>OZ024863.1:29058996-29206496 GCA_964017155.1 Oasisia sp. SBJ-2009
CGTCCAACATGTCCTCTTTGTCGTCGTCTTTCTATCACCGTCCGCGTGTCACTCATTTTCTTCCATTCTTTTCTTGCCACCGGGTTTAAGGCGGATAGAGAGTTAGTATACCCCATATATTGTCAAAAATGGGAAATCCGGAGTTGAATGTTCTTATCCATGTCGTGTTTTCTCCTCTGGGCGTTTCAAAAGATACTTGACAATGCTGGTTTTAGTATTCAAAGGAGACTTGACAATGACGGATTTATATTTCAAAAGAGACTTGACAATGACGGATTTATATTTCAAAAGAGACTTGACAATGATGGATTTAGTATACGACTCTACAGTAAGAGACAATGTTAGGATCGTCCTAGAAAGGGAAGGTTGGGGAAACGCTATCCACATGGGCAAAGTGAAGCCTGCTTTGGTTAGATTAGGAAGTGGAGACCCACGTAACGGCATGCCAGTAGTAGGCCTACTCGTGATCCTGTGCTGAACGGGTCGTCGGTTACGACTTCTCATGGAGTTTTTAAATGTAAGAAGACGATAAAATGTTTAGGCTTTTATTTCATGCCCATGTAAATGGTATTATATAATAATTAGAAATAAGTAATATTCTAGTTAATGCATGTGAGCTTCGTGTGTGATACACCAGAGTGAGTGCATTTCCAGTCTATTGTATTCGCCGAAAGAGACATAATTCATATTATGGAAGTGGCTTAATCATATAGAACAGTTTACAGTACTGAATTCAAAGTAATTTTGATAATAACAATGAATGTGTACTTTTCAACTTGTATTGTCAAAACGCTAGGTAATAAACCATTTATCAGAACAGTGTTTATGCATCTTTGACAGGTGGTACTAACATCACGACATAACGGGATCCACTTTGAATATGTTTACCTCAATGGCACGATATATTCCGACGTTTCAGTTTGACCTGTGACCCTGCATCACTCCATTTGTACGTTAACATTGGTTGTTGTCATGTGTGTGTGTGTGTGTGTGTGTGTGTGTGTGTGTGTGTGTGTGTGTGCGTGTGCGTGCGCGTGCGCGTGCGTGGGTGGGTGCGTACGTGCGTGCGTACGTACGTGCGTGCGTGCGTGGGTGCGTGCGTGCGTACGTACGTACGTGCGCGCGCGCGTACGTACGTGCGTGCGTGCGTGCGTGCGTGCGTGCGTACGTACGCACGCACGTACGTACGTACGTACGTACGTACATGCCTTTTAGATACCACCTTTGTGCAAAATCAGGTGGAACATCGGGGCTAAGCATTTTCAGTTTTCCATTACGACAGGTATTTGATTTGTTTGTGAAAGATCCAACACAGCAGTTCCACTAAGCGATACCCACAGTGTGCCGTGTTCGTCTCGGTGGGCCCTGGCGAGGCCACGCCACGAGCACAGCGCCGTGGCCGGGCGAGGCGTCTGGTAAACGGACACCTGTACCCAAGCACCGGCCTGCCACCGTCGCTCGCCGGCGAATCAACCTACCTACCTGCTCGGGTCTGCGCCTCTCTCCACTCGAGTCCGGGCTTCTGTCGACGGGTTTCTGCCGTTGGCGATCTGTGACAGTGTCCAGTACTCCGACTACGTCCGCAGTGACAGTGGACGCGACGACGATGGCCTCAGTCTCCGGTGGTTGGATGGCGGGGGCGTGCCAACGACGTGTATTGGCGGTGTCTGTTTCACTCGCTCCGTCGACGAGCTATTATAACTCGCCAGTGACGCACGCGCGCGCTCCCGACGTTGCGTACGGCGTTACGAGTACACCGTAAATAATTACATCAACATAAACCGTAAACCGGTCGTCGACGTCGGCGTTGTAAACGTATCCCCCGTTTTGTGGTGCGGACACAAGCGAAGCTATCGAGCCCGCATGCCTCCTGCGTACGGATTAAGTGATAAAAACGAAAAATCGCTACATGTACTCTTCATGTATATAGGCCTTCCTAGGTAAGGCATGTATTATCAAAACACCTCTATTCTGTACCATAGCGCGTCTAATTTTTTTAATAAATTCAATCTCTCGTCACATCATAAAGTTTTTTTCTGTCAACATGTACATAACACCATAGGGTGTTATATATATATATATATATATATATATATATATATATATATATATATATAAATGCAGAACGTATTTGAGTACATACTAACTCATACAACGTAGGACAACCGGTGCGGCACTGTCTACAGCAATGGCGGACCCTACGCGGCACTACTAGACACTAGGTAGCAGGCTGGGTATCACCCGTGGTGTATTATCTATGACTTCCATTTATTCTGACACAACTGACAAATAGCTGGTATATTATTAGTCACTCTGCATGTAGACTTGATGTATAGACTCGTGCACTTGGACAGTGCAGTTTACATGACATTACGAAGCAAATGTTGCCTAATAGCTGAGCACGGTTGATATAAAACAAGTTGCAAGGATGTCGGGTTACTCAGTATGCAATACTATGCATGTATAGACGCAGTGTTTCTCCTGCTATATGATGAGCGAGGTGGGCCACCTCGTTGTTTTTCTAAGCCACCTCGCCCAAAATTGCCACCTCTCAGCTATTTCATCTTTCCCTGCTGACTATTTACAAGCAGTTAATGCTACAAACACATTTACATGCTAAATTGTAATTTCTTACCCCACTACATGTCAGGAATACGTTAAAAACACACTTTATAATGTACCATTTTGAATCTAGTGTTAAACCACCATAAAATCGTATTATGCCTTCCACCCTTACCCGGCACACCCCACCACCTCGCCCAGCATTGTACCCGGGAAAACCATGTAGACCTGTGCCACGCTAGGTGAACCACCTAGCGTTATTATCAGTAAACATAGCAGCGTAGTCTGTATTCGTCACTGTTGTCTGTTTTTCTAGAGAATGTCAATTCACTAAGACAACAGTATTGTGTATAATGTTCATTGAGCATGTCCTGATGCTTATTGACCCAACTGCTTAGGTCCGATAGACGTCACCACTACGGTGACCGGGTCCCGGTCGTTGTAGATCTCCGTGTGACCACGCGGCCACACGAGAAAAGTTCACCTACAGCGTTTCAAGATCTACCTGTAGTTACTCGTTACGCTGCGTGCTGGCGCAGATTTATATGACTTCGTGTCCCCTAGCTACGTGACCCAATTTACCAATGGTGAAGTCGGCATGCTGTTCAACTTTCAGAGTATTCGCCATAAACACGATTAATTGGAGCGCAGAATAAGGCCCTTCTGTGCTCCCGTGTATTTAAGTTGCGCAGCTTGACAGGAGGGAAGTAATTAGGGAAGTAATTTGCATATCTGCATTATAGGGACACTCTTACTATGTGGTCCCTCAACATTGTAGCATGAATACTTGTTATATGACAGATAAGTGCTTGACCCCTCCACGTGGCGACGTCAATCTCTGCTGGCCACTGTACACTGAACGAAGGCGGATGTTCACCTATTGCCACCGTCACGGTCGACTGAACAGCCGGCCGCATGTTACCGGTGATGACGTTGTCACGCGATGCGTGGGCGTGATGGATGCATCTGACTGCAAGGTCGCTGGCAAATGTGAGCGTCTGTGCTTATAAATGAGACTTGCGGGAAAAATATCAAATTTATAAAAAGAACTAACAAGATAAGATTAAGAATCCTTTGAACATGTTGTCATCGTCCTTACTTCTGTTTGACGATCGGTTTATTCGCATTGTGTGTTCACTGTACCGTAGCGTACTGGGTGCAACAATTTAGCAAAATGACTCGGAAGTAACAGAAATATTCGACAAAAAACATCTTCAGAGCATTTTATATTGTGGCTTAATAGGTTAATCGAATTAATATTTAGGTTAAGGTCGCGTAATATGAGACTAATTATGTTTTTGGCTAAATTTTGTGAGATACTTATCAGATTTGTCTCATATATAGTGCAGGTGGTCATTGGTGGATTATCGTATGCTGTTTCAAACTGTCGCATTACGTTCATTGGGGGTTATGAGAAAAAAGTAATGCATATTGAGCAAAAATCAGCGAACAACATGCACATAATTATTAACAAGAATACAATTTTACCAACTCTTCTCTACCCATGCCACATACATTAAAAAACTCATCTTTTAACGTTAGCCAATGAAATCGCCCACGAGGATTATTCCCGGTCATGTGATATAATATTTTAGGTGATTTCAGCCACACGCTGCTCGTGTTACGCGCAATGTTTGTGATGTAAATGGGTCATTATATTGGGATTCCAACCAGCCGTGTGCCCGTCTTCAAATTGGGGCGGGCATTGTCGGTACCGCATCAGCCGTGGGAACAACGCAACATTTTATAGTTCGACTCCTTTCACTGAACTTCACTCCCACAGTTTGCAGAGACATAGGTACAGTAGCAAAGCGCAACGACCCCTGGCTTGCAATGATGGACTAGTATCGCTGTGGCTCAGTGGCTAAATATTAGGACGCTCGACTATGAGAGCTCGAATTTGGATCTTGTGTTCCCCTTATCGAACTTTTGTCAACGTATTCACTCTACATTGCTCCAGTGCACTGAGATGTATGGATTCATTCCTGGCTATAGACAGTGGTGGATATGTGTGTACGAACAGTCTTCGCGCATTGATTGCAGTGAGTCTGGATGCTTGCGAGAGAAGTCGAGAAGGTGGTCATTGAACAGGTCTGTCAGGGAGTAATGTGTAAATTGCTTTGAGCAAGCCTGATGATTGGATACTGCGCTATGTAGGATTTCACCTTTAAAAGGAGAGGTGCGTGATATTGGAATTACCATGGTATATTAGTTGCAACTGATATCAGATCAAGGTGTAGTTATCATTATCTCACTTTGCTTGATGTGTATGTGACCTTTGATACTACTAGTACTGATGATGCAATTCTTATAAATCGCTTACCTTTATTGTATGGTGCATCTGTGATCTGGTACTTCTTTCAAGCTAGCAGATTTTAGGGAGCTAGGCCTACGACTACGTCACATAAAATTGACAGACACAAGAGTCAAGATTGGGCAACATCACACTATAGATTTCTCACACTATACACACTGGCCTTAGCTATAGTGATAATTTCAGTCATTTTGTTTTTTGTACTTTCATGTAAGCAACCAATTTTGTTTAAATGCATTGCTTACTGGGGTAAGAAAACCTATCCAGCTTCGCCTTCGGTAATCTGGTTGCGACTTACTTTTTGTTCCTAGCTAGTACTAACATGAGCAATACCCCGGATGAGGTATGAATTTTCCTTAACTGTGCATCGACATTTTGGAACTTGCTTTCTCGTAAATCAGTAGAAACTATTTTACATAATTCCGGCGTCATTTGAGCTGTTCAAGCATGTTGTCTTGATGCAGCTGTCGTGCTTACATTTAAATCACAAATATGCAACAAAACAAAGCATTTATAGTATAAATATCGCGGGTTGTTCGTTAACTTTCCTGTGGTGATTACTATGAAGAATTGCTTACAATTTCGTTCGATAAATTAAAATATTACGTTTGTTTACACCACTGTCACGAATTATGGCGCACTGAAGTCACGTGATTTGCGTTTACTATACAAATATGACTCGAAAAAGGTATTTGCCTCCTGTTAATATGAGACAAATAACTGGTGAAATGCGACATGTCTTTCTGCTCACAGCAGCCGATATATATCAGACTAAAGATGCATTTCATATGACATGTCATGATATGAGATTCAGCTGGAAGCGTTAACGTACTTAATGGGAATAATGGTAACTAATGACGACTAAACCGCATGTGCAGAACCCCAGCCGGATGTTATTTGACGCCCAGAAAAACGTAAACCCTACAGCGCGTCCGAGTTTCTTTTCCATCACGTTGTGACGACGACAATACTATTGTTTACATTGTCATTGTAGTTTTAATTTTTTTTCCGGACGTTACCAAGTATCCGGGTGACGTTTCTGCACATGCGCGAGTCAGTCGTTAGGAAACGGTTACCATGATTAGGCATTACTCATTAGTTCGTTAACGCTTCCCCTTATATCTCATATTAAAACTAAACACATCTTTAGTCTGATATAATTACATCGGCCACTGTGAACAAATGGGCATAAATAACATGTTAGTAAAGTTATTTGTCGCAAATTAACAAAATGGAAACCGGTTTTAAGGCGTTTTGAAAGCAAATAACGTGACTGCAGTGCGCCATAATCCGTAAGTGTCAGTGATTTGAAGAAATATATTGAACGAAATTTGAAGCAACTCTTCACAGTAATCACCTCAGGTTAGTTAGCGAACAACCCATCGTATTTATATCATAAATACTTTGTTTCGCTGCACGTTGATGCTTTTACCTGTTATTGCGTATGTGTCACCCGGATAGTTTATAACGCTCGGAAAAATGTAAGTCCGACAACGCCGTAACACTGTTGTGTACGCAGACACAGTGGCAGACGAGTTTATTTTGAGTGAAATCAACTTTTACATACAGACTGTATCTTACACTTGGATTTAATAATTGTTGATATCACAACAAAGATAATACTTTTCTTTGCAAATATGTCACTAGAATATGTCCAGTATTTTTTCACCGTAAAGTAAAGATAATAATCTTATTTGCAAATATGTCGTTAGATGTATACAGCAATTGTGCTTACATGACCGCAGGTGTAATGCAAAGTTGAACATTCGCCAATTTTGAAACGACAATAAATTGAAAACCACAATTGGTGTATACATCCAGCGACAAATTTGCAGATAAGATTATTATCTTAACGGTGATATCAATACGAACCAGCGATATCCCTCACTATAGTCTATATTAAAAGGCTGCAGGCGCTCGGTGACATTTATTCCCCCGACGTGACTAATATCCTTGGCTAGTTTTTTTTTTAACAAACTTGTTTGAGCAGGCTTAGTGACAACCAACATTCTTCACATTTGGCTCAACTTGACAAGAGCATCACGTTTACGTAATTAACAAATTAATTTCATAGTTCTTTACTATTTCAACACGCTATACCCTAAACTCATTATTTTTTGCCCACTATTCAATTATGAATATACCACGATGCCAATAAGTACTCCCCACAAATGTTTTTAAATACGATTAATTTCTGACAAAAATGTAGCTAAATAAAATACAACGTAATGTGTTCAAACGTAAAACAAATATATAATGCATTACTATTTTATTATACTGGTATTGTACCATATACTTAGTAACTCAGGACATTGTAAAGAAACTATAGACAGTTACATCAGTATTCCACCATAAAAGGACGGGCTTACAAGTCCATGGCTTCAACAAATTCCAAAACCAATGCACAATTTCGCCAATTAATCACCAACGTATTTCCTTGTGATGTATTGGAAAGCAAAATTGTTTCCATACATTCCTAACACAAAGGTCATCATTACAATTTATTGAGACTCTGCGATCTAGTAACAATGTGATTGTAATATTAATACATATCCTGGTAAGAGATTATGACTATTATAAAGGAATGAACAGCAATTGTTAGTTGGATGGTTTTGCAAGAGTTGATGTAAAAAGAACGGATGTGTAGTAAAATAGCAGCGCAGGAAACATGACAGATAGCAAGACATGCTACCAGGCCAGCTGTCTAACTTCTACAAGACATCTAACATACATGCATACTAGCAAGACTTCACCAACAACAGACTATCTTCGTAGCCACATGTATTTATTACTGCAGCAGACACTCAACGTTAGTGACATACAGCTACAGTCCAGCATAGGCAGTGGGCACTGTTTGCGGAAAAGATAAACAAATAAATGCTAATAAATGTTTATAGTTTAGAGAACATGATCTGATGTTATGATTAAGAAACACTGCCCTCTCCCTTAGTTCATCTCCTATGCACCAAATGTTTTTGCGTATCCCAGAACACGAAACAAACAGAACACAACATTCACAATGGGTAATACTTGGGCCTCAACAGCAGCCTACATTGTGTGAGCATTCGAACTGCAGTCAACCAGCACAGAACAACCGAGATTCATTCTGGACATCGGCTACCTTCACAATACACAAGACATGCACATATAATTAACAGATACAAGGACAAAACTACGTCTGGCCATCATTAGAGGATTAAGTTAGATGTAGCAAAAATATTAAATGAAACCCTCAAACTTTAGTAGTAGTTATGTCACCGGGCTTCTTTCACTATTTACAGGATTTTGAAGCCGAGTCTGTGTAGGACTCCCAAAACATTCCATAATTAATGTCTGCCGTCTGCTATCATCCTTGTAACAAGACGAGTCATCTGTTACTGTTTACCCATTGTGCTCATATTATCCTGGAAGTTTTGCTCTACATTGCCACCTAATTAGCATAGAATTAAATCAGGCAAGAGAAAGATAGCTACCGACTATGTCTCAGTTGCCAGTGTCACTGCAGTGCATGCGTAGAAGTGAGATCACTGCAGAAGTGGAGCAGACAGAAAGCTAACTAAAGCAGTTCCAAGGGTAGTGTGTAATTAGGAACAAGACACAATCAGAAAAACAGATACGCAGATTTTATTGTATAGCGAACCGAACCACTTTTAATAAGTTACAAGCTAGCTAATCGAGCGGATGAAGGAGAAAGGCATGAGTGTATGTGTATGTGCAGAGTGGTAGGAGTCATAGTAGCATGAAGACGACACGGATGATCGATTCTAGAGTGTGAATGAATGAAAATGCAAGTTCCTCCACCCTGCCACTGGTCCGTCATACTTCCTGCCACTGTTGCTGTCACGTCGACGTCTTCACCGACAGCCAAACAGCAGCACGACTAAATGGACCAGTGTTTCACACGAAGAAAAGCAAGCAAGACTGACCTATGGTTTTGGTGGCCGTTAGACAACACTGACAGTATCTTTCCGGTGAGACAGTTGCTTGCCGATACCAGTTCGCATATACATAATATCAACAAAATAATTAACACCCCCTCTGTACAAAACAAGTGCTTGGACACGTAATGCTTTGACAGACGTCCAAACATTGCTCTGGTAGCATTTTCTGGTTTCGTGCCTGATGAATGCCGCTTTCTACACGCACAGTCTCCCTTGTAGTCGAGAATCACGAATGTACACATGGAGCAGCATAAAGGAAACTGATGTTAGTGCATGTGTCTGTCCAACAGCGTTTGCTGCTGTCTTTAGTATTCCTCCACGTCGTTCGGATCACAGGCGTCGCCGTCTTCCTCGGGTGGCGCAAAACCATCCTGAAAGAGTGTGACAAGTGCATGTTGGGTCGTTGTATGAACCACTTAGCGCTACAGAGACTTTCAGGAGGATCGCTAATAACGTGTTTGTGATCAATGTTCTGACATAAATAAATAAGTTAATAAAACTGTTCATATAAAAAATGCACACACAAATCCAACTAAACTGCAGACAAAGCATATTGCACTTTCTGACGCTTGTGTCCAGAGGAGAGACCACTCTCATGCCTGAAATGTAGAAATATATTGACAGCCATGATTAAGCTAGTATCACACACCACACATGTTGCCACTGTTAACAGTTCTACGAGGCACTCCCATGCTGTGCACACATTTATGGTCGCTCAATATAGCGAATCTTCTAAAATCGATAAATTACTGTCGCTTTGTCTGGCGAGATGGTGTAAAAGACGAGCAGCATGCTGGAACAGTGGATGGATCAACCTACCTCTGTTGCATATAAGATATCCATAATGTTCTTCAGCACGGGTACGTCATCTGACTCGTTCTCCTGGCATATTACTTCGATGTCTCGCAGTTTGCCAAAGTAGAAGTCTCGCTCCTTCTCCAGGCCGTCGACCGTAACTCGTAGTTCTTTCAACTGCAACACCACAGACTTGTGAGAACAAGAATCATTACCACACCACAGACTTGTGAGAACAAGAATCATTACCACACCACAGACTTGTGAGAACAAGAATCATTACCACACCACAGACTTGTGAGAACAAGAATCATTACAACACCAGACTTGTGAGAACAAGAATAATTACCACACCACAGACTTGTGAGAACAAGAATCATTACAACACCACAGACGTATGAGAACAAGAACCATTACAACACCACAGACTTGTGAGAACAAGAATCATTACCACACCACATACTTCTGAGAACAAGAATCATTACAACACCACATACTTCTGAGAACAAGAATCATTACAACACCACATACTTGTGAGAACAAGAATCATTACAACACCACAGACTTGTGAGAACAAGAATCATTACCACACCAGACTTGTGAGAACAAGAATCATTACAACACCACAGACTTGTGAGAACAAGAATCATTACAACACCACAGACGTATGAGAACAAGAACCATTACAACACCACAGACTTGTGAGAACAAGAATCATTACCACACCACATACTTCTGAGAACAAGAATCATTACAACACCACAGACTTCTGAGAATAAGAAGCATTAAAACACATCATCTGTGAGAGATATGTTGGTAATTTGTAAGTCTATATGGTCATCTTCATGCTTTTAAGTCGCAAACTAAGCCACGTTCGTAGTTTGATATTAACCCATTTTATCCTGAAGCTAGTGCAGACGAGTTGCAGCCAGTTCCTGATCATTTCCTCAAATCAATCTGACAGCATTAAAAAATGACAGGCCTTCATTTAAAATGGACATAACTTTATTATTTCTCAATCAATTTTTAAATGTGATATACCTTTAGAAAGTAGATAAAATAAACTATCAAGTCGCATTGACAAACTCATAGTTTTATCATATATATTTTATGTGGCATATGACAAAACATGCCCAATAAATTCAAGGTTGGCACATTACTTTTCACCTGACATTTTCGCCAAGAAGGAGACAACATGTCAATGAGCAAGTTGACTTTATTTTATGCATTACTCTCTGCTGAAAACAAAGGTATACAACTTGTCCACATATCTTGGATAATAATCTCATAATGTAAAATTGTTTGTAATAACTCCCATGTCAGTCGATTGAATTGCCAACGTGTGGCGCCGCTGAGCAGAATTATGCAAATTTGTGAAATATTTTCTGTCAACGATGTATAATTTTGTGGCTTATTTCTTATAACTAATGAATAAGTACTCTAAAGTAACAACGTTGGTCAACATTTCAACGCCACTTTATTGATGAAGTAGTTACCATCGTTGGAAATAATCTTAACTTTGTTTGGCGCCAAAAAAAAATGGCGTGGAGCGCGGTGGGCGAAAATGGATGCCGTTGTCGGTCGACCCGACTTCGATGGCTTCAAAGTATGTCTTCACGGACAAATATCGCATCAAAAACCATAACCGGCCATCTTATATCGGCTATCCACTTGTCTGTCTTCTTGTCATCAACAGTATGATGTAAATTAATGGAGTTATCCTTCGAAATACGTCAACATTTAACGATCTTTGCGACTCGACGCCATCTTTGATTTCATTTTGGCTTGGGGGTGCCGACTTTGTACGGCAAATACCCAAAGAACGGCACTGATTGGTTGAAAAATATGGGTTTCCTAGTGATCCCGATATACTGACGTCATTCGGTGTTAACCAGCCAATGGGATTCCAAAACGTCAGAGTGCGGGGAAGCCGTGCCAAGTGCAAACTACGACCAGAATCGTATTCCGGATAAAAAGGGTAACTACGACTAGAATCGTATTCCGGATAAAATGGGTTAAGTGCCAAAGGCCATTACACAAGCAAAAATGAAAATCTTCAATTTCATGATGACAGTTGTGTACTTTTAAACAGTTGTTCACAATGCTACATGTGTTTTTATGATGGTTCCAAGCTACATAAACTGTTTGCTGATCTGCTGGGGATGATTTATTTAAGTTCTACATTAGATGTCAGCATTTTTAATAAACATCACCTGTCCCAAGAACAACGACACCTTTGAAAATGACAAGTATCTAGGAGCAGAAGCATAACAAATATGATATATGTCTGCATTGTGGCCAAAGGTGTTGTACCAGTCCCTGCTATGTCTCACCTGTGCGGTGAGCTCCTCGTTCTTCTGGTGTGCGTCGCCAGCTGCCGCCTGGTGGTTCATTGTCTTCGCTGGCATTGCCCTGCTCATCATTCCCGGAGATGTTCTTTGCACGTGAGGGGAGGCCCGTGGTGCTGCTGACAAACGCCGAAATAGCATCACGGTCCAGTCTCAACAGCACATATTAGAGAGTTCCAGTTGAACTAGTTTGGACTAATGGCTACGCACTTAGCAAAGATGAACTAGACTAGCTGAAAGAGCATGGTTTTAGTGGTGTAACACATCACAGTTCCAGTATCATAATGTACCCATAGCATACACTTCAGATGCATAGAGTCCTGCCTACACTTAATCACAGACACAACTTAGACGGAATGGTGAAATGGACGGTAAACAGATCCGCCTAAACAGCATAATTTACTCAGCACATTTATTGTTATAATTTACGTGAACAAGGAAAAAAATTGCAAAAAACGTAATACCAATAAAACTGCTACTGGAATGGACTGTAAGTTTGACCGTGACAACTGAGACATACCGGCTCGTCCCACTGGTCTGCCTGATGACACCTTCGCTGACGGGGCCTTCATCATTGCATTTCCCTTCTTGGCGCCGTATCCGAGCACCTCGCCACCGCGCGCCGCCAGTGCGTCGTAGTCGTGACCGTCAAAGTTGGCATCAAAGAACTTCTTGAACCATTGTACAAACTCAAAGTTGTCCTGAAACCGCCCTTTGACCAGTCGCTCGACCGGGATGATCTGTGGAGACAGGTGAGGACAGTCAGTAGGATGGACAGCGCACAATTGCCCTTCAGTTGCTCCAACTAACTGTGTCACAGATTCATACAGAATGGTTGTGTTTCTAAATTTGCCAAAAATGGCAGATATTTTGATTGTTATCATGGAAACAGGGAGAAAAAAGTTACAGATATTTTTACTCGGTAATATATTTTCGCCAGCAAATTACACAAAATAATATAATCTTATCTGCCTGCTGTTTCTGGTCTTAAAACAATGCATTTCCCACCAAATGTATGTATGTATAAACAGGTAATTTCTTATGGTGAGGGAAGCATAAAATGTATTACTTTTCATGTGACACCAAACATATGGAGCAATTGTAGAGGCTACATCAAATATCACTTACACAAGTATGTTTTTATTTTAAAGTAACATTTTATTATAGAAAATTTATCAATAATCAACAATCTAACAATTGGATTGCAATAGATTTGGAGATTGTTCAAGAAAGCTGGGGCAGCATCATCAAGGAAAGACAAGAAAAAAAAACCGTTTTCCTCTGCCATGAAATACTGAATGACTATTACATCTAATAAAATTTGACATGGCTAATTGAGTGACTGAATAAAGACCACAAATTGGTTTCATTTTGCAGAAAGGTACAGTAAGACTAAGAGATGCTATAATATGAAATGGCAGTTCCTCAAGTTGGGTAATTATAAAGAAAATTAAAACCTGTGACTATTCTGTGGAAATAAACTTTTACAATTGAAGCAGCTAGATTATGTAGATATTGTGGCTTCTATGTCCATATCTACCAGTATATTGATCAGGCTGCAACAGAACACAGGTAAGAAAGTGTGTAGAATTACCCATTAAATATGACATTAGTATATGTTTGTCTATGACAAATACCGTAGCTACAACTGCCAGACATGCTGCCCCAGCAATCTTAAACTACATGACAATCTAGGCATATACATATTAGCATTCAGCAAACATTACTGCTTGCTAATGTGTTTCCTCCACAGTGAATGTAGTGGTGAACTTATTGATAACTACAGTTGGACAGTGGACAGAGATGGATGGAGTCAGAGCAACTGACGAAACTCAAGCAAATCAGGGTCATGATGTCAAACACACGCACACACTCTGATGGACAAGCATATGCATCAGCAAGCTCAGTGAGGCACAGACACAACACAACAGCTAACTACTTGCATGACAACAGACAAACACACAAATACTTGTCATGGCAACATACAAACACACAATTGCCTGCATGACAACAAACACAAGTACTTTGTATGGCACATACAAACACATATTTTCTTGTATGGCAACATATAAACAATCACACAACTACTTGTAATGGCAACACACAAACACACAATTGCCTGCATGGCAACAAATACACACAACTACTTGCATGTCAACACATAAACATCAGCTGCACACATCAACAGACTTGCAACCAATTACCTACTTGCCACAATCAACTTGCACGAAAACAAGCAAGCAACCAGCTACTTGCATGGCATCAGTCAAGCAACCAACTATTTGCACAGCAATATGAAGGCATCCAAATACTTGCATGGCAAAAGACAAGCACCCAAATACTTGCATGGCAACGAACATGCACCCATCTACTTGCTTGGGAAAATTGCACACAATTGAAAAGTGTAACGATGAAATGAATTATCCTCATGACAACAGATGATGTCAAAAAACGTTCAAATAAACAGGTGAAGAAAATATAGACATGCACACTACACTACACTACACTACACTACACTACACTACACTACACTACACTACACTACACTACACTACACTACACTACACTACACTACACTACACTACACTACACTACACAGAAAGTGAACTATGTTACGTATTATCATGCGGATGCTAATACAACAATACTTTGTGCTTTTTGTCACTGTGTGCAACTATTGCAGACCTGATAAAATTGCAGACCATTTACCTAGATGAACAAGACAACCGATCAACTATTCATCGTCACACATATTCATATCGACTGAACTCTACACTCAACAAATTTTACAAGTCTATACTACATTGCCGGGTATGCATGAAAACAGTGTATACTGACAACTGCCGAGAACAGGGACATGTCGGCAGCATCACATGTTGCAATGTATTAGGTTTCTTTCAAACCAACAAGCAAGAACCACCATAGCACATAGGATATAAGCAGTTGTTTGGTTGGCTGAACATGGCTGGTGTAGAGCGAGCGGGCTGCTCCCAAGACAGAGCGGGGGAAGGGAAGAGAAGCAAGTGTGCTGAAGGAGTGTTTCATGTTTCAATCAAGCTGGGCTGTCGACCAAAGCAATATTGGAAGGTGTAGTGACACGAACAGAGCAGGCAGACACATCACCAGTCTTCTCACTTGTGTTTACATGGCAAAAAAAGTGAAACTGAAGCGACACATCATTGAGACATTCAGGTGATTTAGCTCAGCTCATGCAATATGCAGGTGTTGCGATGTTGCCCGACAAACAAAATGTACGAATGCAACTCGGCTTGTAATTGAGATACTGCTTGTATCTACTTGCAATTCCACCAGCTGTGACTGCATGGATTGATTTGTCCATAAAGAAGCAAACAAATGAAAAAGGCAGCCAACATCTAGGTGACAACAGCAAAATGTAACGTCACTTATATCTTCTATAATTTACAAGATAATCCGTGACATGGGTACCATATATATCTGGCTCCAAAATATAATTTAAATGGTGATACTAATATTTTAAATGGTAGTGACAATACGTATGTCAACTGTGAATTTGTGACTGTATAATTATTATTCTTAAAGAGAACTTTAAAACATTATATTTTACTTCTACCTTCTTAAATAACTGTTTAGATGTATGTATTTCTATATTTTTATTTAATAGTTAATTTTATGAGTCACATGTTTATATGACACATTGAAAATGTAATTTTGAGTCACATGTGTAAGTAATTATTTTAATTTATATCTACTACATCTATATGTAGAGTGCCTTGAATAGGTTTAACTAGATTTGGTGCTACTATAAGTATATTTATTTATGTAATACTCTATAAATCCACATAATGTTTGACGTACAGCTTTTAATATGATCCAACATGTGTTGGCATATTCTTATTACGTCATCTTCCTAAACTAAACCACAGCAGAGCACTAACTGCATTCTCAGTGAGGAATGGAAGATCAAGAAACCACTGATTTGTTACAATGGACATTCCCACATTTAGCTGATAATGTAAAGTTCCCATATCATTCCAGTCATGATCCCAGTGACAATGGTAGGCATAATCGTGACCACAGTCCACCACATGCAAATCAACGACTGCTTAATTCCAACTGTGACGCACTCTGGGTATTCTACGGTCTAGGTACTGTGCTATGAAAAACTAATATACATGAGAATCATGCCCACAGCAGTCTCGCACTTGTATAATCAATAGACCCTTTCCCAAGTGGGCTCCAGTTAGGCACACGGCTGTGATTTCATGCAAGAGGGGAGAATGCCATCTCTAGATGTACACTTCATGCATCCCCGGCAAGTGTGCGTGTGTGAATGTGCCGACTAGAGAGAAGCTGAGACAGTGTCCCAAACGAGGAAGACGCATGCCATAAGCAGCAAACAATGATACAACAGCTTTGCACAACACACAAGAGCTACGAATGACGACGATAACGCGACGGTGTATGAGTCTGAGAAGCGACTGTGGGTGTGGTGACTGTGTGGCGCTCCCGGGTCGGGGAAACACGCATCCATACAGTAACAACCGTCCCACTCACCTTGTCCACCCCCATTTTCGTAAAGCCGCCCTGAAGCAGTTTGTAGTTGTTTATGCCCTCATGTTCTAAGTTTGTATTGAATTTTACACGTTTTAAATGTAGACAACCTGCAAACAACGAACAGAGTTAAACAGTTCATTCTGGTTATTGGTGGTAGTAGCAGCAGAGGAACAGTTAAGCACATGTATAACATCGTCGTGTGCAGTCTGGCAACACGGCCAGACGTCAGCGTGAGGTAGGCATGCAAGAGGGCAGGGCAGGGGGAAAGGGCGGTAGGGAGGAGGAACACGAGTCAACCTGGTGCTACTGTGCAGCAGTGATGTCCAGCCACCAGCTGACCGCTTGACCCAGCACCACACGGCAGATAGTGGTGCGTACCTCACCTTATCAACACTTAGCTTCTTGAAATTCGTCTGGAGAATCTTGTAATTTTGGATATACTCATGTTCCAGGTTGGCATGGAGTTTCACTCGTTTCAAGGGGAGGCTCCCTGAAATGGCATTGGCTGCAGATTGATGGGCACACAGAGAGAACAATGTAGACAGTCAGGCATTGCCGATGATGACATCCCGTGCCATGACTGCTACTCACCTTCCGTTTACTCATGGTGCAATCAGGCCAATGACGTGCCAAATAAACAAACTAATAGTGTCTACCAATTCATACTATGTAACAATGAACAAAACACAACAATGTGCATGCCAAACTATGTACAGTGTTGAAGTCATACATATACATTGGGCACAAGTATGTACATATGATAAATTGTTGAAATCACAAATACAATAAGTAGTATTTTTAGATTAAAAAAAAATACATTACAGTACAACATATTACTTTAGATAGTTCTTGTGAAGTACCAATAGGTTAACCATCAAAAGATTATTTAACATAAAATAATGCATATTAGCTGTGAGCTTTTCCACATGTGAATAAAGATCAACACTGATCAGTTAAAACAAATTGCGACACAATTAACACAATGTAACTGAATGTGTACAACTTATTTCAGAGACAACACTTGACCATAACTACCGATATATTCATAGAGTATTGACAACATTTGAAAACTAAACAAGAACGTAATAATGCTTTTTTTTTTATAAATACGTATACTCAACGGTAGAATTACCTGGGAATAGCATGTCCATAAACTGGCAGTAGGCAGCACCTGAAAGCAAATGGAAGATTATACAGAGACTGGAAGATAGATGAAATTTGAAGAACAGAAAGCCATAAAATGGGAGAAATAATAATAATAATTGAAACAACCTGATAGAAGACTTAGAAGCATTCAGGACTGGATTTAATTCTGAAATTAATTCATATATTGGCCATTTAAATTTATAAGACTGCCTAAATGTCTCTGATTTGGTACTGATTATGTTCTCATTGCATAAAAGTTAGATTGTCATAAACTTTGTATTGACTAGCTAAGATCAACTGAACAAGACTTACAATCATACCAATTATCTACACTGGCACTTGAATGTCAAAGTAGTTGTGTGAGTATTTTTTAAAGTATTTACTCGGGTACTTTCCAAAGTATTTGTACGTGTTACATATCACAGTAGTTGTATTTGACAACAAAGCCACTAATTTACCTGAGCACAACTCTTCAATCTTTGTGAAATTACATTGCAGGCTTTCATTAAGCCATGCAAGTATCTCATGCCGACTCAAGTTGTCTGCTGTCGCACTTGTGTGGTAAACATTTACGGCCATCTTTAACTGGAACATACATACAGTATCAGATAATCAGCATGTACATAATTTTAACTTAGTAATATTAATTCAGACCATAATTTTTATTTAACAAATAAATATATGTAACCAGTTTCACAAAGTGCACTTACGGGGATGTTCAACATAAAATATTGAGCAATTGTAGGAAATGCATAGCACGAGGGGACAACTGTCAAGGCAACCATACCTATTTAATGTAGTTTCTTTGTATAAAGGTCCTATGAACACTGGATGAAACTGGCTCTGGATGGCCTAAAATTAAGTCAGATTAGGATCATAGGTCAAAGTGTCTACAGTGGTCAGAGAAAGAGATTAGTCAAACACCAAATGTGATAAATTATGATGTATATTAAAATGTACACATATTATTACTTAGAAGATTTATGCCCAACTAGCAGTGCCATAGCCCATATTTCAGAACTTGGGGACTCATGCCGCTCAAAGCCCAACGCATCAACAAGGCCAAAATCATATACAAAAGGGGTGGTCTTGTCAACATTATTCTGAGGAAAAGAGCCATAATTCTGTCCATACAACTCATCCTCCTAGAACTGATACATAGACATAGCTATTCTCTTTCTTTCCCTGCACCACCTGCCAATCTAACTTTATTCCACCAGAACACCCATCTCAGACTCCCCGACTATCTTCAGAAAACCATTCCTGAAAACTGGCTACAGAGGCCGTCCTTCCATTAAATACATCACACCACTGTCTACGGCACACTATTAGGATTATCCAAGTATGAAATTATTAGTTGTATATTTCAATTGTATTTTTCATTTGTGACTGATATTTAGCATATAGTGGAAAAACTGATTGCCAACGATTACACAAGATTACTCAGTAGGATTACTCCATTTTGGATTGAGAGAAACTATCCTGAAATCTCTCATTTGGATAAACTTATCAGTAATTCACAATGTCTGTGGTTACACAAGCAATGCCAATGCGATAACCGATTTTCTAGCAATGAAGGTAATTACTATCTGGGTTTTTAATTGACATTAACCATATTTGCTACCAATAAATGGCTGCCACTGGATAATCTGTCTAGATGGTAGAAGCGTCTAGATCAACTTGAAATCGACGTCAGTAATATTCCGACTAATCCGATTGAGTGTGAGTGACGGAAAATACGTCGTAAACGGTGCGGTTAAAACCTATCAACTTATCACCATGGAAACACTTGTCAATAAGACCAGAACAAAAACTGGGTTTTAATTTTCAACGTCCAATGGCAATGATGCAGTGACTGACTAATGCGCATCGTCATACACGGCGGTAGCCGCATAGCTCCACCCGGATCAGGAATTTTTGCCCGGCTCCCACAAAAATAACCCCCTGGTAGAGTAGGAAAACCAATTGGCAGATTATAATACATCAAACCACACTCTTTAATTTCACATTAACACATCATAACTATACGGACGGTCAAATGAGAAAAGTACATGCGGCTAAATCGATCTATATACCTTTAAATCAAGTTATCAGCCTTCCTTTGGTTGTCTGTCTGTGCGTCCAGCAACCCGAGTTCAAAATCTCCAGTCACGTGCCCACACTACGCCAATGATAATCGACATTGTCTGGGTAGCAAGTTAAAAAGGAAATGCTTAAATGCTTATAAATATATAACCCGTGTCGTGATATTTTATTTGTTAAATAATTAATTAAAATATAAACACAAATAGCTTAATTTAGTAATGACTAAAATTGTACATCCAATTTAGTGCAGGACTACGTTGTGGCTGACACACAGACAGACAATATCCGGAAATCTGAAACTATCTTGTCTTGCATTATCATAGCCACTAAACATTGAAAATGGAATGTATAATTGGTATTCAAGGGAAAGATTTTGTTGTGATAGCCACAGATACAACAGCAGCCAGGAGCATAGTTGCCATGAAAGCAGGTAGTTGCAGAAATGGACGCCGGTCGTAGCGTTGTCTGCACCATGGTACAATCATGACTTGCAATTGCATGTAGCCATGTTGACTGTTGTAGAGATACATGCTCATGATGCTGACACATACAAACTTCAAGTCTACCAGTATTACAAATAACATTGGTTATACAATTGGTGTCGGATATGCAAATACAGTTAACAAATTAAATGAAGTATATGTCATCTTTAGCTAGAAATGAACGCAATTTAATGTTATACTTAACTGGCCTAAATTATTACGGCCTTTTAATTAAAACCGTTTGTTTCACCTTGTATCGATGTGTATGTGTTCGCAATGTGATTCTACACCACTTCCGGTACAAAGAAGTCAGATTACCAAACAATTATTTGTGTTTTAGAACAATTTAAACACGCCGAATCGAAGTAAACAACGCGATGTCACCGCTGCAAATATGGCACAAGCTGTAGGCGCCTCCCAGAGGCACTAGAACCGCGGAGGCGATTTCTTTCGATTTTAAATTGTTCTAAAACACAATTTTTTTAATCTGACTTCTTTGTACCGGAAGTGATGTAAAATCACATTGCGAACACATACACGTCGATATAAGGTGAACAAAATGGTTTTAACAGGCTGTAACAATTTAGGCCAGTTAACCCTGCAGGTGACCAAGAAAAATCCTCTGTGGCATACTGTTCCAAGAAAAACCATAACTTCGCTAATATTGGTCATGAAAATATGAATGATGCATCATTTTAACGCTAAAAGGTTGCTTTATTATAATAAAATTATAATATATGTAGAACAAATGAAAATCATGCGGATATTTGTATTTGAAATTGAACTAAAAAATAAACACCCATTTCATCCTGCTGCCAGAAAATGATCGTGTGGACGAATATACTTCATCATTTAGACAAATGTAGATTCATATATTAGCTGCGAAATAAACCAAAATGAAACAAATCCGTTGAGAACTATGATATTTATGATTTTTTCCGACATAAAAATACGTTGATTCAAGGCGGCCGATTGCGGCCGCGCTCGTTACCGTTGCAACCCATCGGCCGTAGAAATGTCGCGCTGCTAATTTGGTGAATTTTCACCCCAAAAACGCCTCCAAAGTCAATCAAACTACATGAACTAATATAATAGCCTTGTTTATGAATACTGTCAAGCATTTTGTCAAAATATCAACGCAGAAACTTGAGATAATCCAAATGAAAGTTGCAAAGCGGATAAACAGTTGTTTATCGCGCCGCCATTTTGTCTTCAACTTTGGCTTCGTGGGGACGATGACACTAAATTTGAAATCACGGTTCTGATTGGCTGAATGGACTGAACCCACATGGTTGATTTTTGGCAGATTGGCCACTAGTGTGCAGAGCTTTCTTTTGATACCGAATGTGTGGGGGTGTCGACCTTATGAATGGATGTGTAAATTCATTCATCTGGACATAGTAAAATCTCCCAAATATGGGCAACAACTGTATCACATGTTTTTTAAACTTGACTGCGAAGAATCTGTCACTGAATCTACGCAAGGAAAAATATACACGATCTAGAAAAATCTGTCAGCTATCCAATGATACAAAATTTTCGCGTGTCAGTTTAGTGTGATGGAAATGAAAATTGTTACAACAGAAGCAGGTGCATTTGGGCCGATTTTCGGCCCTGGTCACCTGCAGGGTTAAGCATCAGTTACAATTTTTTTTAAATATGTGGCTTGTTAGCACTAATCTCGTCTAATATTGACGCTCTATGAGGAATATTTGCACTTTTTTAACGTTCCTTACCTTTTGGTGTTGGATATGCAAATTAAATTAACTATGGATAATTGTTATTTTCAGATATATCATCCAACATTTTGGGGATATAAATAACTTGGAACATAAAATCTACAGCTCCTTTCCATTGACAGACCAGTGTCATTTGATTTTTTTTTATAAAATAAAACATCGATTTCATTTGTGTTACTACCATTTATGCCAATGCTAGTAATTATTTAGAACTATTAGATAATCTAGTGATCGGATGGCTCCCTCTAAATTCCACCACTCATCAGTTGTAACTACCCATCAGTCATCTGCATGTCTTAAAGATGGCAAGGCGGGTCTGGTTGTCTCTAATATGAACTGTGAACTATTGAGAGCTCTGCACCATTTAGATACAAATAGCATCACATAGCAATTACCCAGGATATAAATAATTATGTACTTTCCTAAATGGACTTTAGCTGAAATTTACTGTCAAAACGTGTTGTTCATTTGTAGATCATGACAAAAGTCTCCAGCTGAGTAACACCCTGGTTCTGGCAGCTGTGGGGGACGCGGGGGACGTTGTCAACTTCTCAGAGTACATAGCCAAGAACATCCAGCTCTACAAAATGAGGAATGGTGAGGTTCTCTGTTGATCTTGTTCAAGTAAGATGTTACAGAAAGAAAATAACACATTTTGCAACACAAAAGTGAATTAGCAGTATAAACTAAATTAATTTCTATATCTTAGACATTTTTCATATCATCTGTGTTTCTAATTTTCAGTGCATCTCTAAATAGTACTTCTCTAAATTTTATTTTCTGAACAGTTAAACTTTTGTTGCGCTTTTCAAAAAATTACATTTGTTTGAACTGTTCTTGTGATATGCTTTACATTTTCACTGGTCTTTGGCCTGTTTGTTGATTCAGATATTTGGACAAATCCCATATAGAAACTGTGTAAATATTGAAAATATGCTAGCCCCTTAGATAAAATAATCACAAATGTTGATGATAACAAGACACTCCCTAGAATATTCAATAAATCTGATCCACCATTCAGAAAGAAACTGGCTGAAGACTTCTGTAGATATGCAGACAGTGTTGGTTGTCATGTACAGTGTGAGGGTACTTTTCCAGGATATGAGTTGTCACCACACGCTGCCGCCAACTTCACACGCAGGAATCTGGCAGAGTCTCTGAGGAGTAAGGTGAGTTCATAAATTAGATAACTAAATTAAACATTCAGATTGTTTATTGTTATAAAGGTTTTTTCTTCAATAATGTCACAATATCTTTTGATTAAATGTGGTATGATTATATATGTAAATAGTGTTGTCGCACCTTCTATTGCACTGTTCAGATGCTTTATGTGTTAAGCAATTATAAGGGTAAACATGATAAGTGTTGTATTTCTTTTACCCTTTTATCAACAATTTATATTGTATGTATAATGTAGTAGTAGTAGTAGTAGTAGTAGTAGTAGTAGTAGTAGTAGTAGTAGTAGTAGTAGTAGTAGTAGTAGTAGTAGTAGTAGTAGTAGTAGTAGTAGTAGTAGTAGTGGTTGTTGAAATAAATTTCAGTTAAATAAAATAAATTTCAGTTAAATTCAGTCATCACGCAGATCACGCAGATCACGCAGATCACGCAGATCACGTCAATTCAGTCACACATTACTCTCAAGTAATCCAAATTTATTCGTACAAATCTACAGAACAGGATGAGTTCATTTATGCTGCATGGCACCAGAGTAAGGACATTTGTGTGCATAATCGTTGGGGATTAGGAAAAGATATACCACAGTTAGCAATGGACTAGTGACAATTCTGGTTGAGACATTGTTGTAAAGCAAACAACAACCGGGACAATCTTAAGAGCTTATTTATACACCACTCCGGAGTAAGCCAAGTCCATTCATGCATCACTCCGGAGTAAGTTCATTCATAATCAATCTGGAGTAAGTTCATTCACACATCACTCCGGGGTAAGGAAAGTTAATTGACACATCACTCTAGAGTAGGGTTATTTTTTATGATCATCTGTAAGATATAACAAAATCAAGTAAATGGCTGTACATTGTAATAGTTGTCTCACATTGTAATAGTTGTCTCACATTGTAATAGTTGTCTCACATTGTAATAGTTGTCTCACATGTGGTTGGTCACTGATGTGCTGCAGACGCCGTACATGGTGAACATGTTGATGGCCGGCTACGATGACCAGAGCGGCCCTGTGCTCTACTTCATGGACTACCTTGCCTCACTGGTCAAGGTGCCCTTTGCTGCCCACGGCTACGGATCATTCTTCTCCCTCGGCATCATGGACAGATACTACAAGTCAGGTGTGTGCCATATAACAGCGTGTTGTGCAATAACATCGATCGATTTCAGGCATTAATTATTATTTTTGATCACGTGACAAGTGCATACGTGTAGTACAGGTGTAGTAGATTCGCCCTGCAAAGTTTGGTCATCGTAGGTGATCATTTTGATGTTTTTTTTCGAGGTGTGGGCCTAAACTGCAAAAGTACCCGCAATTGTGAATCCAATGTTCAATACTACCGGTTGTTTCAACGGGAAAGAAAAAAGATAGCTCAAAATTTCTCACGGAACTATTACTGCTACCGTATGCCGAACAGTAAGGCATAATTACTACTAAAGTTTACCATAGATTTGACCACAGATTTAGATACACGTCTAAGCAGCTGCTACATGTCATGCCAACTGAACGAAGACTCGAAGTTGTTGACCCTTAATGTCGTCCCAGGAACCTGACCGGCTTCAGCAGAGACCTAGAATGCCGCGTGCTGATTGGCCATGCCAAGTTAACCCGTCACCGATGGCGGCGTCTAGGCCATAGTGGATTTCGGTAGAATGTTAGACTTTAAGGTCACATTCTGAGTAAACCGCTGACGTTAAAAAATTGAGTATATGTGGAAATTGTTACTTTATATAAACTCTATTAGGTGTATGACACGAAACTGTTGCCATTTTTTGTCCTTTAAGAAAGTTGCTTTTATATTTCACCCACTTTTGGCACTCTTCATCAGCAGACTGAAGTTACAGGTGTTTCACATGGTTTATGTCATGTGACATACCCAGAACTTCAGTCTTTTGCACACACACACACACACGCATGCATCACATTTTGCAATAAACGTGTTTTTGTAAAGAGTGATAGTAGTGAAAACTAGCACTGCTGCAGAAATATGGACAATGGTGTATTGAATAATTTCTGTGGTTTCACAAGTTATTACTCTGATATTTGTTTTATTGCAGATATTAGCCAGGACAAAGCAGTTGAAATTTTGACGAAATGTATTGATGAGGTGAGTTCGTAAAATAATAACTTGTAAACATTGTTGATAGATTTTTATCAACACCTAGACCTTGCATAACTAAAAACACATATTTTGATTTTCTTGATATAAGTTTTTGATGTTTGGTTAAAATCAGGCAGTGTTATTGTATTTTGCCTAATGTTAATTTTTAAGTACAGTTGTATCTACAAATTTCTTAGACCCAAAATATGTCTTTGCCTATCTGCTTTTGCTAATATTCAATTATGTCACTCTCTGAGCAGCCCTCCTGGATTACAGGTGTTGTCAATGAAATATTACGTCATTAATTATACTTTATACATATTTTGCTAAAATTCTTACTCTGATCACATTACTGGAGTATTGTCATTCTGGTCTGGTTTGCAAATAGATGAGCTGTTATAGTGCTGGTTTCCATTTATTAGACTATCACTATCGCATGATTAACTAAATATCTCTAAAGTGCAAAATATCACAACTAATTAAGCTTTTGCATTTTGGGTGTCTGTTGCAGATCCAGAAGAGATTTATAGTGAACATGCCGACCTTCAAAGTGAAGGTTGTCAACAAGACCGGCGTACACAGTTTACCTGATATTCTTGCAAAGAAAGCATAGTGTTGTCAATGAACTATTACATGTGTTGTCGTGAAAGAAGACCGATACAACATTCAAGAATCTTGCGTAATAAATAAGTCATAACGTGTGCCGCGTGAACATACCGGAACATACAAGTCACTTGAATGTTTCTGTTGTAACAGCCATGAATTACTTTAAGATAAATCACATTTTTGGAGTAATTCTAAGAAGTGCCTGTGCTATAAATCGTGAAATGGAGTATTTGGAGAATTCTGAAGAGCTGTGATGACGTGTTTGTAGCATATGCAGGAAGGAAGCTGGTGAAAGCAATGATGACAGTAAAACACGTTTCTTAGAGGATACATGTTAGGCATACCCTACATGTATTGTATAAAAATGTCTGTTTATGCTTGATATGTAAGTTCTAATTTGGCCCAGTGATGTTTTCGTTATTATATTTAGCAGCAGTAATAAAGAGTCTTTCTTATTTCGGTTTTGTCATATGATATGTCATAAATTATAAAATAGTGTTTTAAACTGATCTTGCCTGTTCATTATTTATTAATAAAATTCTACTAGAAAGTGTAGCAAGTACAGTGCTGTCCAAATTGCATTTATCGAGCCTGAAACATTACAATTTTGAAATTGCAAACAAAACATTCCTGGAAATATGTCGGCTGATTGCCCCAGCAAATGGTACAAAACACGATTTTTGACGGGGACAAATAATTACCAGTGATTTGATTGCGGATGGATCATTGGATTGAGGATTAATTATTATCACTAATTACTGGATTAGGACAAGTCATCACGGGGCATTGGATGGGCACAGCTACAGATCAACACAAATCAGTGGACAGATCACCATCGATGGATGAGGGATAGCTAGAGCCTAAATCATCACCAGTCATTAGATGGGGATAGGTCAATATCAGTCACTGGATGAGGACAGATCATCAACAATCACGTGATGGGGGCATAACATCATTAGTTGTGGGAAGGAGATTTTTAGGTTCTTGTACTAGTATAGTTTTATCGACTCAGTTTGGATTTTCTGAAACACGGTAGTCGCTAGATGGCAGCACACACGAGGCGCTGTCAAGCGCTTTGGCGTTTGACTCGTTCATGGCGCCACAATGCGGCGAATTAGTGCGCACAATAGTTTACGTCGACTTATATTTCGCGCAACACCGGCCACTTCCTGGTTACAGAGCGTAAACATATCTAGGTGGCGGCAGGTACTCTCGTTCAGCGGTGTAGAATTTAGAAACATAATAACAGAATGGCTTCACCACAAAATGTGTCTCCGCCGAAGTCACAACCGCGACCGCAACTTTCCGACTTTTCAGATCGGACCGGATCTATGGCGTTACGATCTAACCACATGAACTACAGCAGAGCTATCCTCAACTCAAACTGGTTGGTGCAGGCAACACATGCCCTCTCTCTCGTTCCATCCCACTGCACTCATTTCTCTCAACTCAGGCTAATTGGTTAGACGACGCACACGGGGTAACGGAGATACGCATTTAACAGCTTCATTTTAATTTATTTAGTGTAAGAGACATATAGCTGTAGCCTATACTATAAATTATAATCACAGGCTCTGCTATGCAATTTTGCCAGCTCTGTCATTGACATTTGATTGTCTTGTTCTATTTAATAATTTTATTTTTAATAAACAAGTTTATTGCTCATAATAAAAACAATATTTTATTGTGTAATAATATGGCATTCTGTCATTTGAACAATTACAACTCGTATGACACTAACTTGTGTTGGATGATTTGTTATTTAAAAAAATTATGATGCCCTGTCACTAGCCAGAGATGTTGACTACGAAACCACTCCTGGCAGACCTATGCACTGTATAGAAATTAGCCAAAACAAACTTATAAACATGCATCTGACCCATGCATCAAGACGAAACCCCCGACTTCTGAGAATCCCAATTACCCATTTGACCATTCCCATGGCATAAGTCACTAAATAGTATTTTTTATCCGGACAACTACATCAACTTCTCAAGTCCACTGGAACATGTCGCCAAATTATATCATTGGTTGAGTTTATAATCCAAAACAAAGAAAGTCCCTGTGCACATTCTGCCACAAATGTGTACCGGTAGGTAAGATTGTTATCTTTATATCACAAATAAAATTCTGCAGATCACAATTTCACATACAGCCTGCATCCCATGATAAAAAGGATCCATAGATGTTTCCCAGAGAAGTCAAAATAGTGTTCGATTGAACAGGTCTGCCAGGGAGTAAAGTGTAAAGTGCTTTGAGCAGTCCTGCCTCTTGAGGATTGGATACCACGCTATATAAGAACTTACCTTTATATAAAACATAGGACTCATTCAGTGACATTGCCTCTGATGATGTAACCAGTTGTTGCTAGATGTTGCAAGAAACTGCAGGACCAAAAGGGCGTTAACATTTAGAAGGTGTGACAAAGAGGGTTAAAACATAATTTTTATAGCAATACGCTATTTTAAGGTCTATTTAATTCAAATTTTGAATAAAAACGTTTATTTCACTTTAAATTGTGTCCCCACCTCCCCTCTCTAGTACCATCTATGTTTTGGTCCCATTCTTTACTTATTGGCTTCATATAGTGAAACTGTTAAACATCTTGACATGTTGTGTGTGATTGTGTGACCAGGCATCAAGCGAGAGAAGCTGAGCCCAAGGACTATGACATAAGCAAACATCCACGTAGATCCTTCTCCTACTCCACCTACAACAGGATTGCAGACATCACTGATGGGGTACGGGTCATTATTACTAAATACACCAGCACGTGTAATATAAAGTAACAGATTCATAAACTACTAAAATCAATCCTCTAACCTATTTTGTCAACGTTTACTTTAAATTTTCTATTTGACCAGCTTGTTATCTGTGACATATACTCATGAAAACAGCATATGTAATTGTAGAAATGTTGTAATATATACTAATGTGTATTTGCATTTGTGTCAATTGTTTGTCGTTGAAGTGCATGATCCATGTATCCATATATTTCTGTGATCGTGGATACCAACGGATTATGTAACATGACACTGGTGATGTTCTCATCCAGACCCTACCCAACACAACCTACCACGACCTGGCGGCCGACTACTTCAAGAAGAAGGATTACATAGTACGACCATATGGGGTGCCAATTGTTGATGCAGACAGTGCTCTCAAACTGGGTCTCGAGAGGTTTGTACAGTAGGGCACACTGAATACTGGGTCTAAATTAGGACAGACACTGAGAGAATGAGTTTACACCTAGGACACATACAAAGCCTTGACAGGTACATGGAATACAAAACTAGACTTACAGTCTAGAGAGGTATGTAATGTAACAGAGAAATTATACTCATGCTTACCCTATGTACATATACAGAACAGAGACTGGAATCATTCCAAGTGATATGCAGGACAGGGATTGAACTAATTACAAATCTAGTGCTGCACTAGGACTCTAGGCTATATACTGGCTCCACGTTAGACAGACTTTGGAAAAAACTTCTCATAATGAAAACATCTTGTATTAATAAGTATAACTTTTATATGAGAAGGGAGTTATTAAATATTAAAAGCAAGAACTGTATTGTGTAAAATTTCATGTCAGAAACCTGACTTACTTAGCCTCTTCCCTGTGCTAACCCCTTGTTATGTCGTGTAGGGAGACAGGGCACCCTCTACAGGGCGCGACAGCCGTCATACCCCGCCACGTTCCAGAACACAGGAAGTTCTACCACACCACAACACACTTGAATGATTACCGTGCACCCTACCCCTTCCTCTTGAACACTGTGAGTACCCTGGACCCAAACAGTCATGTTGTCCAGTCAGGTCAGTTTCTAGGTGGTTTACAGCAGGGCTTAAATTGGATGATCAGTTAATTTAAGACTTTGGCATATGCTCTTGCGAGGGTGTATGGGAACAGTTGGTCCTAACATTAGTTGTTCCACATACATAACTCTTGTGTTGCCAGGGCGCCCGTCTGCCAGACTACGGCCTGGCGTACAAACGCTGCATGTCCCAGTTCACGGACACTGCCGACTACCGTCGCTTCGGCTACAACACCTGGTGGGATGAGTCGGGTCACTACGGCAACTCACATCTACGAGCCCAGGTCCCCGTCTACGCCTACCGCAACCCTATCTTCCCTGCAAAAATACAGGGTGCCGTCTAGCTGGTTAACCTCTCATCTCAGGCTGTCTGCACATCACAAACTAGGGCTGTTTTGTGGTTGTGGTGTCCTTGAGAAACATCACAAATCATTGTTCACTTCTATGTATTTGTGAAATTTGTCACTTCTGTTTAAAACATTTAAATTGTTCCCTTCCTTAACTGTGATAAACTCTTCTGTTTAAACATTGGGAGTTTGTCATCAGTTTCACATCTTATCTCATGAAAGAAATGTGTAACTTGTTTAAATATTGGATTTTTTATCTTTTCCCTATGAAAACAAATGTAGTATCATTGAGCCTTTATGATGCATTTTCACTTTCCATTTATAATGTCCCTTTCTGATCAGTTTTACCTTTTTGAATGTACCACTTTACACAGTCCCATGATGCTATGCAGTGATCATGACAAGCATATCAATTACAGTATTACTAGCTTCTTGTGTAAATACTCTCAATCATTTCTAGTCTTGTGCTAATATTGTCATTTACACATAGCTATTATAGATGCTTAAATTTCTGAGCAATTTTACATTACTATGAAAACGAAGCCATATCATTGCACAACGTCAATGTTTGACGTATGTCGCATATAACTGAAATAATGAAAAGTTATGTACAAAATCTGTATGAAAAATAAAAGTTGTGCTGCTTCGACATTGAGAAGTTATCACAGCATGTCACATCATTGAGTGGTTGATTCAATAGTGTCTCTAGTCAAGGAATCATAGACGTACATGTGTAACTCGGGAAACTACGTTTATTGGCTGTTCTGATAGTGTGAAGCTTCCATTGACATAAATCATACAAGTGACAGTAAATACACACAGGGGATGGTCTCCTGTGAAAATCTGATGTTACACGATCAAAACTATATATGATCAACAGCTGACCCAGACTATCAGAAGTCTTATCTTAAAACGATATCTGAAGAGGTAAAATGTCTCAAACAACTGGTAATTATAAAACGAGAATAGCCAACTTTCATTCTTCCGTTAAAAAATAAATTTGCCACCTGATTTTTCTCTTATGAAAACCCATGTCCATTTTCACATTCATTTAATAATTGAAATTTATCACACTCTAAAATCACATTTCACTGGTTCATTCACCAGTTTCGATTTTAGCCATAATCTAAAAGTATGTCTCAATTGATTTTGTCATCTGAGTAATTTTACCTCATCAAACACCCTAGGGGGTTTCTAAGCAACATGATATATATCCACAGACAAGGAAACTGGATTGACAAGCTGGAGCAAATGGCTTACAAAACTGCATACCGACTATTGTAATGACAATAAAAGGGTCAGCACATGGGAAAACAATCATGTTTTAACTTTGGTTAATGCAAATATGGTATACATTTCAATAAGATCTAAATAAAAACATGCATTTTCTTATTAATCAGTTGCACAAGTAAATGTTTTTTATATGTTACTGGTCAAACTTACACAGAGTTCTGGAAATGCACATAAAATGTTATGAAAATGTCTGAAGATATCATCGCTGTTTTTTACGACTACATAAGTGCTGTCCCTGTAGGTCAGTGTGTCCTTACATACTACTGGACATCCGACCTAGTGGCTACACCACTGCCAGACTTGGGTCAAGACTGACCATTGGTCACAAATGACCTGTGGTCAAGGCTGATTGCTAGTTCTTAAGACATCTGTTTCATCATTCTTGGCAGCCCAGGGACAGCCGACTGAGGACACTGTCATGTCCATTCCTCCTCCCTCTAGTCTCACCCTTCTGGTCTCAATTCTCCGTCACTGAATGTAGCGTTTATAAAAACCAACACATCGTGTTGTAACAATCCCAACTGGTCAGAGAAGGTTTCAGCAGTAAACTGCCTTGGTTTCCTATACACACAAACACTGGACATACACAACAGAGCGCAACGGTAAAAGTGTTGCAAACGATACACCACGGCTGTTATGATCAACGAGCGTCAGTTCCCAGAACATCATCAGCATTTCATAGCGGAAGACTCGGAACATGTGATCAATGTTTAGAGACACCAACGCCGTTTTAAAACGTGTTCTGCCGTGTGCACTAACACATATGAGACAAACACATCGGACATCACAATAGACAACAGGAAGCTTTTAGACCAAGACGCAAACATTCTGATGTTTCTTTTCTTAATGGATGACTGATGAATGAGACCAGTTGATGCAGCCATCTTAGTTGACTGGACAGCCCTGGGTGTAGACCTTCCCGCTGATTTGACCTTTGGTAAGGTCAACAAGGTCAAGGTCAACACCGAGACGGAGGTTGCGGATACAGCCAACGTACTGGTCTGTGGTCTTGATACCATCGTGCGCATCTGGAAACACATTGTTGTCATACATTATGGTTTTTATTGTCGTCAAACACCAAAAATATGAAGAAAAAAATTTGTGACAGTTGAAGGAAATAATTTCTATGTTTGGTTGATTGCCAACAAAACTGAATGGGTGTTGTTTTATACATGTTATCAAGTATCGTGGTAGACAGGTGGCACTTTGTGGCGACATTCAATCAAAATCAGGATGCCAAGGAAAAATGTAAGAAAGAAAGAAAAAACATGAATTGGAATACAATTTACACAAATTTCAGGTAAAAAAAATTGGATTCCAACCAACTAAATTATCTGAGTGAAGGTATACAATGTATACGTCCCTGTATACCCCAATGACCCGCCCGAGACTTACCCTTATCAGGAATGCCACCCACATACAGCGGGTCCTTGGTGTCGGTGTTAGAGATGCCCGCCTCCCCTATACCGGGGTAAGTACCAACCCCATCCACCGCAAGGGTCACTACGTTCTTGGCCTTCACAGCTGAAACCACAAGTGTAACCATACAGCTGTGTGTTACTTTAAAAGGTTCACACAACTTCTGAAACACTCCTGCAGATGTGTATGCACAGATACGGTTTTTAGTTTCGTATCATGGCAATTTTTTCATCTCGCTCATTCTTATGAGATCATTTATAAATAAAAATCTGACTTCTTAATTGTGTTTGTATTAAAAATGTCTTAAAATATGCTTTTGTTTAACATGTTTAATGAAATACATGAAAGAGAGGTGGTCATACCTTTCACTGTGTGCCACTGCCCGTTGCACAGTTCATTCTTGGTGGTTGGTTCGTATTCTGTCATCACTTCACCTTTGCCACTGTTCACGTTGAACACCAGCTGCAACACAAAGTTCAACAATGATTCCTTGTTAATATGACAACTTATTTGTGTTAATACTTGCAAAACACAACAATGAAATTATTAGTGTACAACCTATTTATGCTATATGTAAAATTTGATATTCCAAACACAAATATTATGATTACATCCACCAATCATATAACTATAAGCACTTGCTTCCACGTAAACATTCATGGAGTTGTCTAAAGTCTAATGTAAATACATTACATTTTTAAATATATAAATCAAATCTTTTCAAAATTTCACACAAGATAACATCAGATGATTTGTGGTATTTTTATTAGACATCCCACCATATTATACTGTGGTAACAAATTAGCAGCCTTTTTTAGAAGGGAACACATTTCTTGTGACACCCACCTTTCCATCGACCATCTGGATGACGAGGTAGTCACCAGGGAAGGAGTAGACAGACATCAGGACACCAGACATACTTCGGGGACGGAACTCAAAGGTGATGTCCAAGTCCCGACCCACAGTGAACTCATCGTCTGGGAAACAGAAGGGTCTCCGTGAAATGTTGTCCCATTAAAATATCACAAAAAAAGAAATAAGCACATGTTTTTAGGTGTAATTTATTTCTTTGATGTAGCTCATCTGGCAGGAAAGTTTAGAAAAGAAATTTTCAAACGAGCTGGAAAATATTTGGGAGTTAAATATAGATTTTTTCATTAAATTATATTTGAAAACATGTTACTATTAAAAAGGTTTGTGTTTAATGTATAATTAAATTATAAACAAAACTGGCAACAAAATAAAAGATAACTTGAAATAAGGGTATACATGGACAGTTACATAGGTGAAAGACATGAAAAAACCCACAAACTCATAAAATATTGATATTCTATAAACTACTATGGTGGATAAATGTAGAGTAACATAAGTAAATAAATGTGCTGTGTGGTTGATTATCAAAGTAATCAAATTTTAGCAATATATTTGTGGTAACTAACATCTCTTTTATGCTGTTTTGAATGAGTAATGCCCTACTACTACAGGGAGTTCAAAGTTCAGATTTTTTTCTGTTGCATGACTCTGGCTACATATTACTGACTTGAGACAATGATATCATTGTGACTTACACAGTCTGTTGTATCCACCGTCGGCTGTGAAGAACATTCCTGTCTCCATCTTAGAAGAGCATGGCTCGACGTAGAACTCTCTTTGTGGGTGACCAAATCCATTGTTTTCAAACATGAAGTTTCTGAGGCAACCGACAAAGGCAGTTGTGACGCCCTGAAAGGAAACAGCATGACATCAGGGGGTTACATGACATCAGGGGGTTACGATATGGCAATATTGTGCTGAGAAATGATATACAAATATTGAAAGATCAGCTCTGCAGTTGATTTGTGGCGTGTCTCAGGTCAGCTTCTTGAAAACAGTAAACCTTTTGACAAAGTTGTCAAAATTACTGGACATAAAATTACTGCCTGCAGGTATGACGGCCGGCTTACATGGATGAGTAATTGTCTAACTGATCGGCCGACATGGCATTGAACGATGCAGTTTAATTAATCATTATTTCTGAGTTATTAATATCTACAATAGCAAGGGTTACAGAAATCATAATCAACACTAATTCACATTGCCAGACAGAACGCTGGCATGAAATCAGTTATTGTGACATACAATGTATCCTGAATAAATAAGCAAATTTAGCATAACACAATAAATGAAACTGACATTTGCAAACTGCAGTAAAACATTCTCAACTTTCACCTGTCTAGATCATTATTAAAAATGTAGTGTAATTAAGAATGAAAGTGAAAGTAAACTTACATCAAGATTGCCAACAGCAGCCTGTGCGGCTGACCGACTGAGACCTCCCACGTAGAATGGAGGCTGGACATTGATGGAGTTCGAGTTGCCCTCTGTCTGACCCTTGGCCTCTTCCTGGTCATCAATCTCAAGACGACCCTTGCGCTGGTTGCGGAAGAAGGTTGCCTAGCAACAAAATACAACGTGGGCATTAGAGAACAGTTTGTAGCAAACCACCACCTCGTGCTATGACGATATATCTTGTGTGTGTAATCATATCAGTTATTGTCACTTTAGCATTTGTCATGACCAGGAGTTTGTAACGAAGTTGTGACCCGAAGGTCATAGTTTCAATTCTAGCCCTTACAAAAAAGAGCCAATGGTATACCACTGATTACCATTGAATACCATTCAGTACCATTGGACCATTCAATGATATTTCATTATGACTCAGTGGTACTCTCAACGGTAATTTAAAATACCATTCAGTAACATTAAACAGTACAAAGAATCCAAAATATCATTCAAAAAACTATTGAGATACTATTCAAATACCCTTGCCCATAATACCCCCTATGACCATTCAAGTACCATTCAATGGTATTTGAATGGTATTTTTTTGTAAGTGAGCAGATAGTTTTTCATATCATTTTGCACAGCTGAATCTCACACAACAAGAAACAAAATGTGACTACTGGAAACAAGCAACTGTATGAATAAAACAAGGCCTGCCATAATTGTGAAGGCTCTGTAAAAACAGCTGCTAGGGCTGGCTGCCTCACCGTATGCCACTGGCCGTCGTTGAACGTTCCCGCGCTAGTGAGGCGGGCAGGGCCACTGCCGCAGTTGAACATGAACACGATGCGCCCGCCCTGCATGTAGAGGGCGATGAAGTCCACCTGCCGCTCATTGGCCATGTACATGATCATGCCGTCCTCTTCTTCCGTCTTGAACTCAATACTGAACCCTCCCCTGCAACACACACTCAATACTGAACCCTCCCCTGCAACACACACTCAATACCGAACCCTCCCCTGCAACACACACTCAATACTGAACCCTCCCCTGCAACACACACTCAATACCGAACCCTCCCCTGCAACACACACTCAATACTGAACCCTCCCCTGCAACACACACTCAATACTGAACCCTCCCCTGGAACACACACACACACATCTTGTTATCTAAACATCTACATGATGACATCTCATTGACATGTCAATGATGTGTCACCAGTACGTCAATGACATGTCACTAATATATGAATGTGTCACTAATATAACAATAACATGTCACTGATACATCTATGACATGTCACTTACATATCAGGGTTATGTAACTAAGTTGTCCTTTGTCACAGCTGATACAGTCAAGTCACCAGTCCTTGCGCATATCACCACAAAAGGGTGTCAACCCACCAATGGATAGCCACACTTATGCATAGTCAAACCTCACTGTCTGGTCACCTCAGTAATACAACTACCTCCCAATTAAGGTCACCTCAGTAATAGAACTACCTCCCAATTAAGGTCACCTAAGTAATAGAACTACCTCCCAATTAAGGTCACATCAGTAATAGAACTACCTCCCAATTAAGGTCACCTCAATAATAGAACTACCTCCCAATTAAGGTCACCACAGTAATATAACTACCTCCCAATTAAGGTTACTCCAGTAATACAACTACCTCCCAATTAAGGTCACCACAGGACAGTCCCACGTTTGTTCCATATAAAGTAGAGTGTAAGAAATTAGTCCTCTTGATACAGTCATCTTTCTAATCGGGTTACGCTTGCCCCAACCCCAGGGTGACCTTAATACAAAGGTAACTGTGGCCACGCTACAGAGGTAAAGCTGGGAAGAGACTTACTTGAGGGACACATCCCCGGGGATAGCACCGAACTCCCAGCGACTGTCAGGCTTGATGCCAAAGCGAGTCCCCTCCATGCTCAGACTTATGTCGTCATCGGCTGGCCGCCGGGGCAGGGCACACTTCGACAACTCCTTGGGGGCCTCTCCTACACACATCATAGGGTCTCAGACGACAACTACAGTGTTACCACTACATCATGACAACTACATCATCATAACTAGGCTACATCATGACACAATCTCAACTACATTATCAAGACAAAGGCTCATCATTACAGCTGACAAAAGATACATATTCATCAACTGACATTGTCTACATGTAAATTTCACACATTTGTTTAATTATACATTCAGCGATAACTGCTGGAGCTTCTTTTATCATTAAAATGTGCCTCAATGTTGAATATTTATTTACATGTATTAAACACTGTTTCCTATAACCGAATCAATAGTTCATTAACAAATTGATAAAACAGTGCATCGACAATAATTAAGAAAGCAAGCCAAACAACAATAAACCTGCATATTTTTGGATTAAATCACAAGTTAACTGCAAATAAAATACAAAACAAAGACAACAAGATATAAACATAAATTACAACTCATGCAAACTGAGACAAGTAGAATTGTAAATGAGGAAACAAAAGGAGGCATGCGTAGGTAATCACTGACATCTACACACTCTAGAGGCAGACAGAGACAACGGGTGACAGAAACAAGGATCAACAATTACAGAACATCTTCACGAGGTGAAAGAAACACATCAACAGACTGACGCTGCTGACTCTGGCAGTTTGTTTAAAACACCAGTGAAGAGAAATACCATTATATCAATCACATCACTTGTAAAAAGAGTTTAACAGTAAAACAAATAAATAATAAACTTATATAGCGCCAAATCTAGCTAAAAAACTATTCAGGGCGCTTTACATGTACATGTCCTTAAAAAGAATTACCCAAACATATAACTAAAAAAACAAATGAACTATACATTATATAAAAGTGCATAAAGACAGACTAATAAAAACGTTATAAATAAACAAATATAGAAAGCTAAACAAACATAAATACAAAAGGTCATTTAAGGCAGAAGTAATGTTCTCTTCATTTAAATATAACTGCATCAGCCAAAGTATTGTCTAAAATATAGCGTCTTTAAGGCATTCTTAAAAGAGTTCTCAACCACAAGTAAAACACGTTCCACACAACTGAGAACAACATACACCATTCATCGATATCACAGTTGTGACAACTTCCTGTGTGACTTTTACATTTGTAATAGAACCATTACCATGTGATATAAAATGCACACATGCAGTAAACAAAATTTTACATTAACTATTTAAACCATCATAATCCCTATGCTTACAATAAGACATTGCTAACAATACATATGTATTTATATTCACATTAATTTATATTCTAGGTGTAGCTCCTCTAGTGCTGACTACCACAAGTTAAACAAATTCCATCATAATTACAGACATAACAGGGAGATAACAATGACCTATACAAAATACATAAACATATTCAAATTGTACGGAATTTATTTACCGTGTCTATAAATCATAATATATTTATAACACACTTCTTCATTCTTCTGCTATATTTTCTTTTGCTATCAAGATTTGTCGTGTACACGTGTAATACATAATAATATAGGGAGCATGAACAAATAACTCCATAACACACAGAATATACAACGTCAAAGAACAATGCTCTCAAAATCACCAAAATGCTTCTTCGATTAATAAGGAATGTACATTTTATATAAAATCATTTAATTGGCAGTTAAAGTAATCTTAAACTGCATTCACTTCGATACAGAGTAATTTTTAGATATGAAAAAAACATTCTCCATAAATGCAAATAACAGTTATGTTTTTAAACAAGTATGTCTGTTCCAGAGACATATATACATTGATCTAATAAATACATTGATTTAATAAATCTAAAACACTGCTCACAATTTCAATATTTCAATGATGAAATGTTCAAATTGTAAACATGTAATATCTTGATACAAAACACATTCTGTTAGCAATTTTGCATCTCACAGCGTGAGGTTGACAGTGTGAGGTTGACAGTGTGAGGTTGACAGTGTGAGGTTGATAGCGCGTTTATGAGGTTCTCACAGAGAAGACACCTAGTTTAGCTGACTTCCTGCTAATAATTGTCACATCAGGATGGAACAGACATACTCAGTGTAACATGCTCGAGAATGCTTACCCTGCTAGCTAAACACCCATGCAGTGATAACGACATTTATCCAAAATACCTTCAAGTGAATTAGTTCTAACTAAACGTGTAACATTGTTAGCGTGTGCTTGCTTTAAACTGTACTCATTGCAGAAGAAGCAATCAAACATGACGACCTAACACAGTCACGATGTTTGAATTAGCACTATTTTGTAATTGTTGTTTTCCACACAAAAATAAATCAACAAAAAGCAACAGAACGGAAGCGGTGCAGTGAAATAATCGGCCAGCGTGAAACTATAAACGAAAGGAAAACGATCGCAGCAGCAAAAAGATAAGTGAACAACAACGAAAATTGGCACATCGCAATCCACCACCGGGGAACAGCAGTCAAACCTGTGGGGGGCGGTATTCGGATTGGTGGTGTCGGTATGGTCGGCACCGGTGTCGATGAAGTGGGATCGGGAATGGGACATCCTGCCAATGACACGTGGGACTGACGGCTAGGCGCAATCAGTGCAAAGTTGACGAAGCTAGAAAACACAGCATTCAGACAGACTCGTCACAAAGACGCACGGAACAGACGGCGACAGACAGGAAATGGTGACACAAGCGACGGTGACACGAACCGACACTGACATGCCACAAGTCCGAAACGAAAAGAAGCAGATTAATTAATCCCATGCAAGGATTCTGAGTTTTTAAACAATAATTTTGTCTTTCCAAGTGTGACAGTTCGGGACACGTGTCAACCCTGTGTCACATATACAGACAAGTAGGGAGAGGGGTGGGGTGGGGTGGGGTGGGGTGGGGTGGGGTGGGGTGGGGTGGGGGGGGGACAGAGGGGGGTTGTGGCACACTCCCAGTGGCAAACATTACTTACACTGAGGACAAACACGTGCCACTGGGATTTTGCCTGACCGTCTGGAGGTCACGACCTCTGACCTACCTGCACTGGCTGGTGGGGGGACTCGTATCGGGGCGAGCGTGGGTGGACTGGTGGGGGCGGGGGTGGGGTCGGGAATGTGGCACACCCTCGACACACCCCGCTGGTTAGTCAGTGGCGCATGTGCAAAGTTAATAAAACTGAAAAAGTGAAAGTGGTTAGCGAGAAACCAAACTGAAAATGAAACTGATACAGTCACAATAAAGTGTGTGTAACAGAAGCCGTCTACTACAAATTCTACACAGTAGTTCTTAAAACAACAGTATCCAAAATGTCCAAGTATCTGCAGGAATTTTACCTATCTTATCAAGTTGACTTCTTCAATACAGACTTATGAATGAAGCCGGTCTGATTCAATTGTCTATACTCTCAACATCTCTTTGGACATTTTGGATAGCACGACAGTTGTACTAAGTGTGAGAATAGCATTACAAGACAGTTTTAGGCTATAAACACTATTTAAGACTTGTTTGTGTTAAACTACAGCAGCCAGCAGGTTAATAAAAACTGACTATTAAAAAGAAAATAAGACACTTTTGAAAGGTAGTATACTTCAGGGCTAGTTACAAAGCAGTTGTAGTACAACAGCAAATTGCCATTTTCATCTTACAAATAATTAACATGTTACTTTAGTGAGATGTTACATTAACTAAGAAACATAATGACATGGGATTAGAAGGATAAGAAATAGGTAAAAATAAAAAGTAGACATAAACAGCCTATGCGTGAAGTACAAGAACAAAACAAACTTATCACTGAAACAGTTATGCAAATCCTAGATAGTAAACAAAAAGTGTAGTTTGTAGTGTAAAACACACAAATCCTAGAAAGTACACAAAAGTGTGGTTTGTAATGAAATGTACACTTACAGATATTAAATCATGATTAACACTAAATCTTGTTCATGAAATCAATACCAGAATCAAACAATACATCAACATGAAGTCAGTGACATCTTGCATAAGAGTTCCACACCCAGCAGCTGGGCATAAGTTTAAATTATCTCCATTCCCAACAAACCAACAAACAAATATTTGTAAACTAAAGATATAATTAACATAATTATTACGTAGTATGCTACGATAACTACACAACTATTATTTAACACATTATAATATAAAAATTTCACAATTATGATATAACATAAAAATAGACACATTAACATATTATGCACTAAAATAGCCGTCAAAACATACAACGTCACCAACATGTGACACACGTAAGGACACGTACTTGTTGTTGACTGTCACGTCACCGATGCAGCCGGTGTACTGCACTTTGGTGCCAACGTTCTCATCGATGAGGTTGAACCCAGGTCGCACCCCGCCGAAGTAGAGCGGGGTTGTCGTGGTGATGCGTTTCTTGCCCTGGATACGAGTCTTCACCGTCTCCAAGTCGTCTACCACCAGCTGCAGTCTGCAGAGCAAATGTCACCATCAGCACCCCCATCCACTTTTATAATATGTTGTAATAATAATATATAATAATATATTTATTTGGTATAGCGCCACATCCATAATCGTTCGTGGCGCTTCACAATCTATTACAATTTAAAAGACAAAAAAAAGATATATGTATACAATGAGACAAATACTATTGTTTTAAAATAAAATGTAAAAAAAGTATAGGTATATTAATAAATTAAATTAGTACATATTAAATAGCCTTTTTTAAATAAATGAATTACGTGTTAGTCATAAAAATACATAATAATCGGTCTAGTGTATAACTACATCGCCCATAATATGTTCTGACTACATGGCCCATAATATGTTCTCTGATAAATGGACAAAACTATCCAGTGATTTTGCTCTGTGTAAAAAAGGACGTTTATAAGAAACTTTGCACTAAACAAATTAACTCACTGATCATGTGACTGTAACCATTTTCTTAGATGGGCACCTCTGGTCCAGTTGTGTCATGAATCACAATTTGTTTTTTATTTTACACTGTGTTTATTGATTACTTTTGTTTATATTTTTTGAATAACCTTTCTGCATAAATGATATCAGTCACTACGCCGTACACATATGCATTATTCCGAAAATGACATTTCCGATGTTAGACCCAACTAGCAACTCAAGAATCATGAGTAGGTTAAATAACTAATTATCAACAGGAGTAACCATTACTCTTTTCTGTTATTTGGTCATCTAATTACCAACAAGAATAACTCTTACTCTTTTCTGTTATTTGGTCATCTAATTACCAACAAGAATAACTCTTACTCTTTTCTGTTATTTGGTCATCTAATTACCAACAGGAATAACTCTTACTCTTTTCTGTTATTTGGTCATCTAATTACCAACAAGAATAACCCTTACTCTTTTCTGTTATTTGATCATCTAATTACCAACAAGAATAACTCTTACTCTTTTCTGTTATTTGGTCATCTAATTATCAACAGGAGTAACCCTTACTCTTTTCTGTTATTTGGTCATCTAATTATCAACAGGAATAACCCTTACTCTTTTCTGTTATTTGGTCATCTAATTATCAACAGGAGTAACCCTTACTCTTTTCTGTTATTTGGTCATCTAATTATCAACAGGAGTAACCCTTACTCTTTTCTGTTATTTGGTCATCTAATTATCAACAGGAGTAACCCTTACTCTTTTCTGTTATTTGGTCATCTAATTATCAACAGGAATAACCCTTACTCTTTTCTGTTATTTGGTCATCTAATTATCAACAGGAGTAACCCTTACTCTTTTCTGTTATTTGGTCATCTAATTATCAACAGGAGTAACCCTTACTCTTTTCTGTTATTTGGTCATCTAATTATCAACAGGAGTAACTCTTACTCTTTTCTGTTATTTGGTCATCTAATTATCAACAGGAGTAACCCTTACTCTTTTCTGTTATTTGGTCATCTAATTATCAACAGGAATAACCCTTACTCTTTTCTGTTATTTGGTCATCTAATTATCAACAAGAATAACCCTTACTCTTTTCTGTTATTTGATCATCTAATTACCAACAAGAATAACTCTTACTCTTTTCTGTTATTTGGTCATCTAATTATCAACAGGAATAACCCATACTCTTTTCTGTTATTTGGTCATCTAATTATCAACAGGAGTAACCCTTACTCTTTTCTGTTATTTGGTCATCTAATTACCAACAGGAATAACCCTTACTCTTTTCTGTTATTTGATCATCTAATTATCAACAAGAATAACTCTTACTCTTTTCTGTTATTTGATCATCTAATTACCAACAGGAATAACCCTTACTCTTTTCTGTTATTTGATCATCTAATTATCAACAAGAATAACCCTTACTCTTTTCTGTTATTTGATCATCTAATTACCAACAAGAATAACTCTTACTCTTTTCTGTTATTTGATCATCTAATTATCAACAAGAATAACCCTTACTCTTTTCTGTTATTTGATCATCTAATTACCAACAAGAATAACTCTTACTCTTTTCTGTTATTTGATCATCTAATTACCAACAGGAATAACTCTTACTCTTTTCCATTCTTTGTCACGGTGACGTAGTGCCATCTGCCATCAGCATACGTGTCAATGTTGGTGCGCAGCACTGTACGACGACCTTCAGAGTTGGTGATGACAACAAACTTGCCATCTTTCATCGCAATGGAGAAGGCATTCATCTACACACAAGAAACACATGTCATTACCCAACAGTTGTGTGTTAACCACATACTCTCAGTCGACTATGCATTCTCAGTCGACTAAAAACATTCAGTTAACCAATTACTCTCAGTCAACCAAACCAACTGCTCTCATCCAACTAAGTACTCTCAGGGAAACACAGCCATCATACAATAGATAATTATATAGAAGAACAACCATGTATATTAACGTACTACATTCCCAGGGTCTCACCTGTTTTGGACTGTCGTCAGAGCTGTAGAAGATGAGTCCATCGTTGTCCGTGGCCTTGAGTCTCATGCTCATGGAGTACTGTGACTCAACACTCACTGGGTCCATCATGATGTAGGCGTTCTCACCATAGAACGACACCGTGCGGGCAATCTATTGACACACACACATTCTCGATATAATATAGACAACAACCATATCATTTACAAACTGTATGAGAAAAGATCAGACATTTTGGTCTGTGTGTTTTATGACACAACACTGACAAATGATATTTCCAAATATGATACCATACATTGGTATGATAGTAGACTTTACGCTAACATCCTTTGCACTGCACCAGTCAGAGGTACTGATAAATATACAATTCTATACTATTTAAAATATTAACAACTATAACACATTGAAATGAAACTAAGCATAACGTATCAAAACGTTTCATTTTTCATATCCAAATCAAGATACATGCATGTAGACTTTTGCTGAACATTATATGTTGACTTCATGAGTACTAATAATGAATGACATTGTCATCACGTGTACGATGACGTCATTCGTCATTATTACTCACTACTGATGATGGTAAAAGAAACGTATTGATTTGGATATAAAATATATAAATAAAGTTTTTATCTGAAAAATAACTATTCTGAGAAATGTTTATGAAGTATAATATAAAATGCTAAATATGAGTGTCTATATTGAGAAGAATGTCATGTGACCTGTGGACAGCCGGGTACGACTCCCTTGGCATACAGACTGTCAGCAAGATCTCTCTGTGTGGTCTCCAGTTGAAGGTCCTTCACACACCCCTCGAATCCGTGCTTTGACACACCACTGAAACAAAACAACACAGCACATCACCCAGTGGCTCTAGCAAGTTCTACAACAAATGTTTGCTCATCAATGAAATCTATTTGGTTTTCGTGGAACTTTGGACATTCTTTGTACAAGTATAAGCTGTTCCAGTTACTAAGTACTAGTTCAGGCTGTCACAAAAGAAGGAACCGCATTACTCACGGGAAGACCATCTCTCCCTTGTAGCCACCAATGTAGATCTTCTTATCGAAGGCGAGTTCTCGCTGCTTGCCCGGAGACAGACCACTGGCCGCTATGAAAACACAATGACACAACCATTAACTTATGTTTACTGTAGTATTAAACCTCAACTTATAAACTCACATTCACTGCAACATCGACTCACAGTCCCTGCACTGCTTTACCGAAGGAATACAAAAGGAGTATTTTGCAGGGTCCGTACACATCTGGACATTTGAAATCCAAGGCTATTCAAGACTTTTCAAGGCTATTTGAAAAAGAAATTCAAGACTGTCTTAACGACATATGTACTTTTAAAAAGAAGTTAACATTAACATTTTTACTTGACTAAGAAAACAATGGCCCCGACTACAATGAAATGGCGATTGGCCAATGTGAACATGAGTTATTTTTGTGCATAGGCTTTTCATTTTCTGGCTGCTATTCGTCACTACAATTGAGTTAAAACAATATTTTATTGACCACAATTACATTCAAGACTTTTCAAGATTACTTTGTAAAATTCAAAGATTTCAAGGCCTTGAATTTGGTCCAATAAAATTCAAGGCTTTTCAAGACTTTCAAGGCCCCGTACGGACCCTGATTTTGGGTTTATCTGTTTAAAATGATCCATTCTCAACATGCCAAAGGTTTGAGCCACCCAAGTGTCCTGTGACAGGTGACAATCGTGTTGACAATCGTGTTCACCCTTGTCCACCCACCTGACTTGCCGTCCACTTGCAAGAGACCGTTCTTGTCGAACCGATTGGCAAACACCATGTGCCACTTCCCGTCGTTGTAGCGCTCCGATGACCTCAGAGTTGCCCGCCCTGATCCCAGATCGTACTGGAACACGACGTGACCGTCCACCAACTCTACCGACAGGAAGTCTCCGTCATTGCGGTCTCCCACAAGGAAGAGCAGACCGTTCTTGGAGAAGGTGAGGAAGGAGATGCTGACGCCAGTCGCCTTGCTCGGTCGGAAGCGACCCTGTGAGAGCACGATGTAGCCGTTGCCGTTGAAGCGGTAACCCTTGGCAACCAGTGCCTCGAGCACGTCCCTGCAAATACACACAGAGTTGTCATGACATGGAAACCAATTCTAGGATGTTCAAAGTGTTTTATACTCATTCATTCGCCAAGCTGTTTATTCCAACTTCTCAAATCATCCCGGAGTGATCGTAGTGTACATATTCAGGTTCTCATTAATTTTATACATCTGACTAAGGCAATCTTTAGTCAACAAAACAGCCCAAGCTTCAAAACAGCTGCAAGAGGATTTGTATAATTATCCTTCTGACCAGGACATGGACATTATAGCCATTATACTATTGCGGCTACGACATTTAACGTTTTTAATCTGTTCTTCATCTTCTCAGCAAAGCCGAGATGGTGTCTGAGTGAACAGGTCTGTCAGGGAAGTAAAGTGTAAAGCGTTTTGAACGGTCCTGAGGACTGGATACTGCGCTATATAAGAACTTGCCTTTACTTTTTTACTTTTAATTTACTGCTTTACTGCCTTTTTAAATCACATAGTTTGCAGCTGATAACAAATAAATGCTGATGTTAAACGAGAGTTAACCAAGACAGTGTGTAGTCGTACCTGGCCTTGCACGCACTGTTCTTGTTGTTCTGTGCCTTCACAAAGTCCCACAGTCCGACTGCTGCGCCATCGTACTTGACATCCTCTATACATCCTGAGAACCGCAGGTTTTTCAACTTGCCTTGCAGCTGCAATCACATGACATCATGTGATCTTACAGTCATGTCATCTTATACATTCACTATTAAAACATAATTCTACAGCACCTCTGTCCTCAGTAACCTGTAATCATGATGTCATGATGCCTTTATCTGTCAACAATGTGACCTGAGCTGATATCTTCATTAGTTGCCACTGAAGTGAACAAGTCAAAGAAAAATCTTAAATTGTTTGGAAACTACAATTATTTATAATAAAAAGTCAGACATCATTTCAGTAAAAAATTCTGGTCAGATATCAGATGTAATTTCAAGATATTAACAAGATATTTTATGTTTCTTTGTTTCGCGCAAGTGTTTAGAGTTGAGCGAGATGTCACTGGTACTCACTCCAGAGTTCTCCGGCACCCCGCCGATGTAGAACTTGGTGTCTGTGGGGTGAAGGTCAAAGACAGAGAATGTGCCGGGAACCTCTCCGGTGGCGTCAATGTCCGCCTGGTCAGAAGTCTGTACTGACACCTTCGCTGTACGTCCAGTCCTAGAACCAGATGACCACAGTTGAGTCATGGTTTATGTACAAGACCACTTGGTGATGTCACAACATGTCAGGCACTTACCCACAGTAAATGGCTTTCCTAACAAGCTGTGTAGTGAAAACATAATTGTATCGTAATTTATTATTTGAGACAAAACACATGCTTTGTTGACCGGACAATAAGCAACTGAGTAAATGCAGAACAGTCACAACATGTATTTCTGCATTTATGTAACCTCTTGACTTGTGAACTTGCTTACAGATTGCTCCATTCTCTTACTGGCGCCAGTCAATTTAATGAGGTAACTTTTCCATTACATGTCGCTCCATTCGGTTACGCGCTGCTCCCTGATATCAGTACTTGGCATGACCTATGCCACCCACCCACCTCTCCACTGCCACCTCGTGCCACTCGCCGTCGTTCACAACCGCTGGGTTCTCAATGATGCCGACTCCGGCACCAAGGTCAAACTTGTAGACGACCTTGCCGTTAACGACCTCCAGAGACATGTAGTCCTCCTGTGACAAAGACAACTTTGTGGTCACATGACTGGACAAAAGCACTCACCAGTAAATATTGCAGAACAGAAATGCATCCTGGGATATATTATAAAATACCATATCATTACAATTGTTTTATATTTTGCTTGAAATACGGAAATTACAAGTGTGGTGCCGGTGTAAAAGAAGGATCTGGCTCAGAATGTGTCTAACATAGACATCTTTTTCTGTGCATTTGATGTCAGACATTTTCGATTTGGATATTTGACAAAAATACTGCTACTGAAATGATAGATGGTTGTTAATAATGTAATAAATATATAATGATGTATTCAGGGTCCATACACATCCGGACATATGAAATTCAAGGCTATTCAAGGCTATTTGAAAAAGAAATTAAAGACTGTTTTAACGACATATGTACTTTTAAATGCAGTAAATTAAGTTAACATTAAAATTTTTACTCATCTAAGAAAACAATGGCGCCGACCACAATGAAATGCCAATTGCCCAATATGCACAAGTTATTTTTGTGCATAGGCTTTTCCTTTTCTGGCTGTTATTCGTCACAACAATTGAGTAAAAACAATATTTTATTGACCACAATTAAATTCAAGACTTTTGAAGACTACTTCGTAAAATTCAAAGATTTCAAGGCCTTGAATTTGGTCCAATCAAATTCAAAGCTTTACAAGATTTTCAAGGACCCATATGAACTCTGTGTATTACATAAATGTGAATGTAATAAATTAATATGATCGACAAATTAAACTTTACAAACTAATGATACAGACCAGCATGCCACGGGAGGTGCGGTCCGGGCCGATGTAGGCCAGCAGTCCGTCCTTGGCCTTAGTGCGGAAGTAGATGGACAGTTTGTTGTAGGAGCCCGCCTGGGACAGACTGACTGGGTTACGCACTTGCAGGCTGACATTCTTTGCAAACGACACGCCCACTCGAATCTACAACCACAGAAACCACATCGTGAAACGTCTGGCTTACACTTCGGTCGGTCATCAGAGGTGTGTGTTTGACGATTGTCGCCATCTCTTGGTGTAAATGCAAGTGCAGTAAGATAATATATGTACGTTGTTAGATCCGCCTTGTACATACTCAAAAATAAATAAAATGTTTTAGTTTGTATGACCAGAAAAAGGTTTTACATTTTTAATGCTTATTTTACAACACTATTGCATTGTATATAAATAGTATTAATATAATATAAATTTCTGACCAAAATACATTTGTCACACGTTAAACGCTAATGGTTTTTGAACAGTTTATCAACACTTAAGCTAGCTTTGTTTGATCTGTGAAAATGTCGTCTTATGTCCTAGATTAAAAGCTAACAAAACTCGACACATGCAAACGAACACGCTCATGACAGATGACCACCAGATGGCAGCACACATACCCTGCTAGCCTCGCCCCGAGACAGACTGATCTGTTCGGTGAGTTGGTTGATGCTGCGAGTGAGGTCTTTGCCGATCCTGTTCACAGTCACTGCCTGGCGGTTCAACTTCGCCAGCAGATCTGTCATGTCGGGCACCAGCCGCAGCACGTTGTCCACTGTCACATGAAATGTTACAACTTATAACCACTGTCACACGAAATGTTAGGACTTATAATAGGGTCACCACAGTTGCTTTGCCAAACCATGTGAGTGTGTTTACAGAGCTCATAGTCTATTTAAATACCACAGTGATGTTGGTGCTATTTCAATGCCAACCTTTCACTACTGGTAAGAGTAACTTAAATAATATAACAGTAATTTCATGAGCAATGACAGAAAATACATAACATATGAATAGCAACCGTAGTACTTGGCAACAACCAAAGGAGATACAACAACCACAAGACAATCACAGACGACAGTCAACATCTTGTAGCAATGCTAGATGACAAACAAGTGTCGGGCAGTCATTAAACAAGATGGACAATGCAGCTACCATTTCTAATGACAACAAAAGTATCTACGTGACCCATCTTAAGAAAATGAATCACATGTTGAAAATGTTAATGCTGCTACCATTGGAAAGCTCAGAGTGTCAGTTTTCATGTGATATATCACGTAGGAAGATGTGTTAACTATAAGTGAAGTTACGACTCGCCAAACATGTGACAATCACAGTGACAATCATGACAGTGAAGCTACCTTGTGTCTGTGCCTTGCGGATGTCCCTGTTGGCATCATCAATGTCCCGAGGAATCTCCTCCACCTTGCGTTTGTCCTCCGGCAGTCTATCCATGATGTCCTGGATCCGGATCTGAGCATCCTGCGCCTTCCGGTGCGCCCGGATCGCCTTGTCCGCAGCGTCCTGCGCCTCCCGGCTGTGGCCCTCTGGTGGGCAAGGGAGGAAACAGTCAAACACAAGGTTGCCACAAGGACAAGTCAAGGTCATGGAACATCAAAATGGTCAGCTGAAAAGTGTTGTGATGTTAACTACATTTGAGCTAATGGGTGTAATTGATTCAGTTTATTGCAGGTTGCTTATGTTATAATCAGAATTATGGGTGAGATCTCCGATTCGACTCACCAATAATGTTTACGTAAAATCGCAAATACCATAAAGTGTGATACATCACCAGGGTAGCCTGATGATGGACAAATCAAACATTCCTGTTGCCATTTGTCTTTGACAAAGAGAAAACAGTTGAGCCAAAATTTCAAAAACAAACATCAATTTATTATTATTTTTGGTGGACATCGTTTCTAAGCAATAGGTCATGCGATTGACGGCTAAATTATGGTACATTTCTACCTCATAGAAACAACATTACACAAAAAACTTAACACAATAACTTCACTATACCAGTTACAAAATACAAGTTAATTAAATAATTAGTTTAAAATAACTACAACCAGTGCCACTGGAACCACTAGACATGAGCCATGCTCTCGACAGTTAGACACATACCTTGCGGGAGATTTGAGAGTCCAATGAGTAGGTCCTTGAGTCCCTCTCTCGCCCTCTCGTTCACATCGTGCACCTGGTCTGTGAGTCCCTTGGCCACCTCCAGACGAGGCAACACATCTGTGACAGTCACATGTCTAGTCAGTCAACGTCACAACTTACGTAGTTTATACATTATCAACTTTGAGATAAACCCACAGCGTAGTTTTATTAACCCAAAATATCTTAAGTGTGTGAACAGAGATGTGATAACTCATTTTGGTAAAATCAAAAGATCATGTGGTCAACTTGCAAAGTGTAAACAGTGTTACTCTGCCATAGATAGAGCTAGACCAGTTTAGCAAATTTTACGCTGAATATTGAGCAGCTTCAGACATTAATAATGTAAGCTTCTCTGACGATGTCAGTAAAACTAAATAGTAAATTCATACAAATGTCCCATAATGTATGTGTTACACTTTTGTCATGAACTGAAACGGGATAAATGCAACATTTCACTGACAACAGATCTTTAACTAACATAAACTGTTCTTCGTGACAATATAAACATTGATGACTTGAAGCCAACTACGCCATCAACTCACTCTCCGTGACTTGGACCTTTGTGTCCTCAGCTGTTTGCTTCAGTTCCTGGCTCGTCTGTTTTGACACAAGCGCTCGCTCGGCCAAGCCATGTGACTGCAAACAATACACATTCTTTAAAAGTAACTCATTGTTAAATAATCACATTACAAACGAATATCGGAAATTAATTATGACTCATAGCTACATCATACTTTCAAGACATATATATGCATGTTTCAAGAAGACAAATATCATTTGACTACTTCAGAGGACACAATGAAGTCTCAGCACTCATACAGATAATATCAAATAAATGTCAAAGAAAGATGTACTTGATTTAGTGTTTTCTTGCATAAAAATGCTACATAAAAATGTATGTTACAAATTAGATCTGTGTTATTAGCTTTACTTGGTATTTGTATACCATCACATATATACGACCTCATACAACTGACAAGGACACGGTGAATGATGCTGTACGTATGAGAGAGGTTCACCTTGTCTTCAGCCTCCTTGGCGTCAGCCACTGCCATCATGGAGTAGTTGTTGGCGTCCTTGATGGCGTCCACAATGGCCTGGTAGGCATTGGACGCCCTGAAGGCAGCCTCGGCATACTCGCGGGTGTTGGCGATCATGCTGTCCAGGTAGTTCGCCTTCTCTTGTAGCTTCAGAGCGTGCTCAGTGGCCTCGTCCACCAGGGGGCGCAGTTCAATGTTGTCTTCAGTGAGGGTGTTGATGAACTCCTCGAGGGTGACGACAGCCTGGTCGAGACGAGAAGCCTCTCGCTCCACGCCCTGAAGTCACATGACTTCTGTCAACTGGTTTTGTAATCATGGGCAAAAATTTGACCCATCACAGTGGCCCTGGTGCTAAGTCACATAGGTCTTAAGACTTAACACAGTGACCTTGGTGCTAAGTCACACATGTGTTAACACAGTGGCCCTGGTGTTAAGTCACACAGGTCTTAACACGGTGGCCCTGGTGCTAAGTCACACATGTCTTAACAAAGTGGCCCTGATGCTAAGTCACACAGGTCTTAACACAGTGGCCCTGGTGCTAAGTCACACATGTCTTAACACAGTGGCCATAGTGCTAAGTCACACAGGTCTTAACACAGTGGCCCTGGTTTTAAGTCACACAGGTCTTAACACAGTGGCCCTGGTGCTAAGTCACACATGTCTTAACACAGTGGCCCCGGCACTAAGTCACACAGGTCTTAACACAGTGGCCCTGGTGTTAAGTCACACAGGTCTTAACACAGTGGCCCCGGTGCTAAGTCACACAGGTCTTAACACAGTGGCCCTTGTGCTAAGTCACACACGTCTATCCTACACATGAAAAAATTGCTGTCCAGTTCATGTTGAGATTTTTGTAGAAATGCATAGCTCATCTTTCAATGTCCAGTTTATTTTCCTCAGTATAATTTTATACTCAACAACTAATAAATTATATCCATATAAGACTCCAGAAAGAAATGACATACAATATGAAGACAAAATTATCACATAAAAAAACGATGTTTGGATTACTACAAACAACAAAAACAACAAAATGGATAAGACAAGTGGCTCACCCTGTAGGCAACCCTGGCATCCTGAATGAACTGTCTCGCCTGTTCGAGCAATTCCCAAGACATGTCGAGAGTCGCCTTTACGTCCTGGCTCATCTTCTCAATGCGTTCAACGGTCGACTGTGAAGATATAATACAATATATTTCAGTTAGTAGTAAAATATACTTACATGAAAGTGCATTGTCTGTTTCCATTAGATGCACATGTTTTTTATTAATGTTTATAAAAACAGTCAGACGTAATTTCATTTTGCATGTTTATAAACTGCAACAATTTACATTTGGAAATGCCTCAACAACGATAATTTATCACGTTTTTTGTAATTTCTTTTCTGAAAAACTATCAGTTTGAAGCAAGACTAGAAATGAGATTTGAAGTGAGATTTTGAAGCGAGATTTGCGAGCTTTGATGTAAGATTTGATGCAAGATGTGAAGTAAGATGTGAAGTAAGATTTGAAGCAGGATTTGTAGCGAGATTTAAAATGAAGGGAGTCTTGAAGCGAAATTTGAAGTGAGTTGTGAAGTGAGATTTAAAATGAGATTTGAAGCGAGATTTGAAATGAGAATTGATGTAAGATTTGTGAGATCTAAAGAGTGATCCAAAGTGAGTTGTGAAGCGATATTTGAAGTGAGACTTGAAGTGAGACTTGATGTGAGACTTGAAGTGAGACTTGATGCGAGACTTGAAACGAGACTTGAAGTGAGACTTGATGTGAGACTTGAAATGAGACTTGAAATGAGACTAGAAGTGATACTCACGAAGATGTGTTCCTTGTTCTGGTTGTTGCGGTGGTTGAGGTCCTGCGAGGCCTGTGCGTTGTCGATGGCGTGACGACTGTTGTTCTTCAGGTCGCTCAGCTTCGACTCGACATCGTCCAACTTGGCGATGAGGTCCTTGGCCCTGTTGGCCTGACCCTCAGCCTTCTCTTCCAGGACACGCACCTTGGCCAGGGCTGAACCAGACAGACAGACACCGTGAGGGGACCACAGGGAGGGGAACGACACACCAAGACACAGACAGACAGACACCGTGAGGGGACCACAGGGAGGGGAGTGACACACCAAGACACAGACAGACAGACACCGTGAGGGGACCACAGGGAGGGCAGTGACACACCAAGACACAGACAGACAGACACCGTGAGGGGACCACAGGGAGGGCAGTGACACACCAAGACACAGACAGACAGACACCGTGAGGGGACCACAGGGAGGGCAGTGACACACCAAGACACAGACAGACAGACACCGTGAGGGGACCACAGGGAGGGCAGTGACACACCAAGACACAGACAGACAGACACCGTGAGGGGACCACAGGGAGGGCAGTGACACACCAAGACACAGACAGACAGACACCGTGAGGGGACCACAGGGAGGGCAGTGACACACCAAGACACAGACAGACAGACACCGTGAGGGGACCACAGGGAGGGCAGTGACACACCAAGACACAGACAGACAGACACCGTGAGGGGACCACAGGGAGGGCAGTGACACACCAAGACACAGACAGACAGACACCGTGAGGGGACCACAGGGAGGGCAGTGACACACCAAGACAGACAGACAGACACCGTGAGGGGACCACAGGGAGGGGAGTGACACACCAAGACACAGACAGACAGACACCGTGAGGGGACCACAGGGAGGGCAGTGACACACCAAGACACAGACAGACAGACACCGTGAGGGGACCACAGGGAGGGCAGTGACACACCAAGACACAGACAGACAGACACCGTGAGGGGACCACAGGGAGGGCAGTGACACACCAAGACACAGACAGACAGACACCGTGAGGGGACCACAGGGAGGGCAGTGACACACCAAGACACAGACAGACAGACACCGTGAGGGGACCACAGGGAGGGCAGTGACACACCAAGACACAGACAGACAGACACCGTGAGGGGACCACAGGGAGGGGAGTGACACACCAAGACACAGACAGACAGACACCGTGAGGGGACCACAGGGAGGGCAGTGACACACCAAGACACAGACAGACAGACACCGTGAGGGGACCACAGGGAGGGGAACGACACACCAAGACACAGACAGACAGACACCGTGAGGGGACCACAGGGAGGGCAGTGACACACCAAGACACAGACAGACAGACACCGTGAGGGGACCACAGGGAGGGGAACGACACACCAAGACACAGACAGACAGACACCGTGAGGGGACCACAGGGAGGGGAGTGACACACCAAGACACAGACAGACAGACACCGTGAGGGGACCACAGGGAGGGCAGTGACACACCAAGACACAGACAGACAGACACCGTGAGGGGACCACAGGGAGGGCAGTGACACACCAAGACACAGACAGACAGACACCGTGAGGGGACCACAGGGAGGGCAGTGACACACCAAGACACAGACAGACAGACACCGTGAGGGGACCACAGGGAGGGCAGTGACACACCAAGACACAGACAGACAGACACCGTGAGGGGACCACAGGGAGGGGAACGACACACCAAGACACAGACAGACAGACACCGTGAGGGGACCACAGGGAGGGCAGTGACACACCAAGACACAGACAGACAGACACCGTGAGGGGACCACAGGGAGGGCAGTGACACACCAAGACACAGACAGACAGACACCGTGAGGGGACCACAGGGAGGGCAGTGACACACCAAGACACAGACAGACAGACACCGTGAGGGGACCACAGGGAGGGCAGTGACACACCAAGACACAGACAGACAGACACCGTGAGGGGACCACAGGGAGGGCAGTGACACACCAAGACACAGACAGACAGACACCGTGAGGGGACCACAGGGAGGGCAGTGACACACCAAGACACAGACAGACAGACACCGTGAGGGGACCACAGGGAGGGCAGTGACACACCAAGACACAGACAGACAGACACCGTGAGGGGACCACAGGGAGGGCAGTGACACACCAAGACACAGACAGACAGACACCGTGAGGGGACCACAGGGAGGGGAACGACACACCAAGACACAGACAGACAGACACCGTGAGGGGACCACAGGGAGGGGAACGACACACCAAGACACAGACAGACAGACACCGTGAGGGGACCACAGGGAGGGGAACGACACACCAAGACACAGACAGACAGACACCGTGAGGGGACCACAGGGAGGGGAACGACACACCAAGACACAGACAGACAGACACCGTGAGGGGACCACAGGGAGGGCAGTGACACACCAAGACACAGACAGACAGACACCGTGAGGGGACCACAGGGAGGGGAACGACACACCAAGACACAGACAGACAGACACCGTGAGGGGACCACAGGGAGGGCAGTGACACACCAAGACACAGACAGACAGACACCGTGAGGGGACCACAGGGAGGGGAACGACACACCAAGACACAGACAGACAGACACCGTGAGGGGACCACAGGGAGGGGAGTGACACACCAAGACACAGACAGACAGACACCGTGAGGGGACCACAGGGAGGGCAGTGACACACCAAGACACAGACAGACAGACACCGTGAGGGGACCACAGGGAGGGCAGTGACACACCAAGACACAGACAGACAGACACCGTGAGGGGACCACAGGGAGGGCAGTGACACACCAAGACACAGACAGACAGACACCGTGAGGGGACCACAGGGAGGGCAGTGACACACCAAGACACAGACACCGTGAGGGGACCACAGGGAGGGCAGTGACACACCAAGACACAGACAGACAGACACCGTGAGGGGACCACAGGGAGGGCAGTGACACACCAAGACACAGACAGACAGACACCGTGAGGGGACCACAGGGAGGGCAGTGACACACCAAGACACAGACAGACAGACACCGTGCGGGGACCACAGGGAGGGCAGTGACACACCAAGACACAGACAGACAGACACCGTGAGGGGACCACAGGGAGGGCAGTGACACACCAAGACACAGACAGACAGACACCGTGAGGGGACCACAGGGAGGGGAGTGACACACCAAGACACAGACAGACAGACACCGTGAGGGGACCACAGGGAGGGCAGTGACACACCAAGACACAGACAGACACCGTGAGGGGACCACAGGGAGGGCAGTGACACACCAAGACACAGACAGACAGACACCGTGAGGGGACCACAGGGAGGGCAGTGACACACCAAGACACAGACAGACAGACACCGTGAGGGGGACCACAGGGAGGGCAGTGACACACCAAGACACAGACAGACAGACACCGTGAGGGGACCACAGGGAGGGGAGTGACACACCAAGACACAGACAGACAGACACCGTGAGGGGACCACAGGGAGGGCAGTGACACACCAAGACACAGACAGACAGACACCGTGAGGGGACCACAGGGAGGGCAGTGACACACCAAGACACAGACAGACAGACACCGTGAGGGGACCACAGGGAGGGCAGTGACACACCAAGACACAGACAGACAGACACCGTGAGGGGACCACAGGGAGGGCAGTGACACACCAAGACACAGACAGACAGACACCGTGAGGGGACCACAGGGAGGGCAGTGACACACCAAGACACAGACAGACAGACACCGTGAGGGGACCACAGGGAGGGCAGTGACACACCAAGACACAGACAGACAGACACCGTGAGGGGACCACAGGGAGGGCAGTGACACACCAAGACACAGACAGACAGACACCGTGAGGGGACCACAGGGAGGGGAGTGACACACCAAGACACAGACAGACAGACACCGTGAGGGGACCACAGGGAGGGGAACGACACACCAAGACAGACAGGGTGTGTAGGTCTCAAGTGGTCACAGGTGATTTCTTACAGGGGTAGTGTGGAGCACTGATGTAAATAGGCCATACCACAATATACACTCAGACATTAGACTCAGACATGCGGACATCTAGATAAATAGTCACTAGATAGCAGTCTGTCGTACCATCCAAGACATCCTACAAAAGGGTCACTGCACAATAGGTGTGCACAAAACAACTACAGTAAGACTAAGTCATGGTGGGTACATGTGCTACCCCTCCCAGAGTCACTGCATCAAAGACGCTACCCTAAACAGAATTTCATCTATGATTCCAGGTAGCATCCATAACTGCCATTAGCAAACATTACTCTCACTCAGGTCTCTTCATACACTGTACACAACATACTTATTCCAAATGATCAAACCCTGACATCTCTGTGTATCATAAACAAACCACTCTCAAACATTAATTAACACTGTAATAACTCATAGTTATTGAGTCAAAGTCTACAATGCTGACATGTTTTCTATAATTATCCCAATGTGCACACACTTCTAAATATAACCTTGTACATTGCCACGTGTGACCTTGACCTTGACTCACCGTCCTGGGCCATGCGCAGTTCGTCCTGTGCATTACTGTTCTCGTAGGTGAAGTCTCGCGCCTTGATCAGTTCCAGAATCCTCTCTGCCCGTCGGATCAACTCATCCGTGTCAGTGCGGTGGGCGCTGTTGAGGATATCCTGGAGGACCGCCTGGGCAAACCTCACCGCATCTGTGGGCATGTGGGCAACTCATACAGACACTGGGCGACCCATACAGACACTGGGCGACCCATACAGGCACTGGGCGACCCATACAGACACTGGGCGACCCATACAGACACTGGGCGACCCATACAGACACTGGGCGACCCATACAGACACTGGGCGACTCATACAGGCACTGGGCGACTCATACAGGCACTGGGCGACTCATACAGTAACTGGGCGACTCATACAGAAACTGGGCGACTCATACAGACACTGGGCGACTCATACAGACACTGGGCGACTCATACAGACACTGGGCGACTCATACAGACACTGGGCGACTCATACATATACTGGGCGACTCATATAGATACTGGGCGACTCATAGATACTGGGCGACTCATACAGGTACTCGGCAACTCATACAGATACTGGGCGACTCATACACACCAAACGAGTCATACAGACAATTCAGAGACACCAGGCGATTATTAGAGACACTGGATGACTCATACAGACATCGGGCATATAATATAAACTCTGGGCAACTCACACAGACACCGGGCAACTCACACAGATACCTAGCGAGTTACACAGACACCAAGCATACACTAAACACTGACCTTAATTTTGCAGTGGGTTGGGGGTAAAGTACAATACACTGTTAAACTGTCAAGTGTTTCAAGGTGGTTGTTAATTTGTGAGATCACATCATATTAGTTCTAGCCGTCCCACCATTGGCCGAGTCCAATGTAATGGATCAAACAATTACATTCCTTCCTACAGCCTCAACACCGACTTGACCGAAATGCTACATAAAGACATGCTGAACAAAATAACGGTCATTTCACTTAGTCTATAATCACTGGCTAATGTGCGTTTCTATATGTTTCTGTACATCTTCAAATCGACTGGGCTGTATATGTGCCTATGCTGACCTCTAGCGGAGACGACCCCCATGTGTGTGAGTTCACGGAGCCCATCAGCGTCGGCCCTCACGTCCGCTGCGTCAGTCTCCACAAGGTCGGCCTCTCGGTCTGTCCTCTGGGCCTGGCGACACAGGGAGGGGACATTATTCCACTGCACTCAACACACATCCACACAGGCTAACGGTCAATGTGACTCGACATAACAGGATATAAAGAAAACAGAATCAGACAGGTATAATTTTTTACAACGTCACAAAAGCTTGTTCCATGCTTCCAAAAATACATTGGTCACATACAAATGTTTACTTAACTGCAGCAGAGTAATTCATTTTGTGCAAATCCTCATGCATTTATGCACATTTCGCAACATGCACATGTATTAAGCACACAAACGTGGTCGCAATAACTGAACATGTCCGCTGCGTCTGTAGTAAGTAATTATGTCTCTCACCTTCTTGCTCACTTGGTCTGCCAAACGCCGTATTTCGAGCAAGTCCTCCTTGTAGGGGACCAGGATGTCTGGATCAGTCGGGTCCTGGATGATGCCATCCACCTTGGGCTGAAACATTGACCCACAGGCATCGTTACCTTGGCGGCAGTTGAACAAAACTACATCACACACGACCATCATCCCAGCTAGCTACTCCAGGGGACCAGCGAACAGGACATAGTGCCAGTGTAACTTGTTACCGCATTTCTGAGGTATTTATGAACTTTTTTTTTTATAAATATCCACAATATTACCATTTATGCAAGCAGAAAGCCATTTGTTGTTTTATTACCCTCTGTGAGAATTAATATTTCTCTCATGTAATCACTGATATCACTGCATAGTCCTTCATTATTCATCATGGAACTAAAACCATGACTTAGACATTGATAAGTTCTCGGAGATGTGGCACACAACTCACCCCCAATTCCCTGACGGCTTTCTTGATGTCTTCCAGTCGACGCACGGTTCGCACGCCAACAGACACTGACTCGAGGTCTTCCATCATCACGGTGATGTTACGATCCAGGTAATCCATGTCGTCAAGCAGCAGATGTACACAGCTGTCACACTCTGAAACACAAGCAAACTACGTCACAGACATCATGTTATAAACACGAAAGTGCAGCTCACACAGACGTCCATAGGGCTTTCCTAACTGTCATCAAGGTAGAACTACAGCAGGGGTAGAACTACCCACTAGTCCGCTAGTCCGTACAGTAGTAAAGATAAGGGCGGACTAGTAAACCTGCCTAATAACTAGTCCGGTTGTCTAGTAAAGGTCAATGTGTCATCCAACACACCCTACATCAATCAATCAAGTCTTTGTAGTCACAGTGACCCTAACCCCAACACATCCACAGGCTGGGGGATGTATCCCAAGTAATTAAAACATTGATAAATTGTTGCCAGTGAGCAACTGGCTACAGCAGCTTCCTTTTTTGATAAATGATGACATAGCCACCAGCTATGAACTTGTCTGGGCACTATTTGTAAGATTAACAGTTCTTTGATGTCTATAATTTTCCCGTGTGATATTTTTATTTTCCAGTATCACAGTCCAGTAGAGCATTTTTTCCATAACACTGTAATGTGAGCTAAATTTCCAAATGATTATAAATATATAAATATATGATATAGAAAATTAATAATGGTAGGGTGATACTGCCGGTCAATGAGTGCAATCGGCATTCTTTTTCAATTGCGCAGTTTTTAATACAGATCATATCTTCACTTTTTAATTAATTACTTGTTATTTCTGTATTATTTCTTTGGTACCTTTATGAAAAGTGCATTTAACTGGGGCTGCAATATGTACTTTTTTTTAGTTTAAAAACAAATTGGAACGACTTAACTTTGGATTGTTTATTTTTATTTTTGCGGACTAGTAAACCTTTTGGCGGACTAGTAAACCTTTGACTTTACTAGTCCCGCTGTCTAGTAAAATAAATGCTGAAGTTCTACCCCTGTACAGACAAATAAATCCAGCACAGCAGACGTTGTGTGCAGAATATTGGGACCAAAATTGTGGACAGAAATGTGAAGAGAAGCCCACTGTGTACCACATGGCAAGTTGAAATGTTTTCCAATGGTTGATCGGTGGAACTTTCACTTGTTTTGAGTCGTACATCAGGCGAGATCTCCTGTGTGTGAGCGAGTCTTACCGTTGCAGCCTCGGCCTGGTACAAGGACCCATCTTGGCAGACAGCGGTCACACTTGTCACCAGTGACACCGGGCAGACACTGACAGATGCCAGTGCGGGCGTCACAGGTTGTGGCACCGTCCTCCTTGCAGTCACAGGCTGGACACAGACACACACGAGACAGTGTCATCAGGGGGTGGACAGGACATCTCCAGGAAGTCACAGTTAAAACAACAGCTACAAGGTTCTTCTGGTTAGCCAATTTTCACCATAACTCATGACAGTTTTTCATTCTCATTCAGATATGTTTTGCAACTCTTTAGAGCTCAATACCTTTACCTAGTATTCTCGCTCTGACATTGCATATTCAACAAATTAAAACAAGAACGAAAAACTATCAAAACTGAAGTGGTAGAACCTGTTATTTGTTTGTTTGTTTGCATTCGCTTTGTTTGTGTTTCTACGGATTTTTTTTTTATATTTTCAGCATTTTGCCGAAATGGTATTCAATTTGTTTCAACCTAAGAAATTCAGTAATACGTATAGGAGGCTTACCTCAGTGCTGATGTCACTAACAATCCGACAACACAAACACTGGATGTGTTTGTGCCCATTCCAAACCAACTGCACAGAGTCTGTGGTTTTGAGGTACGTTCATGACAGATCAGTAAGTACAACACAACGGATGTCAACAACAATAAGTTACCTGTATTTGCGCCTGTACTGCAGCAACTGTAAACAAAACGTTGCCTCTGTCTACCACATAAAGTAAAACAAAATAGCGCAACGACATAAAACTGCAAACAAATCTCAAAGCGGATGCAAACGAACGAACGAACAAAAAAATATGTTCTACTTTGAGAACATGCAACGTCACCAGTAAAACGATTGCAAGCAGCGACATGATCCTCTCCGGACCATGACCACTTTGTCAATAGTTTCTACTGTAAAATGACAAAAGCATGGCCGTATGACGGCAACAGTTACGTGAAAAAGAGGCACCGGCAGGGCCAGTGTGCGGTACTCCCTGAGAGACATACTCTGGCAGCCGTTCGGGCCGTAGTTCCAGTAGCCTTGCATGCACTGATCACAGCGCCTCCCAGTGACGCCGGGCTGACACCGACACTCTCCCGTTCGCACGTCACACTCGATGCTGTAGCTCGCTGTGGCGCAGTCGCACAGCTTACATCCCTGGCCACTCTCAAAGCCAAACGTGCCGGACTGAAAACAACGCGATCACTCAGTGTTTTATTTCTAAACACAAACTAATTATACGTACAAACAATTTCATCTTAAAAAAATTATTACATGAAAACGTTTATGAAAAAGCTGAAACTTGTCATTTGTGATAAAAATGACTTGAATTTTTACATAACCTTTGGCTTTTTCATTTAGTTGTTAGCTGCTTAAAATTTGCTGACTTGTGAAACTTGTATGTTAAAAATATGACTATAAATTCATAAATGTCATGAAATTACATTGACAACTGATACCATGTATATAATTAATATTAAACTATAAATAATCTGTAAATTGACTGGTACTGTGTGAATTTTTATTTTTTTATTTTAAGTTTTAATAAAAAAGCCAATGCAAATTTAAACAGTGTACAGCAAAGTTTGCTTTCCGAGGATTTAAATGCAAAATAAGTCTTCTTGTTATTTATAACTGTTGAGTAAAACATCAACTGGTGTACTTACGGCACACTGGTCACAGCTGTCTCCAATGACGTTGGGTTTACATGTACACTGGCCCGTGTAAGGGTCACATCTGTCTGTGCCACGACGGTTGCAATTACAAGCTAAAACACACCAGTGGTCAAGTCACACTCTGGACAGTGGTCAAGGGTTGCGTTCAACTAACATTCACATCACAGAGCAGTGGTCATGCAACGAGGTGAACGATATTAGTAAGTTGATATAATTAAAGTATAACAGTCTTCTGTCTAAAATATGAGGAAGTTGAACATTGGCAAGTAATGTGGTTAATTTGACTTTCTTCAGGATTATTGCCAAAAAATCTTGTACCGAAACTGGATATTTTGTTTACCATTTTAATGCGTGGTGTAATAATAATAATTTTATTTGTAAAGCACTGTATATCCAGAACACGTTTCTGCTCAGAGGTGCGTACATACAACATTTGTAACATATAAATGTAATAATAATAATAGTATGCTGGATACTTTCAAATTGCTGCAGCGTTACAAGCTTAAAGTAACTGAACACAACTTTGTTGGCAGTACGCCTTCAACACATCTGTCACAGCCACCAGATTGTAGTTTTAAATATAACAGTTACACCCTGGAGCAGCCATCTCCTCCTGGAGCAGCCATCTCCTCCTGGAGCAGACATCTCCTCCTGGAGCAGCCATCTCCTCCTCCTCCTCCTGCTCCTGTCCTACTTACGTCGGCAGGTCTTGGTGGTGACGGCGTCCCCCCAGTACCACTCGCGACACTGTTCACAGTACTGGCCCGTCGAGTTGTTCAGACACTTCAGACATTCGCCTGTCGTCGGGTCACATGACGTCGGGTCGTGGATGTTGATGTTGCCGCTGCATTCACACTTCTGACACTTGCCACCAACCACTCGGGGGTTGCCCCACCACCCACGGTCACATCTGCAAGGGTAATGGGGTGATGACAACCAGGAATATACTGCTGTTGCCATGATGAACACACGGGTGGAAATGTTGACACTTATTATAACTGGGGTTCAAAACAGCTGTTGAATTCAACAGAAAGCACAGCTTGATTCTAACAATGCTACAATCACATGGCTGGGCAGTGCATACAGCCAAACCTGGCATAATGACATCAATGTATCCAAACTATAAGCAACCAACAACCAATTTTTATTTCAGTTGTAAACCAGACCTACTGGTGGAAGTTAATAGCTACAACTTTGTGGATATCACTGACTGGCATCAGCTTTTTATATTTTCTTTTACAACACGATATGATGTTTAGTAATAATTAATTTTTTTTTCACTTGGTAACATTCTTTGTGTATACTATTTTCAATAGTCAAGCCATCATATATCATGTTACAATAGTGCTATAAAACATGGGATATAATGGTGGAAATATATAATGTGTATTTGTGCATAAATGTGTATGTTTGTTTACACAATCGATACAGTTTTTTATTAACCTACATAAACACTGTCAGTGGCATTATTGCGTGTTCATTTCTTGCACGTTTCACAGTACAAGGCTGTGAGGTACTTACGATCCACACTGAGGTCCGGCGTATCCTTCCAGACAATGGCACTGGACCTCGCGACCACGGAATGCAACCTCACAGGTGTATGCAAAACTACAACATCAACAACATGACATCAGAACTAAACCGACTTTAGAACAGTGACACAAATTACAGAGCTAAAAACCAAATCTCTCATTTCAACTCGTTGTTCTGGGCTACTCTGTCAACAGCTGTGTACAACTTGTCTACATGACATTGTTCAGAGAAATGTTTGCGTGTTACAAGCCTGTAAAATTGACATGTTCTTGAACTTGAAACAAACATTTGTTTGGTATGAGATGCATTTTTTTTATAAATCTCAACATTAGACTAGATATGTCTTCATGGTTGTATAACAAAAATATTTGCCATTAACATATTTTATGTGACAATTAATCATAACAGAAAATGCAGCCTCTCTTTCAATATTTTCTGCGACACTGCTCTCACCTGTTGCCCTTGACAGCGAGGGGGCAAGGACACATCTTACAGTTGCCACTGAAGGGGTCCAGGTAGTGCCCCTGCATGCAGGCAAGACACTGGGGCCCCGAGAAGTTGTCACTACACGACTGTGAGAAAACAGATGACGTACTTTTAGAAATACAACCACGACAATGATCCAACATGTGCTAACATAACAACAAAATAACAGACACAGGAAACATCTAAACGGCACACATAAAAATGTATTTGCAGCGGCTACAAGTAGCCAAAAATTGTAAAACACATGAGTAGCCAACCTAATCATAAAATACATGATATAGCCAAGAAAAAATGTATTCCTAATCATCATGTGAAGCTATACCATGTACATTGTAGTAAATACATGTGCTTAAAATATGTCAATAGTTACTTGTAATGACTTTAATGCTACCTATTTAATTGGTTAACTTTCTGTTATTAATGTATGTGTGGCATGTATAACAAATATATTACAAAATATTTTATTCTGCCAAAGAAAAAAAATTGTCATTACACACATTTCTGTCTAGATTTAAGACATGTTTACTCAGTAACTATCACTCTTACTCTCCGTGGAGAACCAGCTTTACGCAACAGTGATGTCAGATTTCCCAGACCAACTCAAACTCAGGAACATTAGTTATGAAATGCGTCTAAAAGAATGTGGTTTAACAACACTAGAAACCAGAAGATTGAGAGGAGATCAGATTGAGGTGTTTAAAATATTGAAAATATTTACAGAATATTTTTTTTCAGTCAAGGAAGAAAAAAGGACTAGAGGACATTAGCAAAGAAGCAGTGCAGACTAGATATTAGAAAGTTTTCATTTTAACAAGGAACAGTAAATGAATGGAACAGACTATCAGCTGATCGTGTAGTTGCTAGTAGTGTTAATATATTTTAAAATAAAATCGACATATACCTAAGACTGGCGGGGTATACTTAGATAGATAGGTTGGACTCTCGATAAGTCAAAGGGCTTCCTTGTCCACCTGCCATCTAAAGTTGAATCTCTAGGTGGCAATCTTGTTAAAGTGACATGATCCGTTCGTGGCTTTTTATTTTTATTGCAAAATCATGTTATACGGAATAAATTATGCCTATTATAGCGTAAAGACAGTCAAAATATGTTTTCATGTACCATTTAGGGGTTGAAAATAGACGCAGTAAGGGGTGCTTAACTCTGTTTACACATCGACCACGAGGTGGTTTCGAAACCGTTGTAGGCGTGGCTAAAAGCCCAGAAGTAAATCCATGATCATGTGATGCAGTATCAGCAGCTCCCAGTTGGTAAATGTCAAAGGGTGGGTGTCACCTGCGGCGATTTGAGTGACAGCGTATATAAACATACAACGTTTAACATTACGAAGTCAGTTCTGTTTTGATAAAACATTTATTGGCGGTCAGGACGCTACAATAGTTATAACTTATACTGATTAACATGATTTTGCAATAAAAATAAAAAGCCACGAACGGACCATGTCGCTTTAAATCTTATTAAACTTACCAGACACTCCCCAGTCTCCGGGTCGCAGGTGGAGGAGCGACCGTTGCAGTTACAGGGCACACACACCCCGGTGTAGGGCCCACGGCGCACCCGGTAGTAGCCGTCAGCACAGCGCTCACACGACGTGCCGGCGTAGTTGGACGGGCAGTCACACTGCTCCACGTTGCTGGCCACAGCCCCCTCCCCCCTCGCTGTCGCCTTGTCCAGCAGCACGTCCGTCAGACTGCACCACAAACAGTTAGCGTTAGTCACAACATGCGTCTGTACTGTGGGAAACTGAACTTAGTGAAGGAACTTATAAGCAGTGTTGATTCTGCAACTTTTAGTACATTCAAAAACCTAATTCAGTTGATACAATTTTGAGTATCTCTTAATTACTATCGTTTATTATTAAACATTAATTTTAACTAGTATTTTATTAAAAAATATATAGTAAATAGTATTTTTATATTTCAAATAACATTTTAGTGTTGATGTGTTAACATTTATGTTTGCCTCTGAATCACAAATGCAGCCTGAAACGTGAGGCAAAGAAAGCTGTATTTATAATTATTATCATTGAAAACACATTTGAGGACGTCGAGGTTATGACAAATTGCAAAATGACGTCAATGCTTCATATTTGATATCTTGAATGAGAAGTGTTGTTACCTGATGCGTGTGGGAGAGCTGGTGGGAGCAGCGCGTATGTGGAAGGCACGGATGTTTGAGAGCAGCACCAAGAACTGATCCCTGGAGACCTTTGCCCCACTCGTCTCATGCTCAAAGTTGGTCTGGGTAAAGAAATAGGAAGTCATTGGCTACAGTGTCAGAACATGTACAGTTAAAACTGACATATTTAATTATATTTGTTGAATTAAAATTCATATTTTGATTTTAAATTAAATAAAAACTATATACCATATCATAAATCCTGTATTACTATCCGTGGCTTTAATTGCAATACTGCATCGCTTAGTGATGATGATGGCAAAGTTAGGGTGCGGCTTTACATACAGTAATTTGCCGAAACAAATTGACATCTGGGTCACCGAATTATCAGTATAAACGTGAAAAATTTACCTAAGAAATGAAGCCAGTTGTATAAATAATATATTATATTACAATTGCCACTTGTGCAAAACAAACGATCTAACACAGAAATCCCATGTCCATAAAATGTTTACACACAACGATCAGAATATATTTTATATTGCTGATGCTTACACTGGCAGAGACCTGAGCTTATATACTACAATAAATAAACAAGAGTTCTTGTTGTTGATAAAGGTCATTTAATAAATGTATCCAGGCTGTATACAAACTCTTTAGACAATTGAGATACAGTTAGTAAATGACAATATTAGCAAAGGTGTTCCAAAAAATTTCCCCACCTAGTCTCTTGTAACAGAGGCCCCATTCCCCTCCCCAGATCATAGCAAAGTTGACTTTCTATGAATCACATTAAAATGTTTCCTAATTGCATGCGCTATGGCATGGAAGAAATTGCCTGTCCCTGGTCCCCTCCCCCCGACGTACTCCACCGACATCACCTTAAATGTTACCCCTGTCACCCCTTACACACCCCAGGCACTCTCCACCCCACTCCCAGATGTGGCCCCACTCACCTCCAGCAGGTCAACGTCCACTGTGTACGACTGACCGACACGTGGTGTCTCTGATGACCGATGCACCACGGTCAAGTTGTTGCCCTGAAACACAGACAAGTCACGGGTACAGACACTGAGTGAGGTCACTAGCCACGGGGACATTTCGTGTCAAAAGGGCACTTCTCTCCAAAGGGATACTTTTTGTAGGGCCATTGCTCATAGGGAGTTCTCATAGGGACATTTCTCACATGAATATTTTTCAAATAGACAAGTTACATGGACACTTATTCTGTGAATATGTAACCTGTTGTAGTATAATTAACTATTTGCTCCAAAGTAAGTCATTCTTGGAGCCATGAACAATATTTTCACTATCAATATGTAACCTATTTTACATGGTTTTAAAGGTCTATTGATTATGGCCACAGGATGTCTATATTTAACCCTGTTTACTCCAACCATGGAATGTCACTCATAGGTTGTGGAACAATGTGAAAAAAAAAAAAAAATAAAGAAATAACAACAAATAAATTAAATAAACATACTAAAACTTACAATTACTTCCACCAGGAAGAAGGCGGGGATAGGGGAGAAACATACAAATATTTGCATAATCCTTAAATAATAATGAAAATGACACCGTACTTATTTATTAACGAAGTTACTGCAGTTAAAAGAGAAGCCACTGCTGTCATAGCACGTAGTCATGGCAACCTGACAACAGTGTAAAGTAAAATAAGCCATACCTCGATTCTGACGACTGGAGCCGAAATGTCCTCGGCGTTTTGATTCGGCTGACGGTACTTGACAGTGAAGATCAGTTTGCCTCCGTACGATGTGATCTGAAGAACGTATCGTTATTAACATAGGAACATACTGAGCATGTTTGTAAGAGACACCTAGTGGTTTAAGTGAACGACTGTTTCATCTCATCTATAGTAACATGGCTAGTAAGAATCATTAAGTAATATATATTCTTCTTCTTATGGTTAACTCATCACTCTATGTTAGCCACATGTATTGTGGAGCTTAGTTGTCAGAGTTGTCCTTATCTAGAATTATTGAGTCCACTACAGGTTACACATTTACCCCCTGTATGGGATCTTTTACTTCCCCTGGCATAGACACCAGATAGAAGGGACCACCGGCTTTTAGTGTCTCTTCCGAAAGACACAGGCAAGTGTGGTGGGAACGAAATTGCCCAAGTTACGAAACGGCGGCAGGTGGGATTGAACCACCGTCCCCTCGATTGACAGTCGGGCGCTCTACCACGTGACCACCGCTCCCCACTAAGCAAATATATCACAATACAATATAAAAACTTACTGCAGACAAAGTAAACAATGAACTCAACAAGTTAACAACACAAATTACCTTGTCTCCGAGGTAGATGGCCGGGGCGATCCAGTAGATGGCGTGGTACCTGTCCATGATGTCACCCTTCTTGACGCGACTCTCCAGAGTTCGCCCCTTCTTGTGGAGGGCGGGGTCCTTCAGGTTGGTCAAGCCCCAGCCTCCCATGTTGCGGATCTAGGAAGATGGAGAGACTGTCAGCACACTCGGGAGAAAGTGTCACGCCTGTATTAGACACCACTGTTTAACTTAATATCATTTCTTAATCTACATAGACACATGTTGTATTTTAGCTAGTTTGTAACTATCATACAAGATTGTTTGAATTTACTTACTTTGGAGCAAATTTTTTTGATGAGTGCGACGTTTCGGCCCATCAGCTATGTACCTTGTTCACGTACTGGTGTCACGTGTGTTGGCTCAGATTTTAATAAAGATACGTTATATTCTTAGTTTATACATGTTTTAACTATAGGTGTATTACTAGATATATATATACATGCTGTTTTAACTATTTTACAATAATTTATATAAAACCTTTTTATCACAGCACTCTGTAGACTTCCATTGTCTTTACGATGTTACACAGACATACTTAGTACTGAGCAAGGCTCAATTATACAAAGCAATATTTGCAACAAGGAGAGAGAACCACTGTGTACAGTTCTAAGATTACTGTTTCCTAATTTTGAATGATACTGGAAGAAATTGTGACTATTTATTCCGATGGAATGTACCTGTGAGCGCCGGTAGGTGGAGCTCTGGCAGCGGCTGGTTTGGCCGAAGCAGAAGCACTTGGTGCAGCCCTCGGGATTGCGGTCTTCAAGGAAGAAGGTGCCCAGTTTGCACTGGTCACACGCCTCCCCCTCCACGTTGGGCTGGAAGAGTGACATCAATGTTCACATTCACAGCTTCTATCATGATACACTTATCTGCTGTCAAAATAAATCAAGACATGCCAAGGAAGCTGGTATTATTAATCACACAAAACCTATAGTTTTCTTGATATAAATCAAGACTAACTTAGGATGTTATCAATCTAAATCAAGACAAACTTAGGATATTGTCAATAATAATTATGTCAATATAAACTTATGATGTAAACAGTCTATTCAATCCACGTGAATTCGAATTAGCATCAACAATATAGATCATTTTTCAAACTAATGTTCTCATTAAAGAGTACTTCAGTTTGATGGTTTTGGTGACAACAAACAAGACTTGGGAGTAACCCGAACTGCCAGGAACCAGTGGTGCCACCTTGTGTAGTTACTAGTATCAACTCACCTTGCAGAGGCAGCGAGCATCGATCTGGTCGCAGATGTTCTCAGACGTGCCGCGGGTGTCACAGTCGCACTTGGAGCACCGTGGGAAGGCGTAGTGACCCACCTGGCACACGTTACACCGACGACTCGCCACATTCGCCTTACACCTACAACACACGCAGTAGCACACAATCACATGTGACACCAACACACAATCACATGTGACACCAGCACACAATCATACGTGACACCAGCACACAATCATACGTGACACCGGCACACAATCACATGTGACACCGGCACACAATCACACGTGACACAAGCACACAATCACACGTGACACCAGCACACAATCACACGTGACACAAGCACACAATCACACGTGACACAAGCACACAATCACATGTGACACCAGCACACAATCACGCATGACACAAGCACACAATCACATATGACACGGGCACACAATCACACATAGACACCGGCACACATTCATGCGTGAAACCAGCACACAATCACACGTAATACTGGCCCAAAATCAAGTGTGACACCGGCACACAATCAAACATGACACTAGCACATATTCACATGTGACACTAGCACACACTCACACGTGACACCAGGCAGACAGCGTAGTAAGCCGGCCAGATCTTTGAGGGCATACAGGTGGCTGCTTAGGGATGAGTCATTATTTTCCCACCTTAACCCATTTTATCCGGAATACGATTCTAGTCGTAGTTACCCTTTTTATCCGGAATACGATTCTGGTCGTAGTTTGCACTTGGCACGGCTTCCCCGCACTCTGACGTTTTGGAATCCCATTGGCTGGTTAACACCGAATGACGTCAGTATATCGGGATCACTAGGAAACCTATATTTTCCAACCAATCAGCGCCGTTCTTTGGGTATTTGCAGTACAAAGTGGGCACCCCCAAGCCAAAGTGAAATCAAAGATGGCGTCGAGTCGCAAAGATCGTTAAATGTTGACGTATTTTGAAGGATAACTCCGCTAATTTACTTCATACTGGTGATGACAAGAAGGCAAGAAGTGGATAAACGATATAAGATGGACGGTTATGGTATTTGATGCGACATTTGTCCGTGAAGACATACTTTGAAGCCATCGAAGTGGGGTCAACCGACATCGGCATCCATTTTCGCCCACCGCTCCCCACGCCGTATTTTTTGGCGCCAACAAAGATTAAGATTATTTCCAACGATGGTAACTTCTTCATAAATAAACTGACGTTGAAATGTTGACCAAAGTTGTTACCTTAGAGTCCTTCTTTATTAGTTATAAGAAATGAGCCACAAAATTAGACATCGTTGACAGAAAATATTTCACAAATTTGCATAATTCTGCTCAGCGGCGCCACGCGTTGGCGATTCAATCGACTGACATGGGGGCTATTACAAACAATTTTATATAATTAGATTATTATACAAGATATGTAGCCAAGTTGTATATCTTTGTTTTCAGCAGAGAACAATGCATCAAATAAACTCAACTTGCTCATTGACATGTTGCCTCCTTCATGGCGAAAATGTCAGGTGAAAAGTAATGTGACAAACCTCAACATAGGTTTGAATTTATTAGGCATGTTTTGCCATATGCCACATATAATATATATGATAATACTATGAGTTTGTCGATGCAACTTCATAGTTTATTGTATCTACTTTCTAAAGGTATATCACATTTAAAAATTGATTGAGAAATAATAAAGTTATGTCCATTTTAAATGAAGGCCTGTCATTTTTTAATGGTGACAGATTGATTTGAGGAATTGTTCAGGAACTGGCTGCAACTCGCCTGCACTTGCTTCAGGATAAAATGGGTTAATACATTTTATTTTCTTGGGGTGAAACAATTTCAACAAGTACCACAATTCTACTGATTTTTATGTGACGGATTTTTCTTCCTGCAAGTACCGAAAACCATTGTGAATTTCTCATGTGAACAGTCTGTAAAACTATATATCAGTCACATGACCCACCTGCACTGTCCAGTGGTGGGGTCACAGTCAAGGTCATTGCGGATGACCCCCCTGGGGTTACAGTTGCAGTCCTCGCAGCCAATGAGAGCGTCGAAGCCAAATGTCCTTGGCAGACACGTGTCACACCTTGCTCCCGTCACACGCGGCGGACACACACAACGTCCATCAACTGGGTCACACAGGCCACTTGGACACCGACACGCTGCAAGGTCAAACAAGGTCACATCAATGTGAAGACTGACAGTAGCTTCAATAGCTGTTTGTTTGGATGAATTTGTATTAGTTACACATGTACAAATATATAGACATTCTTCACTATAAGAGGCTTTCTAAAGAAATCCATATCTTCTGAATAAAATAAATGTTCTAGAATATAGTTAATAATAATAATAAAACTGTTTTTCTATAACGCTATTTCCCGCATGGCGGACCGATGCGCTGTACAAGACATATAATAAATGTATTAATAAATATAAATGTAAATTATAGAAATTAATATTAAAAGTAAAAAATTACAATATGACGTTCATCATGTCATCTAAAAAGATCACACAAAAATTGAATTACAACACTGAATTGTTTTGACACCTTTGGGTGGAGTGGGGATGAGGGAGACTTACGTTGACAGCGGGGGAAGCCGTAGTAGCCGGGGCGACACTGGGTGCAGGCACGACCAATCACGTTGGGCTTACAGTTGCACTGGCCCCCGAACACGTCACAGTTGAAGCTGCGGGACCCGTCAATGTTGCACTCGCACTGCAGCACCCCGTTGTTGTACTCACTCGTCAGGGAGAAGACCGTGTCACGACAGTAACCCTTCTTTGTCGGGCTGCAAGGGTGATGACGACACAGTGACACAGTGGTAACAGTGACACTAGGTGACACAGTGGTAACAGTGACACCAGGTGACACAGTGGTAACAGTGACACAGTGACACCAGGTGACACAGTGGTAACAGTGACACCAGGTGACACCAAGTGACACAGTGGTAACAGTGACACAGTGACACCAGGTGACACAGTGGTAACAGTGACACCAGGTGACACCAAGTGACACAGTGGTAACAGTGACACCAGGTGACACCAAGTGACACAGTGGTAACAGTGACACGGTGACACAGTGGTAACAGTGACACAGTGTTTGGCTGAAGGTTAGTGACTATTCCAGCACTGGATTAGTGACACCTTTGGTTAGTGACATGACATCTGACAGACACAATGACCTTAACACTTCAGTGATGACACATGATGCCCCAGTAACAATGTCACTACCTTAGCAATATGACACAAAGTCACAATAACCATAACATTGCCACAACATGACTGAGTCAAAATAACTTAGTGACACAATTCCTGAGACAATTAAAACAACTTCATAACACAAGATCTATCAATGTTAATAACCTTCTGATACCTTCATTCAAAACCTGATAGACTAAATGACATGAATAAGTTAGTGACACTGCACCTGATATTCTTAAATAATTTAAATAACTTAGTAGTACAACACATGCTGATTAACCTTAATAACTGATACGGACAAACACTTATAATCTGTAAGAACTACAAGTATCAAAATTACTAAAAGTAATAAAGCTTGCTCTAAGAATTTCTAGGAATTACATGTAGTTAACACCAGGTATATTTGTTATAAATAATTTAGGTTAAACAAATACACTAAATTGTGAGGTGTTTATATTCTAAGTTAATAGTCAACAAGAACGTATGTATAATATACTGCTTTGTTCACATCATGATATGGATCCACAAGAACCTACCTTCACAGGCAAATAGCATTATAACACTTATTATTATATCAACACAAACACAATTCAAAACTCCATCCTCAATTGACTTATCAATCTGGAATCGCATTAAAAGATGTTCTCATTTGTATTGTCAATTTTAAAGTAATATTCACTGAAGTTTAACAAACGAATGTGCATTAAAAATACCATTAAAAAACTTGTATTGATCATTAGATTAGATAATTTGTGAAAAGCCTTATTCTGTGATAAAGCCCATTGAGCCTGGCAACTAGTTTTTGTCTGATCTGGTCAAAACCATTTTACTACTTCGTGGAATAATTTAACTGAAACCACAATTGTACAAATGATTTAACATGTGAATATCCGGGTAATAGAAATTAGATACAATAAAATTGTTTGGTAAAATCTATTTCAAATTATGTCAAATTGAGGATGAAATCATAACCTTTTCAGTGCCATGGAGCTGATTCAGCCAACCATCAATCTAGCCCAGAAGTGCCAAGTGTGCCGAGTTCACTTTGTAACATGTAATGCCATTGGCTGGTTTCCATGATACAATTTTTTATTTACCAATAAAGTGAACCATTTCAAAAGAGCAGTGTTCAGTTGCTGGTTTTGCAATTATGCTTACACCAGCATTTGTTTGACGGCAAAAGTTATAACCAAGAACAAACTTTGTTTACCATTAAAATACACTGTAAGATATTAGTGTATATGTAATTGTTAGTCTCAAAACTGGTTTGTCACTTTGGGCACATCATCGCAGTTTTAGCTGGCACTGGAAGGATTAATGTTTTACTGTGAGCCAAGAACACTTAAACAGAACAAACATGGAACATTGTTTCAACATTGCTTACACATAAACATGCGGTTTAGCGATGTTATCGTCACTACAAGTACAACTATCTATAGCCTCCCTGCAGCAGCCCACCAAATCCTTAAGTAACAAGTCAGTTTTCTTAAGATTAGCGCATGCCATTAAAATAAGTAACATCTTAAAACCTATGTTAATAATCCACTTTTCTGTTAGTGCATTCATTCGGTTAGGCTGGAAACATAAATCAAATTCTAGAAATCATAAACGATATCAAACTTGCAGGCTGCTGCAGAGGAAACTAAGAGAGAATAATTGCAGTGATACGGGACCTATACCTGATGTCGTAATCATTCTTGCCACACTTCGTGATGAAGTCTACTGACTTATCAATGGGATTGATTGTCAGTAGATCGTCATTGTATGACTCCGCGGGCACTACGACAACGTAGTCCTGACAACAGAGGGCAGCACCATGTGAGTCATGAATATTCAATCAACAACTGCTAATTCACAAGTAGTCCCGCGATAAGGTAACCAAACACAATTTTTTTTGGGGGAAAAAGGAAACAACAATAACATGATTACATAAATGCATAGTACCAAACAAGGTCAAGGTTATTTTTTAAGTAGAGCAACGTACAGTCCTTGGGACTGTTTCAACGAAATATCTCAAATTCTTTGGAAAGTATTCAGCCACCTTGCAATTACCGCAGGATTATAATATGCACCACTAATAATTACTACAATGAAATGAAGTGTATTTAAAATATGTGCATCATGTTTGCTTGATACACACAAATGGCAACGTCTTCCAGAGGTCCTAGGCTAGATGATCTAGAGCCGACTCAAAGTTAGCTAAACATCCCCGAGAGTTTGCCTATTTATTTGGCATAGATAAAGATGAGTTTGCCTACCAGCCACACGGGTCTGCCTCCCTTGTTGTTGAACGACAGATTGATGTCCAGGTGCTGGAGTTCGACCACTTGTCTGTCAATTCCGTCCTCAAACTCAATGACAGCACGACACCCTGACACACTTGGACAATAGTCAGCCTTGAAGGTGCCTGTAACATACAGTAGTGGTCAGTCAGCTTGACCATGTAACACTCCCATATGGCAAGCACTCATTCACTTTCTCCCTGTCTCTATCTGTCTCTATCTGTCTCTATCTGTCTCTATCTGTCTCTGTCTGTCTCTCCTTGCTCTTGTTCTCATTCTCCGTCTCACACAGCCATAAATATGAACATATCAGGGGCATGTATGCCGAGTCTACTAACTTCGTACTTAACTCGACACTGAAGACAAGAGCCAAAAAATGAAACCACAAAAAACATTATTGTAGATGAAGTCATTCCACTTGTACACGTCCATAACTTACAGTTGAAATAAAATCTGGGGATTCACAAATAAGTTATATAAATGAGGTATGGTTTGTTATCAACCAGAAATAGCTTCATGTCAAATGGAGCTTGTTAAGAATGATAAGTTGAGACGCTGTGCGGCCACTGACCCTGGTAGGTGGAACCATCCACCTGGACGTCCACCTTGATGTCAATGCCCACGTTGTAGGGCTGGTAGTAGTGAACCAGGAACACGTGCATGCCATAGGAGCTCACCGACGTCTTCACGTTCACGGTCGGCTGCACACAGATATACCAAATATATATATATTTTTTTTTATTAGGGATTTATGATCCTCCTACATATCCCAGTTAAAAATCAACTAAAGTGTCACAAATAATTTTAAAAAACTACAAAATATATATGATGTTAGGCATTTATTATCCTCACTACATATCCCACTTAGAAATCGACTCAAAAGTGTTATAATTAAAAATACCATAACCTTGTGATAGCTGCCCCTCCTGTTACACCAAGATGATTCCTACCTAGTCATCACAGCATTGAGAACTAAACCCACTTGACACAAATGGTAAACATACAAACTTAAAGACCACTTCCTGGGGCTTTAAAATGCTACACTATAATTCACAAAATGTTTCATGTTGTGTCTGACTTTCCCAACCAATTGTCTCCTGCCAATAATGTAGACAACTCACAGCGTGGCGGTCGAGTTTGATCACACGGACACTGGTGTCGATGATGCTGGGCGGAACGTCAGTTGCAACTCGGCCGGCATTTGGTCCCGACTCAAACTCTGCTCGTTGTTGTCCAGCGGGGCTCCTGTAGGAGGACGCCACGCACCTGGAGCCAAGGGGACATGTCAAAGTCAATGATGGTCTTAGACACAGAGGGACCATCTCAAAAAGGTTAGGTTATCAAAGAAAACATTTTGTTTAGGTACTCAATGATGCTAATCAGTTGTGATTAACTAAATAAGATCTGTTTGAGTGTTGAGGGAGTGTTGAGGGAGTGTTCATTGTAATGAGTCATAAGAGCCATTTTTTTTATTTCTTTGTAAACATGAATGGTTGTCAAATAAATGATATGGTCAGTGAGGATGAATTAATAATCATAGGGGTAACATTTGGAAGTTACAATTAACAAAGAGTCATTTGTGGATGGCTGTGATAACACACTGTTGAAAATCCTCATATTGACATGGCTTCAGCCGCCTCAGGACTCACTTTCCATCTCGACGCACACACTTGAGGCGTGGCATGATCATCTCAAGGTTCCACTGACTGATGGGAATAGCAATGATGGAGTCCTACAACACACACACACATCGCATCTATAATTGCTCTGCTAAACACACAAATAAACAAATAAATAAACAAACTACAACAATAAATTTTATTTTACATAACACAATACAGGAATATACAAATAATTAACAACAATATATATATATATATATATATATATATTAAATCAAGTTTCTCAGACTATTGCCATCTAACGTGAAAACGGTCATATAAATATTTATTATTAAATTACAACAACTAGAGCCACTATTGTCAGAAAAACATACTCAAGTATGGTTTGAAAGAAATCAGTATTTAGTTGACATGTGCATGTGAGGTTACAATATGATTATGCAGTATCCAAGGATGACCTGAAGGACTCACAATGGCGACGTTGACGTCCGGGGTGCCACTGATGGTGATGGTGGCATGGGTGCCACCGATGCTGAACACCATCACATTGCCACTCTCATCCGTGACAACTTGACGGCACAGAGAGCTGCAAGGACATGATGGTGACATTAAATTACTCACTCAAGTATGACATGTTACCTTTGTCATAACCACATTTAATATGATTTATCATTCTTAAGCACACACATACATTACATATGCCCTCTTAAGTTTGTTTGGTTAGTTACCAAGGCTGTTTTCTTAGATGTCAATTTAAAATGTTGAAGAGTAAATCACTGATTCTACCTTATAACTTTCTCTATTCACCATAGCTGCCATGTCTGGTGTATCAATCCATCTGTTGACAACCAGAATTTTTGACTCTGAGTTAATCAACGCATTTGTAATTATGTACCTCCTAGCTTGGTTACCAAGGATTTCGGTATAATAGTAGTCATCATATTGTTATTATTATTCTTTATTTATCTGAATAAGTTTTTTAATGACACAAATTTCAGCCCAAGCACTATTCAAATAAAAAAAATGAACTTGTACTAAAAATGTGTTCATATAGGAGGTTTAGTTTTTATAATATTTACATTGTTGGTATTTAAGTCAGTAATACTGTTTTAACATTGTTAACATATCTCTTCAGTGAACACATTTTTATGTGGCCATATACTCCAGAAAAGATTCTGTTAATTTTAGGTAAAATCTACATTAATCTTTTAGACGGAACACTTAAAATATTTAGTAAGAACACTTTGTTATTAAAATATGAAAGATATTCCAACAGTATAAGGCTGATGGTGTGACACAAGAGCGCACCTGTAGGGGCAGTCGGGCAGTCTGAGGATGCCGCTGCTGCGTGACCCAACGGATGAGACATCAAAGTTGAGCGTCTGTAGTCGTCGCATGTTGTTGCTGTGATACTGCAGGACAAAGACGTACTCCCCCTCCGCCGGCACTGGCAGACTCACGGACATCTGACTCTACAGACGACAGACCCGCAGTCAAAACTCACTGCACTCTCATTGGGCAAAACTACTCACTGTGCACTTTATACATTGTGACAGTAGTATTTATTTTTGGACTGTCCACGTAAGCAAATTAGAAGTTTATCTTTGATGTAAAATATTAACTGCAATTTAATGGCATTTCAGAATTAAATTAAATACATATAAAATGTACAGAAGGTAGTAAAATCAGCAAGGTTTACATACCAATAATACCATATTTTAAACAATTTCTTATGAACAAATGGAACATAATTCAAGCAGGACGTATGTTTATTGCTATCTCCTCTGAAGAGAAATTATATTAAATCAAGAGTTTTTGCTTCTTCACTCAGGACCAATAACAAATCAATCAACACCCTTCTTCCGTCTACCAATCACCACCCTCCTCTCATAAATCTACATCCACCTCGTGTCATCTGCCTCACCTGTCTCCTGTCAAGGACGGCCATGTTGGTGGTTCCCAGCTCCCGGTTGATGGAGATCTCTGGGAAGAGCTGGGTGCGCTCCTGTCTCCCGCTGATGCTCACGTAGGCGTTCTCTCCCCTCGCCTCCGAGTAGCTCGACAGGTCGAGGTAGACGTAGTGCAGACAACTGTTGGCAGATGCACCGATACGAAGCCCAGCAACACAGCAGTGGTATAACAGAGCCCCTCACTGAGTAGTTGCCCTCGTATTTCTGTGGGTGGTACTTTACTGGAGAAACTTACTTTCATGTTCGTGAAAATGTTCATCAAGTTGGAAGTATATTATTCAATCAAATTTCATAATTTCACAACTAGCAATGTTCTACTCACTTCAACGTTTCAACCACCAGTGGTGGCCTTCTTCTGAAGGCCGCCACTGGTGGTTGAAATGTTGAAGTGAGTAGAACATTGCTAGCTGTGAAATAATGTAATTTGTTTGAATTACTTTAATGTAGCAAGAGACCTGGTGCTGGGTTTATCCCTGACCTCAGAAAGTCGTTAAGACCTAATATGAGTGACTATATCATAGCCTGATATTTTGCTTTGCATTTTAACGTTTAACGTTAAATTTCGAGCAGGTTTTTCCATTCATATTATGATCAATATTTTACCTCTGAAAATGCCGACTTACATGTTTGGCACAATTAAGTTTTCCTCATTGGAGTCAAATAGTTTATAAAATCATAATAAACACAATCGTGTCAACTATTAATATTAATCAACCCAATAGGAATGGTTGCCCAATTTAGTGTATAACAGCTACGAACAATGGCAACTTTGCACAAGAAATAATAAAATCATCTTCCTATAGTTTTATAATCTAAAATCAGTCACCCGATAATGAAAATATCCAATATTTAAACATATTCCTTTGAACTTATAGGTGGGTGGGTTCTGAGAATGCCAGGGAACGTGTGGGTAGAGGATAACGAACTAAGGAAGACTTTGCTAAGATAACTTTCTCCGGTCTCTCTCTGTACTCACAGACCACTGGTGGAGGGCACGAGGCAGGGGTTGGTCACTCGGGTCTGGAGGATGGTCGCCTCATAGTAGGCCTGAGGCAGCAACACCAGGTAATCCTAGAACACAGAACACACAGCTCAACACCAGGTAATCCTAGAACACAGAACACACAGCTCAACACCAGGTAATCCTAGAACACAGAACACACAGCTCAACACCAGGTAATCCTAGAACACAGAACACACAGCTCAACACCAGGTAATCCTAGAACACAGAACACACAGCTCAACACCAGGTAATCCTAGAACACAGAACACACAGCTCAACACCAGGTAATCCTAGAACACAGAACACACAGCTCAGCACCAGGTAATCCTAGAACACAGAACACACAGCTCAACACCAGGTAATCCTAGAACACAGAACACACAGCTCAGCACCAGGTAATCCTAGAACACAGAACACACAGCTCAACACCAGGTAATCCTAGAACACAGAACACACAGCTCAACACCAGGTAATCCTAGAACACAGAACACACAGCTCAACACCAGGTAATCCTAGAACACAGAACACACAGCTCAACACCAGGTAATCCTAGAACACAGAACACACAGCTCAACACCAGGTAATCCTAGAACACAGAACACACAGCTCAACACCAGGTAATCCTAGAACACAGAACACACAGCTCAACACCAGGTAATCCTAGAACACAGAACACACAGCTCAGCACCAGGTAATCCTAGAACACAGAACACACAGCTCAACACCAGGTAATCCTAGAACACAGAACACACAGCTCAGCACCAGGTAATCCTAGAACACAGAACACACAGCTCAACACCAGGTAATCCTAGAACACAGAACACACAGCTCAGCACCAGGTAATCCTAGAACACAGAACACACAGCTCAACACCAGGTAATCCTAGAACACAGAACACACAGCTCAACACCAGGTAATCCTAGAACACAGAACACACAGCTCAGCACCAGGTAATCCTAGAACACAGAACACACAGCTCAACACCAGGTAATCCTAGAACACAGAACACACAGCTCAGCACCAGGTAATCCTAGAACACAGAACACACAGCTCAGCACCAGGTAATCCTAGAACACAGAACACACAGCTCAACACCAGGTAATCCTAGAACACAGAACACACAGCTCAACACCAGGTAATCCTAGAACACAGAACACACAGCTCAGCACCAGGTAATCCTAGAATACAGAACACACAGCTCAGCACCAGGTAATCCTAGAACACAGAACACACAGCTCAGCACCAGGTAATCCTAGAATACAGAACACACAGCTCAACACCAGGTAATCATAGAACACAGAACACACAGCTCAGCACCAGGTAATCATAGAACACAGAACACACAGCTCAGCACCAGGTAATCCTAGAACACAGAACACACAGCTCAGCACCAGGTAATCCTAGAACACAGAACACACAGCTCAACACCAGGTAATCCTAGAACACAGAACACACAGCTCAACACCAGGTAATCATAGAACACAGAACACACAGCTCAACACCAGGTAATCCTAGAACACAGAACACACAGCTCAACACCAGGTAATCCTAGAACACAGAACACACAGCTCAACACCAGGTAATCCTAGAACACAGAACACACAGCTCAACACCAGGTAATCCTAGAACACAGAACACACAGCTCAACACCAGGTAATCCTAGAACACAGAACACACAGCTCAACACCAGGTAATCCTAGAACACAGAACACACAGCTCAACACCAGGTAATCCTAGAACACAGAACACACAGCTCAACACCAGGTAATCCTAGAACACAATCACACACAGCTCAGCACCAGGTAATCCTAGAACACAGAACACACAGCTCAACACCAGGTAATCCTAGAACACAGAACACACAGCTCAACACCAGGTAATCCTAGAACACAGAACACACAGCTCAACACCAGGTAATCCTAGAACACAGAACACACAGCTCAACACCAGGTAATCCTATAACACAGAACACACAGCTCAACACCAGGTAATCCTAGAACACAGAACACACAGCTCAACACCAGGTAATCCTAGAACACAGAACACACAGCTCAACACCAGGTAATCCTAGAACACAGAACACACAGCTCAACACCAGGTAATCCTAGAACACAGAACACACAGCTCAACACCAGGTAATCCTAGAACACAGAACACACAGCTCAACACCAGGTAATCCTAGAACACAGAACACACAGCTCAGCACCAGGTAATCCTAGAATACAGAACACACAGCTCAGCACCAGGTAATCCTAGAACACAGAACACACAGCTCAGCACCAGGTAATCCTAGAATACAGAACACACAGCTCAGCACCAGGTAATCCTAGAACACAGAACACACAGCTCAACACCAGGTAATCCTAGAACACAGAACACACAGCTCAACACCAGGTAATCCTAGAACACAGAACACACAGCTCAACACCAGGTAATCCTAGAACACAGAACACACAGCTCAACACCAGGTAATCCTAGAACACAGAACACACAGCTCAACACCAGGTAATCCTAGAACACAGAACACACAGCTCAACACCAGGTAATCCTAGAACACAGAACACACAGCTCAACACCAGGTAATCCTAGAACACAGAACACACAGCTCAACACCAGGTAATCCTAGAACACAGAACACACAGCTCAACACCAGGTAATCCTAGAACACAGAACACACAGCTCAACACCAGGTAATCCTAGAACACAGAACACACAGCTCAGCACCAGGTAATCCTAGAATACAGAACACACAGCTCAGCACCAGGTAATCCTAGAACACAGAACACACAGCTCAGCACCAGGTAATCCTAGAATACAGAACACACAGCTCAGCACCAGGTAATCCTAGAACACAGAACACACAGCCCAACACCAGGTAATCCTAGAACACAGAACACACAGCTCAGCACCAGGTAATCCTAGAATACAGAACACACAGCTCAGCACCAGGTAATCCTAGAACACAGAACACACAGCTCAGCACCAGGTAATCCTAGAATACAGAACACACAGCTCAGCACCAGGTAATCCTAGAACACAGAACACACAGCTCATCACCAGGTAATCCTAGAACACAGAACACACAGCTCAGCACCAGGTAATCCTAGAATACAGAACACACAGCTCAGCACCAGGTAATCCTAGAACACAGAACACACAGCTCAGCACCAGGTAATCCTAGAACACAGAACACACAGCTCAGCACCAGGTAATCCTAGCACACAGAACACACAGCTCAGCACCAGGTAATCCTAGAACACAGAACACACAGCTCAGCACCAGGTAATCCTAGAACACAGAACACACAGCTCAGCACCAGGTAATCCTAGAACACAGAACACACAGCTCAGCACCAGGTAAATCTTGGAACACAGACACACACAGCTCAGCACCAGGTAATCCTAGAACACAGACACACACAGCTCAACACCAGGTAATCCTAGAACACAGACACACACAGCTCAGCACCAGGTAATCCTAGGACACAGTCACACACAGCTCAGCACCAGGTAATCCTAGAACACAGACACACACAGCTCAGCACCAGGTAATCCTAGAACACAGAACACACAGCTCAGCACCAGGTAATCCTAGAACACAGAACACACAGCTCAGCACCAGGTAATCCTAGAACACAGAACACACAGCTCAGCACCAGGTAATCCTAGAACACAATCACACACAGCTCAGCACCAGGTAATCCTAGAACACAGAACACACAGCTCAGCACCAGGTAAATCTTGGAACACAGACACACACAGCTCAGCACCAGGTAATCCTAGATCACAATCACACACAGCTCAGCACCAGGTAATCCTAGAACACAGAACACACAGCTCAGCACCAGGTAATCCTAGAACACAGAACACACAGCTCAGCACCAGGTAATCCTAGAACACAGAACACACAGCTCAGCACCAGGTAAATCTTGGAACACAGACACACACAGCTCAGCACCAGGTAATCCTAGAACACAATCACACACAGCTCAGCACCAGGTAATCCTAGAACACAGAACACACAGCTCAGCACCAGGTAAATCTTGGAACACAGACACACACAGCTCAGCACCAGGTAATCCTAGAACACAGACACACACAGCTCAGCACCAGGTAATCCTAGGACACAGTCACACACAGCTCAACACCAGGTAATCCTAGAACACAGTCACACACAGCTCAACACCAGGTAATCCTAGAACACAGTCACACACAGCTCAGCACCAGGTAATCCTAGGACACAGTCACACACAGCTCAGCACCAGGTAATCCTAGGACCCAGTCACACACAGCTCAGCACCAGGTAATCCTAGAACACAATCACACACAGCTCAACACCAGGTAATCCTAGAACACAATCACACACAGCTCAACACCAGGTAATCCTAGAACACAATCACACACAGCTCAACACCAGGTAATCCTAGAACACAATCACACCCAGCTCAACACCAGGTAATCGTAGAACACAATCACACACAGCTCAACACCAGGTAATCCTAGAACACAATCACACACAGCTCAGCACCAGGTAATCCTAGAACACAATCACACACAGCTCAGCAACAGGTAATCCTAGAACACAATCACACATAGCTCAGCACCAGGTAATCCTAGAATACAGACACACAGCTCAGCACCAGGTAATCCTAGAAAATAGTCACACACAGCTCAGCAACAGGTTATCCTAGAAGTCACACACAGCTCAGCACCAGGTAATCCTAGAACACAATCATACAATTCAGCACCAGGTAATCCTAGAACACAGTCACACACGGTTCAGCACCAGGTAATCCTAGAACACAGACACATACAGCTCAGCACCAGGTAATCCTAGGACACAGTCACACACAGCTCAGCACCAGGTAATCCTAGAACACAGACACAAACAGATCAGCACCAGGTAATCCTAGAACGCAGTCACTAACAGCTCAGCACCAGGTAATTCTAATCACCAGAAAGCAAGGACATTTCACTCACTGTGCCACTGCAGCCCTTGTCGCACACAACCACTCACCACGTAGAGTTTCTCGGCCGTCCTCAGGGAGATGGTCCAGCGGCCGGGGTTGAGGACGAAGGTGGACACGGTGCCCTCCCCGGGCACTGTCACCAAGTGTGGGTTGCGAGCATCGGCCGGCACGAACGCGACAGAGCTGCGCTGTTCCACGTCCGAGGATGTCATCGGCGTGATCTTGATGTGGGCGTGGATGGTGTTGCGACTGGGGTTGACGTAGCGGAAGATGAGTCGGTACAGACTCGAGTGGCGGATGTCCACGTCAATCAACACCTCGTCCTGGCAACAACAACGGCGCATTTGTAAAGACACAGCGCCACACAAAGAAGGGAAACATGAAAGTTTGGACGTGAAACAAATCTGTGGTTTTTGGTGTCCGAGAAACACGAAGCATCCATAATGAGAGACCTTTTGTCCTTCGTAAATGCCCACCGTGAACTCTCATCAAACTATAAATAAGACTTTCCATTCTCAAATGAGTTGAAGACGGTCTCAATTTACTGAAAACCCTCATACAACAGGTAATTAATGGTTTAAATACCATCCTACCAAACAGTGTTAACTAGTTATTATTTCAAGTCTATGGTGATGAGAAGAGGAGAATAAATGAAACGAGAAAGGGGTGTGACTGGTGGCCCCACCTGGATGTGTGAGTAGACGGCATAGCCCCGCCACGAGTAGTCCTTGAAGAGGTCGCTGTCGAAGCCGTATCTGACGGCTCCGCCAGTGGCCGTGTGGCCGTCCTCCATCTCGTACTTGTGTTGGTAGAGCACCGGGAAGTAGTGGGTGTCCAGGGGCCTGGGGCACACCATGGGGGGCATTTAGACAAACAACTTCAAGTTGTTAAAAACTGGCACAAAGATCACTTTAACGAATGTATATGGAACATCTCGGGTTTTTTTTTTAATTATTTTAAATACTTTGTTCCGTTCGGATGGTTATTTATCATCACTTTGGAAGCTTCTAGTGTTGTCAAAATCAAATGGTTACATCCTATGTGGAACACAGTAATACCAGTAATACCATATTGTAAAATACAATTTTTACATCATCACAATGTACACAATATTGTCACTCATGAAGCAGATTTAATGGTCTTGCATTTAAATGATAGAGAAACGTTTATTATATTATTGATATCTGTGTTTCAGCTGATGACTTCCTCCAATCAACTGGAAACTTGCTGCATGAGCAAATCCTTTACCATGGTTACAACACATTGCTGCAAGCCACGTGAGGGACACTGGTGGTGTCATAGACAGCTGTGAAGTTTGTGAAAACTGGACGCTCTCGGAACAGAGAAACAGAAGAGGTGGACAATGGTCACTTACTTGTCACAGGCTCGGCCAGTGACCCTCGGTCTGCAGTTGCACTGACCGGTCTCCTTGTTACAGTTGTTGTCCAGGGAACCACCCACGTCACAGTTGCAATCTGCAAAGGGTTAACGTCAAGTGTTACAGGCTTAACATCATGTGTGAACAGTGCAACGTTTGAATAAACATGTCTCTTGATTTGTGTATTAATAACACGTTTATACATTTGATATGGTAACAGATTAAACACTATCTATGGTGCTTCCCAACTTATTAAATACAGAGTTTACAACTGTTAAATACATAAATCAACAGATTGAGCTGGTGCTGAGTTGAATGTGTGATTATGTTTTATTATATCATGATCTGGCTTTTCATACTCAATTTATATTTATGTAACAATATAATTCTTAAAATTTACCACCGGTTAACATAATATCATGACTCCAACATTGACCAACATAAAAACAGTTTTGCTTTATGAATTATAGAATAAAAGAGAAAAACTGCAGTGGACAAACAATCCAAGGCGTCCTGACCTTGACTGATAACTAGTACATGAGTAGTAGTTACCTCTGCAGCCAAAGACGTCATACTCCATGAGGTTGTAGGTGCCGTCAATGCACTGGTCACACCTGCGTCCACCCACGTAGGGCTTACACACGCACTGACCAGTGACCAGGTCACACAGGGAGCTGCGGCCGACCGTGCCAGGGATGTGGCAGTCGCACTCTGAAACATGCAAGGTGTGTCTCAGTAAACTGACCTTCTTTCACAGGAAACCTCCAGGAAACTTGGGACTTCTTGTATAATGATTTGGGTAAAACGTAGGTGATTGTGAAGAGTTGCAAAAAACCTACAAATCCCTACTATTAAAATTGTTTGACAAATTAGAATGCTGATGGAAATGTAAGTAAATGCATCAGTGGTGGGCACAGAGAAGTAAACGTTGCAGCACCAAAATAATTCCATGTTGAGAATATTTGCTTCAAAGAATACACCCAGTTTTTGGACTTTTGTATTGTAAAACATCAAAGGATCACACATACACAACACTTTTAGGTAACTTCAGTGGGGGGGTGAGGTATGTGGGGTGGGGTGGGCGGGGTGAAGCAAATGACCATACCTCTGCAGCCATTAGGGTTGTTGATGTCCAGATTCCAGTAGCCAGGCTTACAGCTGTCACAGTTGTGACCACTGACCCATTGCTTGCAGTCACACAGCTGCCCAGGCTGGACATTGCTGGAGCCACAGCCTCCTAGAGGGTAGCCGGGCACCTCCTTCGCTCCCGCGGGGTTGCAGTTGCATGCTGGGTAGAAAATGCATGTCATGTTTTTAATTTAGCATTGTCATCGTGGATCAACAAAAACATCATGTTCTTATGCTGAAGATACGTTATCATGTACCTGTTGAATTTTGTAAGAATAATATGTATGATACGTAACAGGATTTAATCTATGTAACGCTAAGTAACGTGACATATGTGGGAATTAACGTACCAGTATTACACATCAAAAGTATTATTAAAATCTATAGGACTTTGTAAATGTAACTAGCCATATAAATCTGTGAGTATTCTTCTAAAACAACAGCAATTTGAATCAAAACTAGACCTACTGTAAGTTTGGGGTGAGTAAGATGTCGGGTAATATAAGACAGCTCACCTTCGCACATAGGGTAGTTGTAGTAGTTCTCCTTGCACTTGTTACACGTGAGACCCTCAAAGTGGGGCATACAGTTACAGGCACCAGTGTCATCGTTGCATGTGATGCCATAGGACCCATAGCTGTCACAGCCACACGCTACAGAAACCACACTCACAGTCAGCAACAAACAAAGTCTAAGGACCCATAGCTGTCACAGCCACACGCTACAGAAACCACACTCACAGTCAGCAACAAACAAAGTCTAAGGACCCATAGCTGTCACAGCCACACGCTACAGAAACCACACTCACAGTCAGCAACAAACAAAGTCTAAGGACCCATAGCTGTCACAGCCACACGCTACAGAAACCACACTCACAGTCAGCAACAAACAAAGTCTAAGGACCCATAGCTGTCACAGCCACACGCTACAGAAACCACACTCACAGTCAGCAACAAACAAAGTCTACCTTTAGTAGTTTACACAGCAAACTGAAGTGAATATTTATAAAATGACAACCGACTACACTGTTTATATAAATGTGTACAAAAATCACTAAAAGTGACACTTATTTTTAATGAAATGTGACACTAAGGCTCAGTGTTATTAAAGTTGCTGTATCACATAAAATTCAAATTTATTGATAAAAAGTCTCTGATAACTGAAATTGTGTTGCCAATTAGAAAACGATGTCTTCGGAATGTATGTGATACAAAAACAAAGCTTTCAAATTAAGTATAAATGTTCAGCCGAAATAAGAACTTATATGAAAAATATTAAAATAAACAATGACATGAGATGTGCATTTGCGGTCACATTCTCAGCTATAAGTTAGTTTCCTGTCAGCTCACCGAGGCATTCTGGGTAGCGGTAGTAGCCGGCGGCGCAGCGGTCACAGGTGAGGCCAGCGAAGTTGTACTTGCACATGCACTGACCGTTGGCGTCACAGTCGTTGCGTTCAGAGCCCGTGTCCTCGCAGTTACACGCTGTCACACAACATGTCACGTGAGTCAGGATACTTGTGACAAAAATGTCAGACTCTAACAATACAATACAATATACAATAAAAGTTTAATGTCCCGGACCATGAACTTCATTTTGCAGTGTTCGTCATAAAAATATAAAATACAGGAGTAGAAAAATTAAAATACAGATCAATTCATTATTAAAACAGTATGTAAACATTAATCATAATAAAATACAAGACTAAGCTATAATATAATTTAAAATTATAGTTATTATTATAATTATGGTCGTCCTTTCACAAATAAAAAATAAAAGAAACAAAATACAACACACATAACATCACAGGTGTTTATCATTGAGAAGTCGTACAGACATTGGAATGAATGAATCACGCTCCCTATTTGTTTTGGATATGATAGTTCTGAACCTTCTGGGCAGGGCAGAAGTAACGATACTACATAGATGGTGACCATGAGTCATGATCAACATGTTTGACATTGATGAGAGTCATGTCACTATTGACCAAAAGTCATGACGTTTGTGACCAACATGTCCGACATTGGTGACATAGCAGTGAGAATCAAGTATAAATAAAACTGACTAATTTGAAGACGTCATAGGTTTGTGGCAAACCATACATCAATATACATATTTAGTATTCCAACATGACCTTTATGCAAATTTATATTATTTAATATCATTATATAATATCATTTTTCAACTGTCATAAATGACTTAAAACTCAGGGAGACTATAAATGCATGCTCCCCTACACCCTTGTGGGTGTGGTATGTTACGACATTTAATTTACCCATCTTATTCTGTTTCATACAGCGCAGCATCATATAACAGGGTAATAAGAGAGAACCCAGGTTTCACTCACTTCTGCAGTTGGGGTAGCCGTAGTAGCCCAGGGCGCACCGGTCACACCGCAGCCCCCCGTACCCCTCACGACACTCACACACCCCCTGTCGCTTGTCACACACCTCCTCCGTCGAACCAGTCGGGTCGCAGTTACACACTGCAACACAAGGGGGCGCCATCATGTGTCTACTTCGTCGTCATGTCTATGTATGTAAGCAGCACTGGACTGTTGCACTGGCACTAATTGAACATCACGGCATTTTGTTATTTAAAGTTTCTAATATCATGGAAAATATGGAACATCTGTATTTTATTACCAAATGAAACAAGAATTGCCACCAGAGTTTTAGCACGAGACTATCAACTATATTGGTTATGCTTTAAAACAGTAATTTTCGATTTGATATATAGGTCGAGTTAATTAACTATCTGGCATTTAAAAGTCTAAATAAACTATGTTGTGCGACAAGATAACTATAATTGTCATTTTCACCTGGTGTATTTCCAGTTGTTAAACCTCTCATTAAAACCAATTGTAGGTTACTGTGATTACAAATTATGTTGATTTAACAGAGTCAAGATATATATACATATATATATATACGTATATATATATATATATATAATGTATATATATATATATATACATATATATATACGTATATATATACATATACATGTATATATATATATATATATATATACATATATATATGTGTGTATATATATATATATATATATATATATACTTTAATACAATTTATATGGGGAAAATGGAGGAGTGAAGAGAAGAGAACATATGAGAATACAGTGGCTAGATTTAAATTGACAGGATAGAGATGAACGGGATGAGAGGGAAGGATGGGAGAGGATGGAGGGAGAGAGTCAGAGCGGAGAGCAGGGACGGGGGAGGACAATTTGATGAAGGGAGAGGGCAGGAGGAGAACAGGAGTGAGCTACTTACACTGGCATGACGGGTATCTGTAGTAGCCGTTGGCGCACTGACCACAGGCACGGCCGGCGTAGTTCTGCTGGCACGAGCACTGACCACTCTCCTCGTCACAGTAGCCACTCGATGACCCAACCGAGTCGCACTGACACGCTGCAAAGGTCAGTCAGGAATATGGTGGACGGTACATAGTTAAATAAAAAACTAGCATACAAAATAGCTACTGCATTTTTTTGGTAAAACTTATATTAAGTACACATATCAAACCCAATGTAAAACATCAAGTGAACTTACATAAGTGGGATATAAAATCCCAGTTGCATAAGTCACATAAAGTTATATACTATAAAAATTTTAAACAAATACATACAAATAATTCATTAAATAATTCGGATAATGTAAAATTTGATCTGTGATCATTTCAACATCATCCACGCAAATGCATGATGAGGTCAACATCTTCAGAATAACAACTAGTGATCTGACAGATTTGGCAGCAGTTCATGAGGGTGTTAGAGAGAGATGCTGGAGGACGTACGTTGACAGATGGGGAAGTTGTAGAATCCGTATCCGCATCGGTTGCAGTTCATGCCCGAGAAGTTGGGCAGACACGGGCACTGTCCCCCGCCCACCTGACAGACGTGGTCCACCGTGCCGTTGTAGTAACAGTCACATGGCTTGCACATCGGGTAGTCATAGTAACCAGCGTTACACCTGTAGCACGAAGAACAGGTTACCACGAGACAACTTCGGTTGAAACGAACACATCCCATCAGAAGCGATACGTGACATACACAAATAGCACCAACTATTTGTGATGCAACAATTGACGGGAATGTGAAGAAATGAACAACGTATTTTAGTGAGCGTTACACAGTTGTAAGAATATCTGTAATACACATCCAAGACACTCAACGCATGGCTACTTATGTCTTCCTCACATTGAACGACAGAGACACAGGTACAAGAAATAAGTGGCTGCACATAGATATATCAGTAGTAAAGCAGATGACATCAGTAGTAGCATTAAGGTGATGAAATCTTTCACAAGGTTTCATGACGACACATATTCAATACAGGAGCAGCCATGATTTGCAGCAAGAACATTATTCAAAGCAAGTTAATTAAGCTTCATCAGACTGAGTCCACATGGAATGACAATGATCTGATTATTATACATCAGTATATGTTATATGGATGAGTATTGTTTCAAGCGGTCAGATAGATCAAGATGTGTTATGTCAATAAGTATTGTTTCAAGCGGTCAGATAGATCAAGACATGTTATGTCAAACCACACTGTTATATCATTCATGAGTAATTCATTATTTCAATGCATGTTCTATTGTAGTAGCATGCGTACGTTATCACACACATAGATTAAACACGGATTAAACAGATGATCGATTACTGGATTAAACATGGATTAAACAGATGATCGATTACCAACTGACATAACAATTGTAACTTATGTCAGCATTCTCCTGAGGCCATGCATGTAGCAATTTAGTCAGATATGAATGGACACAACATACAAACAATAGTGCTGTACATTCGAAAAACAACAGTTATGACAACAAAGGTTATCCCAGCAACAACAAGTGAGGTACAACATTAACATGCGTGGAATGAGTTACAATGGTAACGTAAACTGTGACGTTCTCCGATCACAGCATCATCTACAATTACTTCTCCCTGGAACACGCTAGAGTGCGCCGTTATCGAGTCCACATCACACGAGCTATGGTAATGGTTTATTGTGTTAAACAAGACACATATCTCGTTTCCATGGTTACGACCTCGCCTATATACTTACTCCACAATTCCGGTATTATTGACAAACCTAAAAGAGTGCAATATAAAGAAATGAAGCTGCCAATGCATGGAGTGCAAACCTTTGACAAATTAGACCAGCCATAGCCTGGTAGCTAGTAGCTGCATGCTACAACACGACCTTTCACCTCCGTGACGGTATGGATGTATTGTTTAAAATATAACTATTGATATTATCATTAGTCATCATGTTCGCTATAAACTGTTTGAAATGGTAATTACTTTAAAAAAAACTTTATTTAAAATGCTTATTGGAGGAGGAAACAGCCGAGTTGATGGTGTGAAAACTGTGAATGTTTAAGTCATTAAGAATAAATAATAGACCGCACAACAAATAGGGTAAAAGTACCAAATATGGACAACTGATCTGATATACTTGTTGTTACATCAAAAATAAAAATTCATATAGCAATATTAACTCTAGAGGTAGTAGCATACCGTTCCTATAAAAATCATAACTTCATTAATATTGGTTATAAAAAATTACTGATGTATTATTTTAACGCTAAAAGAATGCGTTATTATAATCACATTATAATATCTATAGAGCAAAGAAAATCATGGGGATATTTCTATCTGAAATTTAACAAAAACATTCAAAAATAAACAAACATTTGATCATGCTGCCAATAATGATGGCATAGATGAATATACAAATATCACTATATAAAGAATAGCTTCAATAGACAACCAAGTAAAATATAAAACACCATTTACTCTACCATCTGTGTGCAACAGACTATTGCAATGCTAACACGATGTGTGGCATTACTCAGTGTGCTCATGTAAACTGGAGTAGATAAGTGCGTGAGAAGTTAGACCCACCTCTCGCAATTGTTTCCCGCGTACTGGGGCTTACACTTGCACCGGCCAGTGCCTTCCTCGCACTCTCCCGTAGAGAACCCCTTCTCACACCGACACGCTGCAACGGACAACAGGGTTAACAACACAACAAGGGTTAACAACACCGACTCCAAAACCAGTGTCAGGGATAGGTGTGTCTAATGAGACCACAGATTTTATTACTCTAAAATTGAAACTATTGTCACTTCTCGAAAAAAATTATTATTACTGTTCTTACCCCATATCATGTGTTAAGTTTGTTAAACTTTAGTGAGTGGTGACATATAATCCGATTACATATCTTTCATAGGGTATGTAGACTTGTGTGCTAATGAGTCATCCCTTTGTTCTCTTTACTTTTTCCTTTTGCTTGAATATAAAACTATTATATAATAGCTGTTATTCTTTCAGTTAGACACTTCACCTACACAATTTTTATACACCCACCCTACTCCTAACCATATGTAAAACCGTGTATCATATGAGTAACACTTTAATATTGTAAGAGATGTCAACTAATCTATCAAACTAGTTGGTCATAATTACAACAATTTATAGCTAAAATACTTACAAGTAAAGTTACATAATACAATAAAATACACACTGAGAGTGTCCCCTCATCACCAAAACCCCAAATGAACATTTTAAAACTATAATTCTACACATCAAAAACACAGCATTTCTGTAGTCTCTTCGCCAGGTTAATTAAGATGCATTTGCTCCAGTGGTTGGAATGACCACTTACGACGGCACACGTTGACGGCATCAAGCGGTACGCCATTGGGCCGGTAGTAGCCTGGCATGCACTTGTTGCAGTTGACACCGGTGGTATGGTGCCGACAGTTCTGGCACACACCACCACCGTCGTAGTTGCCGTGGATGTCGATGCTGAGACCTTGGGCATCGATGTCTGCGTCGTACTCACACTGGTCTGAGTGGCCGTAACACTGGCACGCTGCAAACACAAACCTGTCTATGTCAGCTACAACACAAGTGGTGGTGGAGACATGTTTCATTTACTACACAATACAAGAACTTGGGTGAGAGAGAAGTGAAGAGGGACCAAGGAGAACGCCAGGGAACTCGTGATATTTTCTGTGAGCCTTGTGCTCCATAAAGCATGCAAATAAGAAATACTGCATGTACACTACCCAGACTTGCCACATTTTTTGGATGGCAATCCGTATTTTGGACCTAAAATTTTGTAAGAATACGTATCATTAATCAGATCAGTACTCATTACATTTCCTGTATTGCTTTTTATAATAGTCACGCATCCCGTTCCAACCCGTTGAGCCACCTGCCGCAGTTTTCATAACTAAAATTTACCAGCATGCCATCTATTATACGCTAGAATAAACTAATCGGTGGTTTAGTTCATTCGTTTCGAAGCGATTTACTTAGTCACTAACAGCAAACAATTATTCCATTATGCAGTATAGTTTTGTGACGCATACAAGGCATAATGTGGGTAAAAATAATTTCTCCATAAATTTTGTTAAAATCCGTATCAAAACGGAGTACGGCCGTATCACTTAAAAAACCGCCAAAATCCATATCGGATACGGGTAATCCGTATCATGTGGCAAGTCTGACTACCAGATCATAAACTTGTTAAAGATGTCATATAAAAGAGTGTTCAAAGAAACTGTATAATCTGACCTCTACAGAAGATCTGACCTCATTTACATTTTTATTATGACTCCATAATATTTGAAATAGTGAACTTCCTCACAAACTACATTTAAATGTAACCACCCAGTAATTTCACTCCACCTCTGTGTAGACTCTGTGAACCTACAGTTGAACCCTGACCTTCCTAACAGGGCCATAAACCTGGAGTGACTCCCTGGGATGTGGGAGGAAGCCATAAAGCCAGGAGCAGATGTCCACATGTGTCCACTGTCCACACAGGAAGTGTGTGAGTACTGTACAGTGTTCACAACACTCCTACTGTGGGTCCACAGACCACAGTCACTACAAAGCTCACAACACCTGCACCTGGCTGTGTTTGGTTTAGCCATCACTGACAAACTGGTGTTGTATACACCCTTGAAACAGTTCTATCTTAGGGCACCCAATTACCCCATATGTAGGTAACACAGTCTCCCTGCAGCATCAGTGGTACAATGAGGTTTCCAGGAGTATGTGTAGACCAGCACTTCATGGCAAGTTACACATTTACCCCCTGCCGAGGATCTTTTTGCTTACTACCCCTGGCATATGCCTGGCCTAGACACCAGGCAGAAGAAGCTGCCTGTGTTTCTTCAGATGGAATGTCAGTCAGATGAACCAAGGTAACCCTCCCCCCACGAGGTAACTCCCCTCACACATGGTGCCTATAGATCCTGGTGATTTACCAGAGACAGTCAGTGGCTCAATCTCTAGTCTAATGCCCCCAAATCCTGCCCCACACATTGTCCTGTAAAATGGGTGTCTGCTGTAAGTGGACCCAGAAGTCTTGTGGAGAGTTTACAAACAAGTGTGAGCTCCTGGCTGCTGGGAGAGATAGAGGAGCCCAGTGTATACAGAGGGAGAGGGAGAGGGGAGATAAGGCAGCCACACAATGGGCAGGTCATGACCCCAGGCTCTGCATGGCGTGTAGGGATAATCAAAACCAAAGGGCAGAGGAGGGATTTACAACATTAACCCTTTGACTGCTGACACTCACACTGCTGTGTATGGTTGGTGGGTGACTCCCTACCACAGAGGAGCCAACCCCACTAACAGAGTCAACCCCTCCCTCCATCAAAATAACCAATCCCTTTACAATTAGCATCAATTACAATATGATGATAAACCCCATCGCCATCAAGAAATTCAAGACAACTCTTTCAAAATAAAGTTATCGTAACATTATCCGTATTTTGACTATTTTCTTAAAACTATTACTGAACACAATTTCTTCATATTAATATGAGAATACAATATCTGTATTAAATTATTCTGACAATTGAATACTGAGTTTACTAGAACAACTTCTGTTTGTTCTTGTATATATAAGGCATTTTTCCTGAACATTTCATGGGTCAGCCACATTTGACAACGTGGGTGGGTTGTGGTAATGTGCAACATTCTCCAGAGTGGCCTTAAAATTAAAAGAAATGAATAATGAAAAACAAAAATACATACAACAAAAACCCACCCATCTTGTTCCGTGCAATTTGAATTAGCATAAAACCATGACAACGAAATAAAACAACTTACGTTCGCATGCATGTGTGTTATCTAATGTTGCTGCTTGCCAGGGCTTTTGAACAAATCCAGGACAGCAGGTCTCACATTGCGCCCCACATGTATTGTGCTGACATCTACAGAGTAGTTTGTACAAGTCGTGAGGATCAGTCTTGTCACAGATACTGGCGTGACCGTTGCACACACATCGGCCTCCAATCGAGATGTCCTTGATACTGTAGTAGTACTGGAAAGTAACAGGCATTGTTTTTATTATTTATTTAATGTATTTATTTAATTAATCAAAATATTTAATTCATTAATTTTATTTTAACTTATTTATTTAAAATATATAACTATTTATTCCAATTGTAATTTATTTATTTATCTATTAAGCTATTTACATGTACACCGGTACTTCATCATGACAGACAGACACTCTAGCTGTACAAAAAGTATGGGGAAAGAAATGTGATATTCAGTGGTGACATTGTCCTAAATGTCCACTGTAAAATTTGCAAACTAAGTTGTGACAATGTCGATGAACACAAGACAGTAAATAGTCATTAGTCAGGACATTCTGGACTGAAACACTCAATACTCTCAGACTACATTAAGTGTTGTCTTCAGTCAGTGGCTATGCCCCTGTGGTCTCTAGCCATTCCAGACTTGGCCTCTCATACAGTCCAGTGTATGTTCTACTTGGCTAACCATTCCACATACATGACTGGCTTCTTTCATGCTAGATAAACTTCACCTGGTTTCTCAGATGTGAGGTCAATAAGTTCTAGCGAAACCTGAAGTATAAAAACTGAGGATGGAGTTTAATCAAAGGGTATCCAAATCAAATACCTTTTGAGACCTTAGAAAATATCAATTTGTCTGTGACCATTCCACATTAGTGGCATTCATGACAGGACAAAATTCCAGGCAGTTAACTGGTATGGTATGCTCTACATACGCACTCCGCTGGGGCACTGGGGTGAAGAGGGTTAACATTCCCGGGACGCTGCTACCTGATACGAGAGGATGGAGGAGGCCAGCTGCCGGAGACTCCCCCAGCCCAGTTACTGGCTGCCAGTGACCTCCCGCCTCCATTCCCTGTATAGATTCCCTACTTAGGTTGCCTTTCCCTGCCTGCTACAGTCAGGACATATTCCTGGTGACTGGTGAGTCACACAAAGTCACACAGTCTGAGGGTTGACAGTCATACCACAGTCAGTGATGGAGACAAAGACTTTTCTGACTAAGGAAGACAATTTTACATTGTTTTGTTTAAACATTAATTATGATCCAGAGAAACTCTTGCTCCGACCATTAATAATTGGGTGTGAATATTCCAAAGAAACGTTATCACTGATAATTGGGCGTACACAAAGAGATACATAAAATTATGTGTCAACATAGGTTGTTTTATATTTAGTATTTCAACTATATAATATTACCAATAACAAAACTTCAGTTTGGATAAACAAACTGGAAAAAACTTGCGTTTGAAATTACAATTATGTAAAAAAAAATATGCTCGATTGAATCCAGAACTATAGCTAAAAAAAACTACAAAGAAAAGAAAAGGGCTGAAATATCTACTGTTTTAATTTACTCATAATAATTTTTACAATAAAAGTTATTTTGACAAAGACAGGGCAGTCCACCACTATTTGGTAAAATCTCTGTTTAAATTGACTAAATCTGTGAACTGAGTCAACTGACCCTTCGAGTGACCGTGCTGTCGGCCCGAGCGATGGCCATGAGGTGTCCAAGCAGGGTCTTGGTGCGGAGCAGCCTCAGTCTGACACTGGTGGCCTTGGTCCAGTCCTGGAGGGTCTGGGAGTAGGAGAAGTTGAGGGCACTGGGCCGGTTGTTCACCAGGGACACGACGATCTGAAACACACACAGACGTCAGACTTCTAGCATGAAGCTTCTACTGCAGGACCGAGGCATGTCAGGGGAAGAACTTCAGCATTTTTTTACTAGACAGCGAGACTAGTAAAGTCAAAAGTTTACTAGTCTGCCAAAAGGTTTCCTAGTCCGACAAAACATAACAACAATCCGAATTTAAGTCGTTACAATTTGCTTAAAAACAAAAAAATAGTATATGTTGCATCCCCAGTAAAAAAAAAACAATGCACTTTTCATAAAGGTAACAAATAAATAATACATAAATAATTTGTTTTATTAAAAAGTGAAGATATGATCTGTATTTAAAGAGAGTAATTGAAAAACAATGCCAATTGCGCTCATTGACTGGTAGTACCACTCTACCATTATTAATTTTCCTGGAAATTTACCTCATATTACGCTGCTATGAAAACTGCTCTATTGGACTGTATTAATAGAAACACAAATATCACACTAGAAACCTGTAGACATCAAAGAACCATTAATCTTACAAATAATGCAGACTAATGGGTAGTTCTACCCCTGCAGGTGGTACTACTATCATAGTATACCTCTTCTGTTCAATTTTTCACTCATTTCACAAAAACAATAAAACTTATCCAAGACTTGTTTTTGCCCATTTCTGTATCTGTTATTCTGTAAAAGAAATTGCAAGTGGGTCACTGGTGTAGTCTCAATAGCCTAATGTTAAATATTTTAATCTCCTGAAATACTTCCAGCTCACTAAAAACCTCTTAATGCACCCCAAATGAAGCTAGAAATTACTGGAAGTCGGTAGATGCTTCTATTAACCAGTTAATTTATGTAGTGTTGCAATTAAAGTACATTCTGTCAAAAAAATATTAACAACTACATGCCTGCATCTTCTATAAATCTGACAGCATATTAAATATATATTATGTCTACTACTATACACATAAACACCAAAAAATCCAACTAATTAGGGGCTGGTTTAATCCAAGATGGAGCTTTTAAATCCATCAAATTACTACACGCAAAATGAGACAAACCTCTCCGTTTTCGAGCGGCACAACTTTGGAGTACTCCGTAGTACAAATGACAGAGTCGTCGTGGGTGATCTTTGTGCTGTATTTGTTTTTGCCAAAGAATGTGTTGCAGTCACTCTGACTGTCTGCGAAGTATTGCCATGGCAACCACGTTTTACCATTGTCAGGTGACCTCTCAAGCACAAACACCCCCGGGCGGGGTGAATTGGCCATTTTGATGAACACATAAGCAACATGGAATTCCTACAAAAGCAGGAAGGACATTAATGAAGATGCCAACATTTTAGAACAGAATTATGTTAGTATAACATTTTACTAATGCAACACATAAAACATAAACTGACATTTAGGACAATTTTTGAGATAAAAATTAAATGAAAATAATCCAGAAACCAGAAAACTGTGTGATACTTTACTTTATGTTTGAATGTTCAATTTCTAATAGCCAAACCTTTTTTGGTGGACACGTACATGTTAACTTATGAATACACAAGCCAGCTGATATGTGTTTTATAATCCGAAATAAACTACAAACACATGAGTGACAGTGACACCCATTTCTAGGCATAAAGGTCTGAAAATATCTACAGTTATGATTTTGAAGACCGTTTTTACTCCTTATTTTTCTACCCATCCACAACAGGTTTTTCCCATCTAAATGATGGGTGGACAGGTCTCTGCATAAAGCTATGACCACATTTATATAACACTGGAAATATTGTTTTACGTATTGTATTAAACAGAGGTCTTTATTAAAGCGCTGCCTTGCTCTGAGACTTTTCTGAAAAGTGAAATTTGTTTTTGAACCCAACATACAAGAGATGAAACTATTTCTAGAATGTATAAAACTAGTTTGTTTCCTCTGCTAAGGAGAAGCTGGCTACTTCCAATCACACACTTAATCAAACTTGTCAGTCATTATCTTTCATCCCTGCTATCTTTGCCAGGACTAATCAGGGAGGTTTCTAATAGGACCCAGGGAATAGGAAGGAGGTCAAGATGGGGGGAGGAGGGGGCCAGTGGGGCACCCTCAACCTGCAGCTGGGTTCACTTTCCAGGAAGGACATTAAGCTAATTAACAGGGGTGTTTAGGGACCAGCAGGGAGACTGACAGGATGTGGCTGTTGCACTCACTGCTGTGATGTAGGCATTTTACAGCCCTCTCCCATGGGACAAAGAGAGGGAAGGCCCAGGGCAGGGGAGGCAGACCCTGGTGACAGGAAGAGGCTGGGGTGGCTCACACACCACAGGGGTGGCTCACACACCACAGGGATGAGTCATACCACAGTGGAAGGGGCTAGATGCTGGAATAAGCAGCACTAATAATTTTGAATTAAAATTTTAAAAGTAAATCACAGATAATGTTGCTGCACACAATTTAATATGGATTAACTTCAAATAAAATGCCTTTCCACACTTACAAAGCCGCTATTTCACAGAGAGTTCATTTGATCTCAGTGCAGCAACAACTACATACAAAGCATTCACTTCACTTGGTGTCAGAGTGAACTGTGTCAGAGTGGCACAGTCCGACTCCACTTGGTCTCAGAGTGGCACACAGTGTGTGAGTTCAATAAGTTCCAGAGTGGCAAGTACTCGCAGCCTGTGAGTGCACTTGGTCTCAGAGTGAACATTCCACACACCCTGTGTGTGGAGGTTCATCATTTCCCTTCTCCTGTCACACATGTGGGTTTAATTTCACTTACTGACACAGAGGGAAACCACCATCTGACAGGAGAGGGAAAATAACACTGTGGGACATAAGGTGAGTCAGTCATCTGGTGTCTATCCCAGCCAAGTTGCCCCAGACCTGAACCCATAAAACAGGGGGTGACAGAAACAGGGTGACTCACTCCCACTTCCAGGCACAAGTATCCATTACCAATTGAGCTCAGCAAACACACAATCCATATAGGATTACATACAAACATAACATATTATTATGTAAGAGAATATTGCACAGCAGCTAGGGGACTCATCTGCAATCTGAAACATTGACTATTGATACATTTTTCCACAGGTGTTAGATTACAGTATAGATATATGTGTCAGGATAAACAATGATCCTTTGATCTGGCTGTTCCAAACTTGTCAACACCAGAATCTGTCACTGACTGGGTACCAGACTGACTACTGAGACAAAGGGTCAAGTGGCTGTGAGTGGCAGTTAACACCCCTTGATCTGGGCCAACATAGGGGTGTCAACTGCCAACCCTCTTGGGGGTGTTCTCAAAGAAACCATCTACACAATACACACAAGATGGCAAACAAATTGCAATCAGTCTGACACCTTGTTGGTCAACATAGATGCTGGAAGCTTTTATCATGCTCTGGTCAATTCAGACTTAGCTGCCAAAGACCCCAAGTTGACTTGCCTTATTGAGCAATGTTTGTAGACTTACAGGACCAGGTTATGCAAGAATACTGTAGCACAGGTCAATGGTATTGGTCCACATTCATAACATCAGGCTGACATGCAATATCTTACATGGAAAGATATATTTTTAACAATAAAATCATTGTTGTAATTGTACCAATTGGATTTTGAAAGAATATTGGGATTTGATGATTTAAGAAATAATGATTTAAAAGCTTTTGTAAATTATATTGAGCACTATATTTTTGTTTTGTTTGACGATAGGCAAGCCTGGAGCTTAGTATGCAAGAAAAACGTCTGTGAGATGGACAGAGGCAGTTTGGGTGTGAAATTTGGATGGAACCAGGGAGAGTATGTTTACACTGAAATATTTAAAACACATTTATATATGGTTTACTGGGATAGGATAATTAGGATACAAGCATTTTACAAGAAACATTATAATTACGGAGGCCTTATAATTATGTAATGTTACAATTTCATTAATTTAGATAAATGCGGGTGATTTTTTATTTCTGAAATTTCGTTCTACATCACATTGCGAAGGTATAAGTTTAGCCATAACTTCATAAGCTTTATTTCCATAACTAGACCGGGTGTTCATTGTCATGAAATTGAAACTTACCTGTCCAAGATCGACCGTCAGGTTGACTTCGTTGTACTTGAGTCCCCGCGAGAGGGGAGGACTCTGCCACCATCGCTCCGTGCCGTCGATCGCCTGGCTGGGAGGGTGGGACTTGACGGGTCGGGACGGATCGCAGTAGTCGCATATCTGGCCCTGGATGAGCGAGTATTCGGGCGTCCCTGACTGCTTCGCGAGGTTGGCACCAGTCAGCTTACAGAAGAGTTCCGGCTCGGAGACGCTCTCTCCACATGTCGCGCTGGCCGTGATTCGGCGTCCGACGGCCAAGTTGAAATATGGCGGACTCAAAACCTGAGGTGATACGACAGACACATTCAGAATAACGGTTAAAACCGCCGTGCAGAGCACCGCAGCTCTTCGCTGCCACCCCATCTTGCTCTGATGCGAGCTCCGAGTCTAGTGAGGAGGAAAGCGGAAACTGGTGGCGCGCGACGCTGGCGTCCGAGTCCAACATGGCGCCGAGGGGTGCAGCCTCGGTGTGTGGCGCTCTCGCACGCCCATATCCGGGCTATATAACACGATTCTTTGCGCTCGTAGCACCTTCATCATGCATTAAGTTGATTTAAATGTTACACTGATATAATGATTGCCACATTGGGGGCAGGATTACAAAAGTTTTCATGCAAAGTTAAAGCCGTTACCCCCCTAGAAGTAAAAGTTCGTTCTCCTTCGTGGAAGTGGCTGGGACGTGTTCCGTGACACTCTTGTGATTAGAGGAGGTGTCGAGCTAAAGCCCGGCGCACACGAGCGGATAGGGCGCCCGGTCGTTAGCTAATGGGGCCATCGGCCGCGTTATCACCGTTGCCGCACACGAGTCGACCAAGCTGCTCCGCCAACTCACCCCTCATTAGTCAAACTCCTGACTTCAGAATTGGAATCAGCATATTGGATTTAATCTTAAAATACTACTTCTATCCCACTAGCAAAAGTGCGATGTTGCCAAATATATGAAATAGATCATTTAACTGCAAGAAATAAAAATTAAATCCACGAAAACGACTAAGGCCTACGTGAAATATGTGCGTTATTACATTATCGGTTAAACGTTATTATTTCATCAGGCAGGAGCACGTTATCACATTATCAGTCAACAATTATTACATTATTATTAGCAAACATATTTCATTATTGAGTGATTTTTTTTACATTATCGGGTGTTTTTATTACACTATGTCTGTGAGGCACGTTTTACATTACCCGGTGATTATTTCATATCGGTGTAACAAACGTCGGCAATCTTTTACTTTCTAATCTAACCATGAAAAACGAACCCCTACAGTTGCCAAACATTTCATGTAAAGAATAAAATTAACAAATCAAACTCGCGCAAAACTCGACAGCGCGGTAAATCAATAACATAAAGATAGTAATTGATCGCGGTGTCGCTATATAAATGACTTTCAAAAATTTACAATTTTATCGTAAAAAAGGAACCCTAAACTAACTTTAACTAATCCTAAACTTACCCAAAAACCCTAAATCTCAACTGAACACTGCTAACAAAACACGCCTCGACACAATACCGATGTTACGATAATCATAATCTCATAGACATAGGCGTCTAGACGTATAGAAGAGCTACGCTTAGCCGCCGCCGATGTTGTCGAGTTGTCGGCGAATTTTGCGTTAGTGTCTTTTGTGAATTTTATTTGTTTCTGTAATTGTAAGTTATTTTATAAAGACAGAGGACATCTTCCCAGATCGCTTCAAGTTTGTCTTCAGAAATAATTGTCTCATACATGAAGGCGATTGTCGCTGCCATATTGTGACCGCGATCGTCGCTGCACGTGATCAGAGGGCGTGATATCATTGGCTGGATTACTTTCGTAGCTGCTCCGATAGCGCATGTTACCGGCACACGGGAAAATCCGGCTCCCGCTGTGCTGATAATATCAAACCCGTTGGATAATCTTTCCCTCGCCTCATGCGGCCGATATGCAGTGATAGTTCGCCCGCACACAGGAAGATCTGCTGCAAATAGGGGTAATTAGCTAATGACCAGGCGCCCTATCCGCTCGTGTGCGCAGGGCTTAAGCTCTGGTTCACACGTAGTTGGGATCATCGCCGATGTTTGGTAGCAAGTACGGATGTGAATAGTTCTAGTTTAAAAGATCGGAACTGTTTGTAGATGACTTCTGCTGGTAGAATCGAACAATTCTAAACTCAGCTACAAGACGAAGTTGGTCCCAAGTCGGAGTATTCTGAGTTTTACTGGAAACCTGGAATGTTGAACATGCAACATGCTTACAAACACACATCAGTCATTCAGTGAACAAATCGAAGACAAAGGTGACGATAGAAAACGATTGACACACAACATTATGTCAACACCATTCAAATAGAGAACATTGAAGGCTACGTTTACCTGTGACAGAAGTGTCAACTTGTACCTTGTACTTAATTATAGTCATACCGATTTTTGCGAATTAGTTGTAGTGGGTTTACGGACATACGAATTAAACAATCCTTACGGATATGTAGGTTATACTTTTGATGAAACAAACTGTCCCGGGACAGCGGTACAAACACAAGACAAGGAGATTCACAGAAGAATCACGGCCGGCTGAACAGCATTCCCCAAGCACCGCGACATATTCAAAGGTAACATATGGGAACCTGCTCGAAGAGCCAATTATCTAACTCAGTGAATTCGTGTATTTCCAGCAAATACATCGGCCTAAGCGCAGAAACATGGACATTCACCACTCAGGCAAAGAGTAAGCTAGCAGACGCACAACCAACAATCAAGAGAACTAATTTCATTTTGGGGTATAAGAACCGCATGAGCTTCACCACCACTTCGCTTTCCCCGCGGCACCCCACATTGGGGGTCTCGTCTCGTCGTATTCGCTCGTCTCACTCATAATAGACTTGCTGCTGTTTTATTAGGGGAAGGAGTGCATAACCACATGTCTACCCACAACAAAATGTCTACGACCACATTACCCCTCCACCATCATGTTCCAGTGTTTCCAGACGCCTGTGTGCGTGTGTGTGTGTGTGTGTGTGTGTGTGTGTGTGTGTGTGTGTGAGTGTGTGTGCGTGCGTGCGTGCGTGCGTGCGTGCGTGCGTGCGTGCGTGCGTGCGTGCGTGCGTGCGTGCGTGCGTGCGTGCGTGCGTGCCTATGTCAGGCTCTCACCGGAATTCTAGGAGCGCTGCCCCTTGCTTCCTGTTCCGGCCGCGTCTATGGAAAGACGTATATTAAATGTCATACATTTGTTTGAATGAGGGACTGAACAAGTAAGAAGACGGAAGTGGACCTCGCGTATGATCACGGAAACCTTACAAAGGGAAACAACATACAGGAAGACCGACGAGACGACGGAGAGATGAACTAAATGAGTACTGGAAGGACACCATCTGGCTGAGGACAGCGCGCAAGACATGCAAATCGGGAGAAAAAATGCTGGGGCCGTCGCCCAATCACGAGACACTACGGTTGCACTTATAATTTGCATTTCCCAAAACATTAACATCGGTTACGCACTGATATCGCTTACCCTACTGCTATGTGACCCAACATTATAATATGTAAAGATTCTACCACAGAAGATCCACAATATAAATCCAGGAGGCAATAGCCTCGATTAACCAGACTCCGTGAGGTGGCAGGACTTTTTAGCACCTCAACTCTGCCTGATAGGTTTATGGTCTGCAGATGTGATCACCGGCCGCTGTGCTTGCGGCTGACAAAAATCGGAACGCCATTTGGTCTAAAAACGCAATATTAATACATTTTAGGTAGGTCCAAATTCTACACAAATCCCTAGATAAATTACGTAGACCCTAGACTCGAAATATATGTTGGTGCAACTTGTGCAAGGTAGTTTTATATTGGAAGTGAAGCCATCTTGTTGAGCAATACACTGGAGGTAGTACTGAGACAAGCCCATTCTTGTAGTGAGATGCCGCAAAACAATTGAAGGTCGACGTGTAAATTCAATACTATCATATATAAATTACATTTACCACCGTCGCCTACCCCAGCACACGAGGAGAAACTGTGTCTTACATAGAAATTCAACCAGAGGCAGATCATCTGCCCGCATGAACGATATGCTAAGAATATCATCAAAAGTTCATAAACATGCGTCTATGGTAACTTTATGAGTTCATAAATGATATCAACTTCATATCACCTGTAGACCTACGTGTCCGTGTATTTATTATTGTTAATTGATCTAAACATATATAACTGATCTTTGTTAAAAGACCAGCAAAACAACTTTCGTCACTTCCGTGTATGCTCTATAAAACATTCTACGTATGCCCACTGATCTCTATTAGTGTAATAATAATAATAATGTTATACATCAGTACGTGTGCCAGAAAACGTGATCGTGGGCGAGCAAGCGCGACGTCGTCTGCATTATGTGGTGCCGGCTAGCGAACAACCCTCCAACAATTGTTCCCCTAGTGACTAACTAAATAGTACCCGTTATACTATCCGCCAGGTGGCGACATTGGGTATCGTTTCGCCATCTGAGCGGCCCCTAGACATTTTCTGCCACACCGTTTGCAACAAATAGAGACAACAGTCGAATATTGGATCTTGCATATCTCTTTATTTAATAGTAGGACAGCACGCGGTACGATTATAGCAAGACTAAAACGCCAGAAATATTATTATTCTATTTTGATGGGCTCCATCTTGGATTACAAAATGGCGACTATTTCCAATCTCTTTATGACATCCGAACTTTGTAAGCAGGTCGAGTCATGTGGCCTACTGTTTATAGAACAGTTTTATAACTCTTCCGTAAACCACAAACTACAAAGTCTACATGACAGTTTGTTGTATGGCGTGTTGCTAGTTGCCATATGTGTTAGTCATTGAATTGATTTATTACGACCCACTTAGGAGCAGCTTTTTAAACAACAAAACATGTTCAAGTGCTTGCAGCGACCTGCACACAACTCACGAGCCTGTTTTATTGTCGGCGACTGGTTCTGATAACACCGCGTCTGTACGATGACAGCCAGGTCGCAACATAAAAGTTGCAGAGATCTAACTTTTTCACCGAAAGTAAGGTTATTGATGAAGCTGGGCAGTAGGGTTCACGTCACTTCCTAAATGTAAGTTTAAAAAAACAAGGGCCTGTGAAAGTCACACTTTTGCAAAGTCGACGTCGCTGAACGACGCACTCTGGGTTACCGACCGATCTCCTAGATCTGGTCATGATGTCGATGTTATAATACTTTATGTTGCTGACGTTGTAATGAATTTTGCATTTCCAGACTTTCCCCAAATCGTATATGCAGATCTATTCGCGATGTTTTTAATATTTTACCTGACTTTTTTTTTATTATACCTACACCATAAAGAGCCAGTTGGCACAGTAAACGTGTCATATCCTATATTTTAATTATCATTACCTAGTCATTATTAACAACATTGTTAGAAACAATGAAGTAAAGTAAATGGTAAGTAATCTAATATTAAGCGACAGCGGATTAACCGATATTAGCCGCATTCCCAGCGAAACCACAAACTAAGGACGATGATCCTGGCCAATAAATAATGCCATCGAGGTAGTCTAAAAATAGGTCTTGTGATGAATTAGGGCAGCCGTTTTTACGCTGGTCTGGATCCCCTAAGGGATGTGTTTATGTCTATACAAAGCATCAAAATACAGGAAGACATTAAAGGTAACACGAAAACACGAGATAGGATCGGCACTCATAGATGGGATAGAGTCGGCAAAATTCGCAGCTATCTCTAGAGTCTACTGTATAATAATATATAAAATCAATTTAAAACTCGACACATCTGGCATTATACAATATTTTCGTGATTTGGAATCCCACGGAATGCTGTTAAATAGCAACGAGAATCAATGTTTTCTAAAAAAAAAATGTCTGTGACTTGTAACAAAAAGCGAGAACACTCTTTGACGGGCTTAGAACACAGCTGAAAGCAACAAGCTACCAGTATGTTTTGAATGACAGATGATGGTGATAAATATGTCATAGACGATGTGCTATTATCGTAGTTCCAGTTCCGGTTTGCGATTACTCATCTCACGTGAACTTCGTCATAGAATCGGCACTTGCGGGATTTCCAAAGCATATTATTTTCTGTTTCTGTTCTCGGGTTTAAGTGAGAGCTTTCGCTCTCTCCCTGTTCTCCTATTCCCCCCCCCGCTTTCTACTTTTTCTCTCGTGTAGTCCTCTCTCCCTCTCTCCCTATCTCTCTTCTTTCCAACCTCCCTCTCTAACTTCATGCATTGGTGGAAAAGCACACGTATCAGCAAACAGTATGACGATAACCAGTATGACGATAAAACAGTCATGTTTAAACAGTATGACGATAGAGTACGATACTAAAAGCAAAGAATGCACCGCATATATTTTATTGAAATGAAAACGTCTGCATGTAGACACTAGACAGAAACACACTGGAATTCCGGCTCAATTCACCGCGAAAGAGACCGATATCTGATTGGTTGCCAAAGAGACTAATAGTCACAGGGGCAGTTAGCGGCCGCCGCAATGACTACATTACTTGCAAATGACCCAGGACATTAGCGACTGTAGATAAAAGGTTGCATTGTAATTATTGCGATGGGCCTGTGCTGGGGTAATGACACACGTGTATGAAAAAGACACGGAGGTGTCGGGTTACCGGCGTGTGAGCTGCCGCTGTGCAGAATTAATCTCGCAGTCTCGTAACCCGGACATCTGCCGTTCGTTACGTTATCAGCCGGCCCATCGGCCCCGCCTGGGCCTGTGATCCCAGACCATGTAGCACGGCAGAAGGTAACGTCGTGGATTAACGGCGTGGATTAACGCCGTCGATTTAACGAGCACTCGCGCCAAAGACCAACGTCTATTTAAAGAACTGTGGCGGCCAGACACCGTCGAGTCTCGGGAGAATATAAGCGCGGTGTTGCTTCGTCGATTTATGAATGAATTTAGCAGTTGTGTGTTTACATTTTAGTTTAAGGTTTCAGGATTACTAATGTGTACCTATAGTACATCAGCCATATCCACGCACTCACAACTCTTGTTTTTACTTTCAGCTGGCAGTTCCACCAGCATCTAAATCCATATATACACATACGCATACATATATACATACATACATACATACAAACATACAAACATACATACATACATACATACATACATACATACATACATACATACATACATACATACATACATACATACATATCATCACAAAGTACATTTCTCGAGAACAAAATTAAACATGTAAAAACAAACAATTATGGCATTACTAAAAAAAGCAACACTGATTACGTGTGCTTTGAAAGGATAATTATTTATTATTCCAGTCTGGTAATTCAATAGATGCAACAACGATGGTTTATTAATAATTACTATTATCCATAGATATCCACAAAACAACCGCGATGGAGACAAAAACGGCGCGAGCAATGTACCTTACGAAGTGCTCTTACAACACATGACAACTGAGACGCCAGAATCATTTCCCAGACGGCTTAAGTCGTTTACAGACTCCCACAAAGTTCACCCAACTGCGCGGTGTCCCACAGTGTGTTTGGTTGGTCACACTGTGACACTGCCTTCAGCCAAGTATGAATAATACACACACAATGTATTACGTTTTATATCGGCTATAACTTGTGCTCGATTTGACGATGTCACAGACGCCACTGAGGCGTGACGAGTGTTTGGCGTCAGCCGCAGCAAACGCGAGGCATTGGACCGACGCCGATTTACAGACGGCGAACTTCGTGTACAGAAATCTTCACTTCGATGCTCGAGTCTTTCACACGCATCTTTTTAAGCACCGCATATCTCAGTAAGGAGAGCGGTAGAGACGTTAGAACTGTTGGCATCATTGCGAAGAACATCGATCTTTATCACCGCTAGAATGTGAAGTTTCAACCACGTCAGTGTAGATGTAGATTTGAAATTCCAGGTCACTACACAGTGGTCACCAACTAATACTATTCGCGCATTGATTGCAGCGTGACTGAATTCTTCCCAGAGAAACGAGATGGTGTACAAAGAGCCGTGTCTGCCGGGGACGAAGTGAAAGCTCTGAGCAGTTCCATAGACTGCATATTTCCCTATATAAGCTACGTAATATTTTTTACAAGGACAGTCTTGATAATAATGCATTCAAATTCCACGAACCAGCAGCGGTGGGAAGAAAACATCACACGCCTGTCGGCCCTGTAGGAACGAGCACAAGCTACTTGCACTATAAATATCTTCTGTCATAACAAGTTTTTTTGCAGAAAACATTCCTCTGCGCTAACCTTCTGAAAGCCGTTATCGGCAGTGGGAGTGTGTGTGTGTGTGTGTGTGTGTGTGTGTGTGTGTGCGTGTGCGTGTGCGTGTGCGTGTGCGTGTGCGTGTGCGTGTGTGTGTGTGTGTGCCAAGTGTTGTCATAGTACAGCCTAGTTCTAGAATTACTCCCCAACAGACACATGTACACACGCACACACGCATACATATACTCGTGTATGCACATGCACACACACGTACGAACGCAAACACGCGTGCACACACACACATACACACATACACACACGCACACACGCACGCACGCACACAACACATAAGCACAGATACGCACGCACGCGCGCACGCGCGCGCGCGCGCGAACACACACACACACACACACTTTGAATACAACAACACGCGTTATGCAATCTTTAATATTTCTTATCCGTCGTCTCCGGGTCAGTAGCCTAGCTCCACAGGCTGTCTGACAATACCTCCCGACACGACTATTCATCGTGCACGTGAAAGCTTTATTGATGTCTAGGCCCCGCCCCCAGCGCGTGTCCGGGATACCAGATGTACTACCCCCTACATCCCCTCGTACGACATTTATCTCCTGGTCGAGTCAGCGTCTGTTCTCGTGTTTATTATCCATATTTACATCTGCTAACACGGATACAGACAGCGACGTCATTACAGTGAGTCGGCGTGTAACCGGAGTCATCGTAATGTCTGATCTTTATATAGAGACATGTTGTAGCATCACATTGGTCGGCTCGTGGAATAGATACGTAAACAAACTGGGGCACGCATTAACCACTGTACAGTCAGCGGGCGGAGTGAATATGACAGAACTGGGACGAAGACACACCTGACAAAATACAAGTAGTTTTATGATGTTTGGGAAGCCGGTCATGCCGGTGTGGTGATCCCAGATTCGGCCGGGCCCAGATTCGGTAGGACTCTGCCGTATGTGGGACAGCAACGGTAGCGGGCCAAGATTCTCCTTTGTTACTAACATAGTTTCCGTTAGTAATACATCAAATATTCCAACATGATTGTCATTCTCAGGTTTTAAATAAAAATGCATGTGCTGTATGCATTTTAGGGAAACTCGGCCCGGGCGTGACGTGTGTCACCAACGCTACGCTACGTCAGTGCAGAGAAAACCGGGACTGCGCTTGCGCGCGCATGCGAGATATGCGTTTAACCGAATCTGGGACTGGCTGAATATGGGACCACCACACCGACAGAGAGAGTGAGTGAGGAACTATTGACAAAGAACTCAGACGATGACAGAAGGAAAAGAAGGTCTATGATGCTTCAAGCGTTTTATGTAGACCCTATCATGGACGTGGATAGAAATTCAAGAGCAGTGAAATAATATAGAGATACTTATGAAGTCAAATGGGGTCTAATAGCCCGGTTTGCTTGGCGCTAGCCAGACAGCAACAACAGACAAAGAAATACGGAACTGAAGAGATCGTAACCCGAGTGAAACTGAGAAGGCCCGAAGGAAGACTGGGTAGTTGGGTAGATTAACCGTCAACACGCGGTTTTCTTTTTGTTAAGCAGTCATTGTATCGTGCGCATATACAAATATAAAATCAATTGTACGAACACGATAGAGCTAATTTCTGAAATGTCAACAATTCTCTTCATACCATTAGTACACAAACATGTTTCCGCCAATATAAAATGGCATTATTGTAAGTGGTATTACTTCCAAGAAGTACAATACAAAGGATGAAATGTCGTATGATCCCCTCCAGTCACCAGGTTTCCCGAAGTTCTTCGAGATAGACCTATAATTTCCAGACGTTTTCCGAGAGATTCCGGTATCCGATCACCTGGTCAATTATAATAGTCTCTTGTCCGCATCAAAACAGGACATTGCATAAGATCTGCATGATCAAGTTGCGTTGCGTGAATGGTTATTAAAAAATTCACCAAAATAATATTCACAACTGATAGTACTGTATAACAAGAGTTTTCAGTGACGTCACATTCCTCATCCCTGGCACAGTTGCGCAACTCTCGTCGACGGAAGAACATTTACACAACGCACCTACTTAACAAACATGGCTTTGCCGCCACGCGATGACGCGTTGCTCCACTATAAGGCGAACGATACTGTATTAACATCGCTCGATATAAAAGAGCACATTAGTCAGTCACACGAGGTCGACCTATCGCGCGATAATCTCGCCCATCTGCTCTGTAGGAATCTGGTTCATCGCTCACGACGAGACTGAAGAACGAGGGGAATTTTGTTGGAAACAGTGTTATTCGCACCAGAAGTTGCTGTACATCTGTGACAGTTACAGCATCTTTGGCACTTATGCAGAATTCGGACCCACCTAAAGTTTGCCATTACAACTGTACCTTTGCCAACATTTGATACTTAGCGCGTCTTAGAAGACTTTTGAGGTTAAAAAGACACCGGGGTCGGCATAAACAAACTGTTTATCCCCCATTCCATGTGCACGGCGCAGTAACACATGCACCGCTGCACTTGCGGCTGGTACAAATCGGAGCGCTGTTTAGGTCTCAAAATGCAATATCTGTGAAAAATAAATATACCTGGGAATGCTGATTGATCATGTTTAGGATTAGAGTTTGTGTGAGGTATCCAATATAGGCAAATATACAGTTATAATGGCAAAACTAAGATGAGTCCGAATTCTGCATAAGTGCCGCATCTTTAGTAGTGATAAGTCTTCAAAGTCAATCGCGGTCTAGGTTCGTGGAAGTTTCACTCCTCCGTATTTTTCCATACATTGTCCTGCACTCTTCACACCTGTATAATTTCTGACCCAGTCTCACCACATCGTATTCTCTGTCTCTTTCGCTATCACGTGACGTTTTGCTTGACTAACAAGGCTAACACAAATGTATTTACTTCCTCTAATTGGCCCGATTCGATCCAGTTGGGATTCGTGTACGTCGCTGACAGTTAGACTGATAAACAGCCGAAACTGCTGAAGACGGGACATTGACCTGACTGCCAGCAACGAGCGCCCGACCGTTCACCTCAAACATTAACCAGTAATAACAGTTGTCACATCTAACTAGCCAATCAACACCTCCCTTACATCGCCTCGATGTCTCGGTCTCACGTCAATAACCGTATAATTGGTTCTAGTTATGTTTCCGTCTCAACTTACATATCTCGCCCTCAAGGGCTTCCTGTTTGGGACATACCCTGGTTCTAGCAAGTCTTTCAACGGCAGCGAATGGTCTGCTCCGTGATAAGTACAGCTGTTTACTTTCACCGCATGCACCCGTCTTATTCCCACGGCGTCTGACGACTGCAAACTCGCGGACACCACTGCATGATCAAACATCGAGTAGAAATATTGCAGCGACAATAGTTCTTACACTGAAAGCTACTGCGTGGGTACGTGCATGCGTGGCTGTGCTTAAGGGTATGTGCGGATGTGCATAGAGTGACCGAACAAATATTTGCGTGTGCGTGTGCGTGTGCGTGTGCGTGTGCGTGTGCGTGTGCGTGTGCGTGTGCGTGTGCGTGTGCGTGTGCGTGTGCGTGTGCGTGTGCGTGTGCGTGTGCGTGTGCGTGTGCGTGTGCGTGTGCGTGTGCGTGTGCGTGTGCGTGTGCGTGTGCGTGTGCGTGTGCGTGTGCGTGTGCGTGTGCGTGTGCGTGTGCGTGTGCGTGTGCGTGTGCGTGTGCGTGTGCGTGTGCGTGTGCGTGTGCGTGTGCGTGTGCGTGTGCGTGTGCGTGTGCGTGTGCGTGTGCGTGTGCGTGTGCGTGTGCGTGTGCGTGTGCGTGTGCGTGTGCGTGTGCGTGTGCGTGTGCGTGTGCGTGTGCGTGTGCGTGTGCGTGTGCGTGTGCGTGTGCGTGTGCGTGTGCGTGTGCGTGTGCGTGTGCGTGTGCGTGTGCGTGTGCGTGTGCGTGTGCGTGTGCGTGTGCGTGTGCGTGTGCGTGTGCGTGTGCGTGTGCGTGTGCGTGTGCGTGTGCGTGTGCGTGTGCGTGTGCGTGTGCGTGTGCGTGTGCGTGTGCGTGTGCGTGTGCGTGTGCGTGTGCGTGTGCGTGTGCGTGTGCGTGTGCGTGTGCGTGTGCGTGTGCGTGTGCGTGTGCGTGTGCGTGTGCGTGTGCGTGTGCGTGTGCGTGTGCGTGTGCGTGTGCGTGTGCGTGTGCGTGTGCGTGTGCGTGTGCGTGTGCGTGTGCGTGTGCGTGTGCGTGCGCGTGCGCGTGCGCGTGCGCGTGCGCGTGCGCGTGCGCGTGCGCGTGCGCGTGCGCGTGCGCGTGCGCGTGCGCGTGCGCGTGCGCGTGCGCGTGCGCGTGCGCGTGCGCGTGCGCGTGCGCGTGCGCGTGCGCGTGCGCGTGCGCGTGCGCGTGCGCGTGCGCGTGCGCGTGCGCGTGCGCGTGCGCGTGCGCGTGCGCGCTCGCTCGTGTGTATGCGTTCGTGTGTGTGCGTGCATTCTTGTGTACGCGCGTGCGTGCATGTAGACGTATGTGTGTCCATTTGTGTGTGCGTGTGTCTATGTATGCGATCGAACATGCGCACATATGTGCGTGTGTGCCTGCGAGCGTTCCGGTGTATGTGCAATTTGTGTGCATGATGTATTTGAATGATCCCGTGTAACTTCACACGCCGTCCTCATCAACGAGTATCAGACGAACCACAAGTCGGCGAGCTATCGCTTTTATCCAAGTGCATCTGTCCGCGCCCCGTTTTTTCACAACCGAACGGGAACGTCGACACTCCCGGAGTCTCCACGGCCGCGCCGCCGCGTGATAAAGCCATTTATCTACGGATGTATCAGCGCTACGCGGGCAACTGGGCACTGGTCGGATCGGATCGACAGCGGCAGCGGCAGACGAATGACATCTGAGAGAGGCGGGGGAGAGGTCGGGGCGGTCTCGTGAAAGGTCACGACGATCTAGCGAGACACTACAGCATCCAGCTGCTACTCGTAGGGCGCGGTGGTCTAGTGGTGAGAAGATCGGGCTGCCGATCGAGAAGGCGGATGTTGGAATCCATCTACATGCTGTGTCTAAACTTGGACTCGCCCCACCTTGTTTGTCTTTATGGCGGAAGTGAAATGAACAACCGATTACCACACAGTTTATACCAGGAAATGCAAAAGATGCCTTATAGAGAAATGATAAAAACTCATTTGGGTTGATGTGCATCGGTGTGGTCTGGCGCAGCACTTTGTATGCCAGGGCCCGGTGAGTCGAACCGAGGCAGACGGGGTGGCTTACCTGGGGGCAGGGAGAACGCGCGCCGAGCACGTATGGTGGGCCGAGATTACGTTTTTTACCCGTCGCTGATTGCGCTTTGTTCCGGGCGAGACGTTATCGCGGGTCGCTGTTCGCCCGTCTCTGAAGCCGGCGCCATGTCGGCTGCCTCAGTTCTTACACCTGCCCTAGCACTACGCCAACTAATGCTGTTCCTCTCCTTGCTGTCTCCGTGTGTACAGGGCGGGGTTGGTCTCGATACAGATCCCTATTTACTTTCCCTTCTCCCGTTTCCGATTCCGCGATCACACGCAACTTTTTATCGATTTCCACAAAACTCAAAATGTAAAATGACACTGTTTGTAAACGCTGGTGAAGTGAGTTCAGTAACACAGCACGGTTTAGACTATTCCAACTGGTAACCTACACATCGGTACTGATACACCGGTAATTCGACAGTCGCGTCACCTGTTTTGGGTCTAAATCAGGTTCGAGCTACGTTCCTCGATTCGACGGTGAATCAAAGAAATGCGAAATCCTATAAGTCTCGCGTCAGGCAGGGATGTTCCCACGTAAGCGGCCTGTGTGATACAGTAATACGGTCTGGCTGCCGGGCGCTGGTCCAGGTGTTTTATGAGAAGCCAACATGTCGGTTTTATCAAGCAGTGCCCGTAGCCACGCCGTCTGTTACTACGCCCAGACACGCGTTGATAGCTTCCGTCGGGAAACTCGACCGCGTTGGTCGTTTTCGGTCTTCGCATTGAAGTCGCGTCGTCGACTCATCGCGTGACGTATGGACACGTGTCGTCAGCTCATTTGTCTTGGGGAAGAGGTTAGGTCTTTGATTTACACTGCCGATCCCATTTCTTCTCGTGCCCTGTGTTTCCCGTTGCCCCAAATCAGCCCCAAATGGTGACAGGACATGGTCACCAATGATTTTGTAAAGATATAATTTATCGAATAACATAGCAACTATTAAAGGTTATGATATTGTAAGTATGGACAAATAAGAACACACAACGTCGGTTATATTGTAAACACTCTTTCTATAAAAAAGGGAGTTTGCTTCAGAATGTAACTTTAAATTGTCGTACGACTTTGCTGACACAGTTTAAAATGAGCTGTCGTCACTCAATGTCCATTGTCAGCTTTTACTTATCCTCCACAAAACAATTCCCATCTCATACTTTCTTCCGCTTGTCATTATACATCACCATCATTATCGGCTTTCAAACATGTAACATTCCTGAAGACTACTTCATTCGGAAAGTCGGTAGCCTATGCAGTTCTCTTGTTATCATTCCAGTCCGCTACTCACAGACGTTTCCTCATTCCACCCACTTGTGCTTGCCGAAACCTCAGAAGTGAAGACAAATATTGACAGGAACTAGACACGTGACCCGCGAGAAACTGAAAACGTAACCAAATAAACTCGACCGCAGCGCCTCTGTGCGTTACGTTCCCAGCCGAGCTATCAGGCGACTGACATCGCTGATCTCGCCATCTGTGACGGGGCTTTGTTGATCCAAAGGCGGCAGTTGCCACCAGACTCCGAGAGGGCGCAGGGAAAGAGATCAAGGCGTTGTTTTAGGCGTGTTTTGAGGCGAGACCAAATTTAACATACACGCTGTGGTCAACACTAAACCGCGAGGAATGCCGGGAGAAGATTGGGGCGTGGCCGTAACTCTTGAGTCCAGTAGTAACATTGAATGGTGCTGTTTTGTTTATATGGCTCGTTAGTTTGGGAATCTCCATAAAGTGACGATTTTGTTTTGTTTGTTGTACAAGTACGGCGAAGTAAGCGCACTATACTTCGCTGTGTTCATATTGACACTTGCTCCATGTCATCGTTAAATGTTTCGCGTACATGTTATAGCCCTACGTTAACGTTATTATTATTATTATTATTTATTGTTATTGTTAAATTGTCTTGACTGTCCACTATATTTAATGTCGTCTATTGAAAAGGGCATGGCAGTGTCTTCCGGTCTTTACATGAAGCTAAACATTTAGTTTCCAATACATTTCTATCTGCCCTCGTTCCATTCCAAGTCAATAAGTCACGTTTCCTGCACTGGCGTAAAAGTATAACATTGGCTCGACAACACTCGTTACTTGTACCCGTCCCTCCGCTTGGCGATGTCCAGTAGGTTCGGCGTGGTTCCGTATGCAATTACTAGAATTCGGGAATTAACGTAACCACGTTAATTAACGCCTGTTGCGGTTTGGTTCTGTGGCCGCCTTGTAATGGCGAATTTGCCAACTGAACGAGATGTCTCAGGTGTTCCGTGGTCGCCACCCACTGGGTGGGCTGGGGGCTGGGACACTCCGTCTGGAGTATCCGGTCCTGGACTAGGCCTACTATTTACTATTGACTGTTTACGACAAGGCTAACGAAAGGCCCCCCCCCCCCGGGTCTGTTTTGGGTGGGGCCAGACCACGTGGTTTGTTATGCTCTCTCTCAACGAGTTCGTTCGGTCGTAGATTATCCGACCTTTGGAGCAAACTGGGTAGGCTTCAAGCATAAAATTGGACGGGATTTCACCAGCGCATAAAATATGTTTGTTACTTTCGTTTTGTTTATGGTGTCCAACAGCTCAGGGTGCGTCTTGGGATTCATTCTCCACGCAGCTCCTTTTGGGACTGACCTAGGAATGGACAAACACTTTTGCCCTTCCACAGCTGAATGAGACGAGACGACGTGGAACACGAATACGACGTGGGACACGAATCTACCACTCGTCTACAGGGCAGCTTAGTCCTTGGTTGAAATTCCGACGAACTATCCTATCCATTAGGTCAATGCGCGCTTAGTAAGATTATTAGGGCCGACATTTGGAAAGTATACCGGTGATCGAGAGAGACACTTGGCAAGAGGAAGTACCCGCCACCCTTGTCACATCCGCCGGTGCCCCAGTCGAGCGGTTCTGTTTGTCAGTGCGACCATACGGACGCTACAACATACAGTACATCTCGCCTAAATCACCGACTGTGTTGGTGGTATCGCTCCCCAGGGTTATTACTTCCCCGGGGACCCGTACAGGGCGCGTGAGTTAGTGGGGTACGGAGTCGACATCCACCCTGTCCAGCTCCTACACGCGACAACACCGACTGCCTACGACAAATGCGCGTCACTAGAAGTGTCAGCGAGCGAGATAATACAGTTTTTGTTCGGCTTAAAATGCCTGTACCTACTCCGACAGACCCCGTAACCTTAGCGCGTCGGGTCGGTGCCTCCTGTTAACCCCGAGGGTGAGTTCTCGACAAATACGATCTACCACCCTCTGAATGAAATAATCACCCGACCTGCCAAATACCCCTAGTCCGAGCAACCCTTCAAAACTGACGCGGTAATGGGTGTACTGAGACGTATACACACCTATCACCCAAAGGCTGCCACGGCGTATACCTAATTATTAGCATATTGCCATCAACAGTTGAAGGAGATCGTCTCGTTGTGAAGCGATGAACTCGTTGGCCGATGGATGTGGCTATTCCTACCCCGCTCTGGTGGATCTCACAGGGTGACCAACTAACGCAGGAAAGACGCGATTTCCGATACAACTACAAGTTGCACGTTGCAACAGCTGTAGTGATGATTACGACAATCTCTCTAGTGTACACCTAACTTTTGCACATCCCTGTTAGTTTGTATTAGCTACCCATGCATGTGCCAATTCGAAAGTATACAAGTGCATGCTTGTGTGTTGCTGTGTGTACACTATAATACTTATAACTAGGCGACTGTTTGCTTGCTGCGAGGTCACGAGAAGACATACGTGCCTGGGAACAATACGTGATTGTTATCATGCAGTTGTTGCGAGCCACTGGCTGGAGATGTTCTCCCGATAGTGTGAAGCAGATGAAAGTCGTTGCGTTACTTCTAACTAACGACTTCGTTTAAAAACACTGGCGAAATAAAAGAGTTTGAGCTGATCTGGAACATGTCGGCTCAACATGTCATGACAACCACAGTGGTACAAACATCAGTCATTGTGCTGTGTATTTGAATAAGCAGGTCGACCGACGGAAGAAACGAATGAAAGACGAAGAAGATAGTGACGACTAGAGGGGAGGTGGCGAGAGCTGTGGCGACGACGGTGATGATGACGACAAGGACGGTGATGATGACGACAAGGACGGTGATGATGACGATAAGGACGGTGATGATGACGACAAGGACGGTGATGATGACGATAAGGACGGTGATGGTGACGATAAGGACGGTGATGATGACGATAAGGACGATGATGATGACGACAAGGACGGTGATGATGACGATAAGGACGGTGATATGATGACGATAAGGACGGTGATGATGACAACAAGGACGGTGATGATGACGACAAGGACGGTGATGATGACGACAAGGACGGTGATGATGACGACAAGGACGGTGATGATGACGACAAGGACGGTGATGATGACGATAAGGACGGTGATGATGACGACAAGGACGGTGATGATGACGATAAGGACGGTGATGGTGACGATAAGGACGGTGATGATGACGAAAAGGAAGATGATGATGACGACAAGGACGGTGATGATGACGATAAGGACGGTGATATGATGACGATAAGGACGGTGATGATGACAACAAGGACGGTGATGATGACGACAAGGACGGTGATGATGACGACAAGGACGGTGATGATGACGATAAGGACGGTGATGATGACGATAAGGACGGTGATGATGACGATAAGGACGGTGATGATGACGACAAGGACGGTGATGATGACGACAAGGACGGTGATGATGACGATAAGGACGGTGATGATGACGATAAGGACGATAATGATGACGACAAGGACGGCGATGATGACAATAAGGACGATGATGATGACGATAAGGACGATAAGGACGATGATGATGACGATAAGGACGGTGATGATGACGATAAGGACGGTGATGATGACGTCAAGGACGGTGATGATGACGACAAGGACGGTGATGATGACGATAAGGACGGTGATGGTGACGATAAGGACGGTGATGATGACGATAAGGACGATGATGATGACGACAAGGACGGTGATGATGACGATAAGAACGGTGATATGATGACGATAAGGACGGTGATGATGACGATAAGGACGATGATGATGACGACAAGGACGGTGATGATGACGATAAGGACGATGATGATGACGACAAAGACGGCGATGATGACGATAAGGACGGTGATATGATGACGATAAAGACGATGAAAATGACGATAAGGACGACGATGATGATGACGATAAGGACGATGATGATGACGACATGGAGGGTGATGATGACGATAAGGACGATGATGATGACGATAAGGACTATGATGATGACGATAAGGACGGTGATAATGACGATAAGGACGACGATGACGATAGCAAAGGCAACACTGATGATGACGATGATGACGACTACTAAGGTGACAGTGCCGACTACAACAATGACAACAAGTAAGATGACAGCGATGACGACAACGATGACAACAACGACAATGACGACAACAAAAATAATACTGATAACGAGAACGATGACGACAACAATGACGAAACGATGACGACGACAGCTATGATGACAATGACGACGGCGACAAAGATGACCAGAGCGATGACGACAACGATGATGACAGCAATGATGACAACGTTAACAACAATAACAGCGTCAAGAATGACAATTACGACGAAGCTGCCGATGATGACAATAATTATGACAATGAAGTGAGTGGTCACCTACCTGGGCCTGACCGGTTCTCCTTCGGTCATCGCCACGACGTCTCCCGTCAGACCCACTGCGCCTGCGCGAGTCATACGGCGGATACCTAGGTCTCGGGGTGACCCGGGTGGGGCGCGGTGTTCGGCGTCTGCCGGCTCTGTCCTTGTTCACCCGCCGACCGGAAGTGGTAGCGACGTTAGTGCGACGATCGGAAGTTGACCCGATGTTAGTACGTCGACCGGAAGCTGACCCGATGTTAGTACGTCGACCGGAAATGTAAACACTGCTACGCCTAGACGACGATCGATCGGAAGTATACACATTGGTTCGACCGGAAGTAGACACGCGGCTTCGACCAGAAGTAGACACGCTGCTTTGACCGGAAGTAGACACGCTGCTTCGACCGGAAGTAGACACGGTACCACGCCTGTTTGGAGTAGTGGCGGCAACATGACCTCGACTTGAGGTGACGGTGACTCTGGTTGCCGGCCTCGGTACGTTGCCACTGCTGCCACGCCGCCCCGTGTTGCCGTAGGACGAGCCGACCGACCCACCGTAGGGCTGACGGACGGACGTCGTCGGTCTACTCACGACCTCGTAGTACGACTGGCGGCGAGAGTCGTACGTGTTCTCGCCGGCGCTGCTGCTGCCCCGACTCCCATAGACGGACCCGCTCTGCCGGGAACCGGAAACGCTGACGCTCGCGCGCCAATCCGTCCCGCTCGATGATCGCGAGTTGTAGCTCGAGCTGCGGCCATTGCTGGAGCCAGCGATCACTCGTCGTGACGTCACATACGTGCGACGACGAGAGTCGGCGTCGTTGTCTCTGGCGGCAGCCGTCGGGGGAACCCTGGACACGATACCGCGGCGTCTGTACTCGGCGGTGGTGGGCGGGTTGGAAGCGAACCACCTCTTGGCGTCGTAGTAGTTGTAGCCTCGTGTCTGGGGCGAACGAGTCGTGGACGCCGCCGCCAGACGTCGCCTCCTCTCCTCCTCGTACTCACGTCGCCTCTTCTCCTCACGTAGTCGCTGCTCGTAGAGTCGTCTCCTGAGGTCGTACGACGGGGTCGGGTTGACGGAGGCTGCGGTGCGCGTGGTCCGACGTCTCGCCTCGAAGGCGCGCCGTCTCTCCTCGTACAGTCGCCGTCGTTCCTCGTACTCTCGCATCCTGGCCGCGTACGTGTCATCCAAGCTGCTCGAAGCTCTCGTCGCCTGGCGCCCGCTAACTGACGTCGTCACCGTGCGCCGTCTGGTCGTCACAGAGCTACCGGAAGTGGAGGTGTAGGATGTGTTCGTAGGTCGCTGGCGCGCCTGGAACGCTCTCCGCCTCGCCTCGTACCTCCTTCGTCGCTCATCCAACGCGCGTTTCCTCGCCTCGTATGTGCCCCGGTCCGTCGTCGGTCTGCCGTTAGTGGCTTGAGACCCGGATCTGCTGACCACGCCGCTCCTGGACGAGAATGTCCACTGCTGGGACACGCGAGCGCCGCCTGATCTCGCACCGGAAGTGTAGCCGTAGTTGCGCTGGCCACCGGACGCTGTCCCCGCTCGCGAACCGGCAGACGAACCGTAGCGACTCTCGGCGGCATTTCCCTGAGCGGTCAAGCGTTGTCCGGAGTTTCTGGCGCCGTATGTCCGAGGAACGTGCTCCCGCGTCACGGTCGGTTGGTTGTCCACGGCGCTGTTGGAACGGCCCGAGTTGTAGGATGCGCCCGGGTGACGGTAGCTGCCGGCAAACCCCGGGCCCTGGGTCGGCTTGCTGTCGTATGGATTCGCTCTCTCCGTGCTCCGACGCCAAGCGATGGTCTCGTAGCCCCACGCTCGGGGCGAATCAGCCACACTGGTCGCCCACTGTACGACGCCGATGAGAAGGAGTAGATTCATCGCCGCGCGGACAGCGGACGAGGTGTCGTCTGCTGCCATTGCCTCTCCACGGCAAGTCTGAGGCGCCGCGGCAGTGTTCCCCGGCTACACGGCCCGGGCGGACGGCCGTGGCGGCGTCAGCCGGCACTGGGGCGGTCCAAGCGGCGCCCGGCCGCTCTCAGGCGGGGGTGCGAGTGTGCTACGGGAACGAAACGGGAACGGAAGTACGGCAAATGGCGCGGCGTCGGGTAAAACACAAACACAGCGGGTCGCAGCAATAGCGAATAGGTATACACAGTCACAGGAGACAAGGCGGACTTTGTAGACAGACGTGATCATGAATACTGACTCCACCGTAGGTGTGCGACTTGTCACAGCGAGACTGCAGCCGTCGATTCTAAATCAACTCGCGTCGCCTGTGTGATATGTCGTTTACATGTAGACATTTGTTTTAAATTTGCAGCAAGCGTTTCCATGCACACCCAGCACTATGACCTATTTTTACACGACCGACTCTAATTAGAAAAGCAATATGATTTTTTATACGACCGACTGTAATTAAAATTGAAAAACAATGACAGGCGCCAAGTGCAACGTTTTAGTGACGAGTCAGGGTACACGGATATAACGCACGACCATATGACGATGAGTCCCGTGTCGTGTTTTATCTCGTTGTTTGGTGTTGTTTGAGATCGTGCTGTCTGTCTCTTTTACGCGCCTCTGGGCCGATTATCTCAATACAGATCACTGAATGGTCGACGTCTATAAGTAATAATTTATCCTCGGCGGTGAACACAAATGTGCGGTTGTATGTATTGTCGTACGGTTAAAAAACACTGATCTCTATCAGATGTTAAAGACCGACTGAATCTGGCGTCCTGTATGTCTACAAGTAGGTAAAGGCAAAACAGCGTACGGATTGTAGAGCTTCCTCAGTTTTCGAAAAACGTCGACATTCCTCAACTCAAGATTCAATAACTTTATTGTCCGTTTAAAACTGTGCGCTAAAACGGATTGTTTTCTCCAGATATGCATTGAAATGCTAGTAATAAAATCGGTAAAATACACAACATTTGTAAAACATTAAGACACCACTGAAACGTGATTAAAAAACCCGAATCGTGATGAGCGCTGAAACTAAATAAACAAATAAGTAAAAGATATAATAATACAAATTATATACAGACCCACATGTGACACCATATTTCACATATGCTCCGTTCTGAACACTTTATTTAATATTCAGTTTAGCATTTAAAACTAACATGGCTGATGGAATGAGCGATTTCTTAAAACAAAATTCCTAGCTAGTGGAAGTATCAAACGTCTCCCTCGGAAAAGCTGTGTGCGAATGATGTGCAGAATGGCGAACTATTTTAGAGACCGTTTAAGTGAGATATGTTTGAAGACTGAACTGCACCATGGATAACTAATTAAGAAACTCCATGTGTTGATTCGACGCGGTCCTAGGGTTACGTTGGCTTTGTAGATTGTCACTGGCGCCATGACACCCCAGCGACATCCACAGCACGGAGCAAAAACACGACAGGACGGGTCTATTGTCATGCACGTTGACTGTCAGTATGCACTCTCCGTCTGGTGGAGCTCGCTAACCTGACGGCTCTATCGCGCCGCTAACGTTCGTGTTTGAGGCGTCCTATACGCGCGCAAACACGCCACTATGGGCATGCCAATGGACGAGTGACAGCGTGCTTCATTCTGGCGTCTTGTTCACAATGCACAGCGAGCGTTCCTTGGCTCTGATAGCGACCTATAGACGCACTCCATATTTATCAACGTCGCCGCATCAATTCTTTCGTAAACATTAATGTTTTCAGACACGTTACGTCTTATGTACTTAGCATATACACTCTGCTGTAACATGTTTGAAATGGTGCTGTCGACATAATTATCACGGGCGGTTTCGACTGATAGGTATAGGCCTCACTACTCACAGGTTTGACGAAATGATAATGGCCTACGATTATGGTGCATTCCATCATTGGCCAGACCTATACAGAATGAGACTGACGATTTCACCCTTTGTTGTTGATTCCACGGTACTTAGAGCTATAGTGGCATGGTGAGTCCTGGTCGTGTTTTCGGTGTTGAGTGAAGTTCTGCTTTGAGACGATCTGGCGTCGATGTGAATGGCAATATGAATGTTACGGTTTCTCTACGTTCTAGGGGAAACGAGAGTACGATAGCAGCGTACAATCATATCGTTGCTTCTTAATAGCGATAAATCCTGCCTTTCCATGCCTTCCTGCCTTCCTGCCTTCCAGCCTTCCTGCCTTCCTGCCTTCCTGCCTTCCTGCCTTCCTGCCTTCCTGCCTTCCTGCCTTCCTGCCTTCCTGCCTTCCTGCCTTCCTGCCTTCCTGCCTTCCTGCCTTCCTGCCTTCCTGCCTTCCTGCCTTCCTGCCTTCCTGCCTTCCTGCCTTCCTGCCTTCCTGCCTTCCTGCCTTCCTGCCTTCCTGCCTTCCTGCCTTCCTGCCTTCCTGCCTTCCTGCCTTCCTGCCTTCCTGCCAGTGGTTCTATGCGGTGAGTGGGTCTGTACTATAACAGACCCATCAACTCGCCGTCGGTGACTCGGTGGTGGCGGTACACGGTACCTACCTAGACTACCCACTCACCTGTCGTTTTCGTGCCGAGGTGTCGTGGCCCGTTTGTCACGGCCACTGGTGTGAGAGGCACGTCTTCACGGGGTGTTGTAATAACCCCCGACGCGGGGTGTAATAACCCCCGACACGTCGATGCGGGGTGCTGTAATAACCCCGACATGACAAGGAGAGGTCGGGCACCCCAGGCACCTCCGGCCAAGTGACTGTCCCGTCAATGCAAGGTGTCAGCCCGGCGTAGACTGGTCGGTGTCATTCAGATAGGACCGGTCGTCAACTCTCCGGCGAGCTGTATGGACGTGATCTGATGGGATGATTGGCAGTTATATTTTTACACGGCTATATGCTTAGCTTACACTATTTTCTAATAATAACACACGTTTTATTGGCAACTCAACTGAGTTGGATTGACTGATGATCGAGCCGTTCAGGCATCATTTGCATCAACGATACAATATTAACATATGTAGACAGATACAAAAGAATAATAATCAAAAAACACTCAGCACATCACTTCCATTGAATCCAGTGTCAGTTATTTGCAATCTTCTCGACACAACCAGCAAACATAATGTTGTGTGTTTGCGGTCTACACATTTTAGTATGAACCCACCACTACAGGAAGTGTTCAGTGTCTTACTGCCTGTTGTAGTTCTTGTTATATGCTTTATTCTACATCGGATCCACTATTCGAAGTTTTACTAAATGTTTAATACTTTTTATATAGCATTGTACGATGTGGAAACGCATGAAGAATAACAGGAAAATGAAAGGAGTCGAACGCACAGTAAAATGAGCACGATATATTGAGTGCGGAAAGATGAATAAAGACAGTGTGGTCAGCACACACGTAGTAGATTGAAGGAGAACGGACATAAAAGAGGTGATATGACATTGTGTTCAAAGATCGCGGTAGGACACATAAGGGCTATGTTCAACCGAGAGTGGAATACAAGTTTGGAAGACCAAAACAGGCGGAGTGGTACCACCGAGAAGACCCCCTCGCCCTCGGTCGCAGGGATCAAAGGGAGGAAGACGACCCGTTGTGACAAGAGGACGGAACTGGAGCGCTACTCACTGCCACTCTCCTCTCCCCGCCGCGTCTACCTCCTCCTCTCTGTGGAGGGACGCCGGGAGTCCCGAGTCAGGTGGTCGCCGAGGGATGTTTGCTTTTCCCCGCGGTCTCCCATCTGGAAGACGTGCTGGCATGCGGCAGATAATCGTGCTGAGGTACAGTGTTCAGACGAAGGCCCTCGGGCGGTGACGAGGCCGGTCTGAGTGTGTTGCAATGGCCGGGTGCCGGGTGTTGCCGGGTGCACAGCCGCGAGTGTTTGTCTTGAAGAGCACGCGACCAGCTGGCGCGTCTCGTCTCCTTCCATCGCCCGAACTCGCCAGGTGAACCACCACCTTAGTGCTTCTATACAACAACATCATCATTTTAATTAGCACTACTATTTGTCATAACGCATGTTTTGTGGCGACAACACCAACATCAACAACAATTTTATTTTTTTATTTTTATAAATTTTCAAGTTGCGACTTTTCTGGTAAACATAACAGACTGACGTTATTATATCAACAATCGAAGTAAGTTGCTGGTTATAGCGTTTGTTCGGTTAAAACTGCTACGCATCAGCTTCATTTGAAGCGAAGTTGTAAATTCTCGGTAATTGGAAACATGTCTTCGAAAACTAGACCCGGTTTTTGGCGGGAGTTTGTTTGGCGCCCATCCCAAGTCCTCGTGGGCGGCATATGAAACCTCTAGTGTTTCCTCAACAGTATTTCGATATAAGATTACATCTGTTTTTCTAAAACAAAATATCCCATATTTTACCTTTATCTTTGAATTTACGGACAAAAGTAAAATGCTAATTTTAACTGGTCAGCAATCGAGTCATCGAATCTAACACTAGTCATTTGCATCATAAATAGTGGTAAATCGCCTGTGCTACCGAGAAGCTGTCAATTAGTGTATTTTAGAAGATATATGCCGCCTAATCGTTGTAAATAATTACTATATTCACTAAGAACGAGCACTTGGCTATAGACATTGGTAGATATTATACAAATAGTCTTCGCACATTGATTGCAGCGTGGCTGGACTTTTCCCAGAGAACTCGAGATTATGTTTGATTGAACAAATTTGTCAGGGTTTTCAAAAATCTACGTTCTTTTTGCAGCACTGTGTGCATGTCTTTAAGACTATTCAGAGGGCGTTACACTTTACTTCTAGACCCTGGCAAAAGAGGAAATATTTTGTGTAAAATCGCAGATGCTGTAAAACCCATATTTACAGTTAGTTTCAAGTTTTGATTATGCGCATTAAAGAAACATCTGCGATTCAAATGTTTACATAACATTCACCGATATTACTGCTACGCTCATAGATAATATTTTCACGAACGAATTGCAGTTTCAAGTAAATAGTGGCTTATTGATTACTGATATCAGTGATCATCTACCGGTTTTTGCTATTTACGGCAATCAATTTGTATGCAGGTGTGCAACTCCTTCACAGCATAGAAGAATTATAAACACCAGTACAACTGATAAACTTATGGCTGAATTAAATCAACGTTCTTGGCCAAATGTAACAGACACATTAGATGTGAATTTATCATATAACAATTTTGTTTGTGAATTTCAAGATCTATTGAACAAACATTGCCTTGTAAAACGTGTTAAAAACACGGAAAATCATCATGGAAATAATACATGGCTAACCAGTGGACTAAAAAATGCATGCAAAAAGAAAAATCGGCTATACAAAATGTTCCTGTCGTGTAGGACATTAGCCGCAGAAACCAGATATAAAACGTAAAAAAATAAACTTACCTCAATACTTAGATTGTCTAAGAAAACATACTATAGTAAATTGTTAGTTGAACACCGTAATAACATAGCAGAAACATGGAAAATTTTGAGAACAGTAATTGGCAAACATCTTAAACATTCTAGCTACCCCAATCATTTCATTGTAGAAGGAAGCAAGGTTGATAACAAAACAGAGATAGCTAATGTATTTAATAATTTGTTTACTACTATTGGACCTGATTTAGCGAATAACATAATAATACCCACTAAAACATCTGTATATGATTACTTAATTTCTAGAAATAATAAAAGTATGTTTCTTTCACCAATTGACGAATGTGAAGTCATATCTGTTGTAAACGGTTGTAAAAGCAAAACTTCCACTGACTGCGATGACATCGATTTTAGACTCATTAAAAGTGTAATTACATCTAATGTAAAGCCAATAACACATACATGTATATTTAACTTATCTTTTCAAACTGGAACGTTTCCTGAAAAAATGAAAATCGCCAAGGTCATACCACTGTTTAAGTCGGGAAGCAAAAATTATTTCAATAATTATAGACGTATTTCCCTGCTCCCACAATTATCTAAAATCCTGGAAAAGCTATATAGCAACAGACTAAACAAATTTACAAAAACGTGCGACATATTGAATCCTTGTCAATATGGTTTCAGGGAAACAAATTCAACTACACATGCACTTGTAAAAGTAGTGTCTGAAATTACAAATTCCTTAAATAAACGAAAACACTCTATTGGTGTATTCATCGACCTACAATAGGCTTTTGATACAGTAGACCACCAACTGTTACGTACGAAACTAGAATTCTATGGTATTCGCGGAGTTGCTTACCAATGGATAAGGAGTTATTTATCAAACAGAACGCAATACGTTAGTTATGAAGGACATAAATCCGAACTTTTACCAATACAGTGTGGTGTTCCTCAAGGTTCTATATTAGGTCCGCTATTGTTTACAATATATGTTAACGATATGTGTAATGTGTCGAAACTACTGAATTTTATTTTATTCGCCGACGACACAAATATATTTCATAGTCATAGTAAATTGCCAGATTTAGTAAATGAACTAAATACGGAGCTTGGTAAGATGTACAAGTGGTTTTGTGTAAACAAACTGTCATTAAATATTGCTAAACCTAATTATATATTATTTGGCAGATATACCCATCAACAAGATGCTGCTTGATATTATTATCAATGATGTTACTATACAGAGAGTTCAAGCCACTACATTTCTTGGCGTCTTAATTGATGAATCGTTAAACTGGAAGAACCACATTAACATGGTGAAATCCAAGCTATCGAAAGTAGCGTCTGTTATATACAAAGTTAGCCATTGTATCGACCACTCCAGCATGCGTACTCTATAATGTTCATTATTTTTACCTCCCTTAATGTATTGTTGTGAAATATGGGGAAACACTTATGTGACAAACATACAATGTATACAGAAAAGAGTAATTAGACTGATCCACGGTGCCAATCGATGGGATCATACAAATAACTTGTTCTATGAATATCGCATTCTTAAATTCAGTGATATAGTTGAACTAAAAACAATTTTATTTATGTTTGATGCCTATCATAATGTTTTACCATATGATCTTCAGCAGTTATTTGTAAAATCTATTCCATTATATTCTGCACGTAGAACACATCAATTCATCAGAGAAAATGTCCGCATAAATATGAGACCAATATGCATACCTGTACTCGGCGTGAGATTGTGGAATTCACTCAACGAATCGCTTGTTAGCATAATGTGCAAATGTACATTTAAACGTCATTACATTAATATTCTCGTAGGCAAATATACCATACATGATTATAACGACAAATTTATATTGTTGTGTGTACGTATTTTGTTGTTGTGTAACAGCATCATTATAATTAAAAACTAAGAATTGCCACTGATCATTTTTATGAAAAGTGTTCACAGGGGTAGACACATATAAGTGTTTCAGTTCATGTCTACTCCTTTTCAAAACATATTTCTTAATTGTATTTCATTCGTACCATGTGACTTATTATTTGTATTTGTATTGCTTGTTTTCTAATGCTATGTGTTTTGAAATAAATATAATTGAATTGAACATGTTTTTGGAGTTTTTGTATTGTTTTCAGGACTTACACGACCCGTAAGTAGAGCGAACGAAAAGGTACAACTCAAAACATATTCAAAAACAAGAATGTTGATCAAATAACAATTTTTGTAGTTTTGCTTCTTGTATTGCTTCATAGTTTTCGAAAATTATATTCGGACGGACTTGACCAGAGGAACTTAATTAGCGCCCCTGTACCGTTGACGGCAACGACTGTCTCTTTCCAGCCAACTCGATCCATCTTAATGTCTGGCGTATGAACGTTTGTGTTCTGGGTATGAAATGAAGACGAATCTCCCGAAGCGTTTCATTTTAAACACTTATATTTTCCTCTTGGTTTTTGCTATCCGAGTCTAACTCTCGCCTTGCATGTAATTGAGCTTGATTAAGTGGAAACCCGCTGTAATTTCAACACAGTGACTCTTCCGTGGTCGCTCGTTTGGCCACTGAGTACATCACAGCTGTAGACCAGACGCCAGCACCAACCGATCTCCCTCCGAACTTCCAAATATCTGCGTCGGTCGCCCGTTACTATCCCGAATCCGTATCAACCATTCCCTCGCTTCATCGCATTTCTCACATTTGATTCCGACCGAGTTCGTCACATTTCACCGGCGCCTTGACACGCCACGACGAATACACCGGGAATTATATCGTCTTCCCGGCGTGTTGATAGGGAATAACTGCGCCGGTCGGCTCCTATGACAGGTCAGTACCCAGCCACCCCACAATCGCGGAAGTCGGCGATGAAAACGGCCGAGTTTCAAACGGTCTCCGCGAGGATGAAACATTATCAGAGCGCTGCGGAACCGTTTTTGTCGCCCACTTCTCCGTTTCTTCGGCGCCAGAGTCGATGCGTCTACCGGGACAAAAACCTCGCCTAATGCAACGGACACGCGCAGCTCGTTAATCGAACACACACGACAACTTGAGTCGGCGTTTCTCCGGGTAGACAGACTACAAATCATAACCCCCGGGTGGTTGATGGGACCCCCACGGTTTGGGATTGGCTGGTTGACTGCCCACCCACCTTTGCTACATAAATAAAGCGGTTCTACCGGAGGCTGTCTGTCTGATCCGTTATCCAGAATCACCCACGAATTATCAGGAAGTTCGTGGAATCAACTGTGCTTCGCTCGACTTAAGGTTTGGTGTGAATCCGTGAAAGAACCACGAACCTTATTGTGGTTGTTTATTTGAGACACTAGTTATGCAATTTGACGGGGAGTAAACATTCATCATCTTCAACATACATCTATAGGATCTAATACAGGGGTTGTATGCAGAGAACGATATATACAAAAACCCTAAACGATGAATGAACGCCAGTACCTATAACGGTCGAAGAGTTTGCTTCACCTAACCGTAGTCACTGGTATGAAGTGTATCAATTGGAATAGTCTAACAGCAGCGATACGGCGTTATCACATCACAGGACAGATGCAAACTTATGCCGGATGAAATTCGGAGGATGAAGGTTGTTTCCGGCCAGGTGTTACTTTTAACCTTCTACTTTCTTTTTGAACATATGTTGTATAGTTACCAGTGAGAAGAAAACTAGCGGTTACCGTCCAGGAGGTTTTTAAACAGATACGGCGGAAAGCAATTTCCTGTACAATTCGATCTTCTTCGATATTTCCAAATAACAAGACACGCTCGTGTAGTGCAGACGAGGAAGTATCCGTTGGAATTGCTTCGGTTGATGGCTTGGTTATGGCCGAGCTGACTACCAGTCCATCCTCAATGGTCAGCGATGACCTCAAACTGACCAAACATTAGACATCAAGGTGGCGTAATTGCATACACAGCTGATCTACGGCCAACAGTTGGCAGTGGATGAAGTCAGACGTCTGCTGTGTTCTGACTAGTAACGTGCTGGTCTTTTCTGTTCTACGGCATTGTAGGTAGAACTATACACGCTACAACTGCGACCAGGTCGTTCAAGCTGACCCACTGATCAGTAGCTGAAATGAAATTGAGGAGCATTGGGCCATGCCTCTCGAATAATATTTTATTTTGTCCTACATAACCATTTGTGTTACCCCATTTTAGCACGAAAAGAAAACTAAGGAGTAACTATTAAAGTTCGGCCCATTTGACCCTTCATTCCTCGACAGGTAATTGGTGGTGGATGTGGTGTTTTGTTTATACCTACAACCAAAGTCCTTTGTTCGTTATGGTTCAACTGTTCTTGGAGTACCTGGACCTATTCATTAAGGCTTTGTTCGTCATGGTTCAACTCTTCTTAGAGTACCTGGACCTATTCGTTAAGGCATTACACAGGTATATATGTCCTCACTGCAACATATCGGCTCCAGAAACCCAAACATCTGGGTCAATTTTGGCACGTGTCAGAAACGATGTCCCGACTACTCAATCCGTACGATGCCCGATGTTGAGTAGTGTTTGGACCATGTCAGCTGTGAGTGTCCGTGGCCAGTTGGCGGTGTCTCGTATCGTAATACGTACCATCGCCTCGCTGCTTCGGCGATACCAGGTTGTGTGCACTATCTATATACGCAGCAGCCGTACGCAGGCACGAGCAACGCCTTATCGCGCATCGTAATTATACACCGTGATATTCGCACACACAAGCACTGAAACAGACCGCACCTACAGGAGACGGCCGGTCGGCTGTTGAAAAGGTACTCTAATCCAAAAAGACTCGGGAGTTACAGTGTGCGACCATTTAAAACCAGGCCCACATATAAAACACACTACAGCAAGGCAAATCAACGCATTGGATTAATCGAACGATGTTTCGAAAGTAGAACTGAAAAGACTATAAAGACATTATACGATTATAAGATTAGGCCAGTGCTGGAGTATGCATCACTAGTTTAGAACCCTTATTATCACAAATATACCATTGACCTTTGACAAAACTCAAAAGAGAGCGATGCAGACCTCGTATTCAAATGCATAAGAGGCCTCAACAGATTTATCCCAGATCCATACTTTAATAGATATATAAGCAATCTGAGAAGTCATAATCTAAAATTACAGAGGAGCTATTCGCGTACGGATATCCGTAGCCACTTCTTCTCGATTCGGACAATTGACTCGTGGAACAGACTCCCCGAAGAAGTATTGACAGCAGCCTCATTTAACATTTTCTAGAAGAGATTAATGTCTCTGGCTACCGGCTAAAAGAGACGAAACAACCAAGTATTCCAAGTAAGCATACTGGCGCAGTTGCAATGGTTTTGGCAAAACAATAATTCAAAAGACTATGACAAACAATACTTGTATGAATGAAGTTTATTTAATGAATGAAAGTTTATTTAACAACAGCAACACAGGAATATACAGCATAGTATGAAAAATAATACAATACATAATGGTAACGACAATACAATATAATATCGGTGCTGTTGTTAAAAGGACATAGCAGAAGTCATATGACTTGTAAGGCCCTTTTCATCTAAAATGCATAATAGTTATAGTAAAAGTCATAAGATTGAATACAAACCAATAATAATATTTTTTCCATTGTGTTAATTGTTCATAAATACGAAGAAAGTAATGTCGACTTTAAACTTTTCTTAAATTGTTGTAAACTTGGCAACTGTGTTATATTACTTGCAAGACCGTTCCATACATGTATACCTCTGACAGTAATTGACAGTAGTCTATGGGTGGTGATCGCTTGTTTAACATAAAATAGTTTAGATTATCTGGTATCATGCTTGTGTACGGCTGTAGAGAAGAACGCTTGTACACGACCTTCTAAACAGTGGTTGTTTGCTTTATAAAGCATAACCATAGTCCTATGTGTAATTAAATCTTGAAGTTTAAGAATTTTTGAGCAGTGAAAAAATACAGATGTATGGCAATGGTAATCAAGACTATATATTATTCGTATAGCTTTTTTCTGTAGGAGAGAGAGTTTTCTTAGTCTAGACGGATACGTATTTCCCCATATTTCTTAGCAATAAGACATATATGGTTCAACAAGTGATTGGTATAACGTGCGTAATGCTTGAATGCCAAGAACATCCTTTGTTTTATACAAAACACCTATACCTTTTGATAACTTCGTTTCAACCGTTTGTATCTGCTCTCTCCACGTTAAGTTTTCGTCAATGATTACACCAAGGAATTTTATATGTGACACCTGCTCAATGTTTGTTCCATTCAAAATAATGTTTACTGTTGGTCTATGTTATTTTTTATTTGTAAACATGATAAAATTGGTTTTGTTGACATTAAGCGATAATTTATTAACTCTGAACCATATATCTAGTTTTTCTAGTTCGTTATTAACTGTACATGCTATATCCACAATATTCTTAGTTGAGTAAAAAATGCTAGTGTCTTCTGCAAACAAAATAATATTAAGCAATTTTGACACTTCACACATGTCATTTATGTATAAAATAAATAGTACTGGGCCCAGGATTGATCCTTGTGGGACTCCACACTTTATATTCTTTAGCTCTGAATTACTGTTGTTATAGCACACATACTGACCACGATTGGCTAAATAACCTTTAATCCAATCCAGAGCCAAACCCCTTATTCCATAACATTGTAACTTACTTAGCAGTATTTTATTATCAACGGTGTCAAATGCTTTCTTCAGATCAATAAAGACCCCAATAGTGCTTTCTTGTTTATCTATTGCTGAAGTTACCTTTCCGACAAATTCAGTTAACGCTAGTGAAGTTAAGTGATTACTTCTGAAGCCGTATTGCCCGTCAGTCAATATGTGATGATTTTCAATGAATGACATTAACCTTTTATTAAATATTTTTTCTAGTATTTTGGAGAATTGGGGTAACAGTGATATAGGTCTATAGTTAGAAAATTGGAGACGATCTCCTGATTTAAAAACAGGAATAACTTTGCTGTTTTCATGTCATTTGGAAATATTCCGGTGATTACCGGTCTGTTAAAGATATAGGTTAAAAGTCTTACAATTTGCTTTATTACATGTTTAACACTTTTCATGCTGATTTCGTCGTGTCCATACGAAGTCTTACTTTTGCACCCTGACACAATTTCGGTTACTTCTTTCTCAGTAACATATACATTGACTCTGATACCTGTTTTTTTTTAGAAAGTCAGTCGGTTGTGTTCCCTGGCCCTGGGTCTATACTGTTAGATAAGATTTTACCTATGTTAACAAAGAAGTTATTGAAATGATTAGCAATTTCTTCGTTGTCTAATGTTACTCGATCGTTATCAACAATGAATTCATTTGAATATTTTGCTTCCGACTTTCTTTTGCCAATTATAGTGTTAAGAATTTTCCACGTTTCACTAGTGTTGGCCTTACACTCTTCGAGTTTCTGTCTATAATAGTTCTTTTTTTCAATACGCAAGATTTTTGTTAACTTGTTTTTGTAGTTTTTATAGCGACTTTCTGTTAACAATGACCTTCTTTTTAGAAATGCTAAGTACAAGTTATTTTTGTAATGCAAACATTTTTAGGCCTCTTGATAACCAAGGTTTTTCCTTCCGTTTAGTGTTGTCTGGATACATTCTTATTTTGACAGGACAAGCATTGTGGTAGGTGTTACTTAGTATTTGCATAAATTGCAAGTATGCTAAATTGGGATTACATTCGTTCAGTAGAGTTTCCCAGTTTGTATGGCTTAAGTCTTGTTCAAATTTGCTTAAGGCTAATGTTCTGTTATACTTCACTTTTTGATCATTATTATTTGTCACGTAAGTACAATTATCACACAGAACGAAAATTGGCATATGGTCCGTAGCATTGCTTAAAACAATGCCGCACATTTTGTTTCTGCATAGCTCAGAACATAAACTTTTATCTATTATAGTTGCAGTCGTGCCTGTTATTCTTGTTGGCCTGGTGATCAAGGGATACAATCCAGAACTGAACATTTGATCAACGAAATGTTTAGACTCAGTTTTTTCTTCACAGTGTAATAGATCTATATTAAAATCCCCACATATGTACACCACTTTACTGGTAAGATTTCCTAGTATATATGATAAATTTTCGTTAAATTTGCTAATGCTAGTATTCGGTGCTCTATATATACAGCCGACATTGATTTTTGAATGTTTACTGATCTGTAGTTCAATAAAAATACTTTCGAAACATTCATCAATCGTATATGATCTGTTCCGCAGGCATATATTAGGAGATTGACAATTTCTAAGTAGAGATTCGCATACAAATATGGCAACACCACCGCCTGTTTTGTTGTTTCTGGAGTTGCAGTACAATTTGTAACCTAAAAATGCGTCAGCAAAATAGTTACTTCATTTCCATCCCAATTGTTTTCTTTAAACCAAGTTTCCGAAATTGCAATAATATGGAACTTATACTCTAGTTCTCGGAGAGTGTCCTTTATCTTATTTAAGTTGGCTTTTAGACTCCGGGCATTGAAGTGTATAACACTCAGATTGTTTGCCCGATCAGTACCGCTAAAGTTTGTTGAAAATTGTGCAGGGGTGAAATATCTGCACTGTCTAGGCAAGTCATTATACAATAAACATTCAGTGTCTATTTCGTGTTCGTAATAGAGTTCAGTATGTACAGGCATTATGAGTGTTCGTCGTTTAATGATTGTGCATTTATGTGCTTTTAATCACGATCTCTTACCACCAACTTGTCAAACGACAGGTAAGCGAACTTTCCTTCTTCGCGTGCTTTCATCATTTTGGGGAGAAGTTCTTTGCGTCTCGCCATAATTCTCTGCGAGAAGTCTTCGTTCACATATATTCCACGAGGTCGTTTTTTCTTGGCCGCCGCAAGCACGAGCTCGCGGTCTTTGTACTGCGCGAATTTGACCACGATGGTCCGGGCTTTCGATCCGGTGCGGCCCGTTCGGTGTGCCCGCTCGATCGTCATGGCGCGTACTTGAGTTTCCGGAAGTTCTAGCGATACCGTCTTTGCATGCACATTTGTATGGCGGCGACAGCGTTATAATTTTTGTTTGTGTAGTTTGCGTGTTCATGACGGTAGGGAGATGTAGAGGGGGAAGAAAGTGTGTATGCATAATGTTAACGCCACAACGCCAAAAGTCCTTCGTGTGTTTTAATGTTACTTGGTAATAAACTGTCTGAATTGAAATGAAACATAAACGAATTATCTTTTTCGGACATATCATATTTCATAAGTATAACTCAACCGTTGTAATGAATAAACATTAAATAGCAACTATTTCGAAGTGTTCTTAAAGTTTTATATCAACCAATACAGGATTCGAACAGCGGTTGCATTTGTTGCTATGCAGCCGTCACGCGCGTGAGTCGTTGCCTGGCTACCGAAAGTCCGCGAGCTCGTTGCTAGGGTGCTGCCGTGTTTATGTGAACCAGTTTTGTTTCGACGAATCAGTCAACGACGTGACGAGTTTGACGGACGTGTGTTGATGTTTTCTGCTCCACCGCTCGCAGACTCGCACCGTCTTGACGTTCGAGCGACTCAGCCGTCCAGCCGAAACATTTTCTTTAACGATCATTAGTACACGTTGAACGGCCCATTGCCGGCGACATTTGCTCTGCATGAGCTCTGTGCCGGCAAACGTTGCCAGACTCCCGACGCGTTGCAATGTCGGTATAGGATGGGTGGATGGAGTCTAAAAATAACGTGATATGTACGGCTTGTCGCGTGAATGGGGCATATATACTTATTTTGATTGCAGTTGCTCATAAAGCTGTATCCATTTCGATATTCCTATCAATACTCATCCATAATTTGATTAGGACATATTTGTATGGATCTCTGGTGTCATGTATTTTGACCCACAAGTAAAGAAAAGGTATTTCCCATACGTAACACGCCGGAATTTTGTTTGAGTACTTTTGTCAGGAGGTGACATACGGCTTAGACCTACGTGTACCTTGTTTTATAAATATAGAACGTGGAGTGACAACATTGCTGTCATTGCAATCCTCTTACAAACCGTGTTTTTCCATTTGCCCGGTTTGGAAGAGAATTGCTATGACAGCAAGGTGATCACTCCAGGTTTGTGTGTCTGTGTGTCTGTGTGTCTGCGTGTCTGCGTGTCTGCGTGTCTGCGTGTCTGCGTGTCTGCGTGTCTGCGTGTCTGCGTGTCTGCGTGTCTGCGTGTCTGCGTGTCTGCGTGTCTGCGTGTCTGCGTGTCTGCGTGTCTGCGTGTCTGCGTGTCTGCGTGTCTGCGTGTATGCGTGTATGCGTGTATGCGTGTATGCGTGTATGCGTGTATGCGTGTCTGTGTGCGCGTGCGCGTGCGCGTGCGCGTGCGCGTGCGCGTGCGCGTGCGCGTGCGCGTGCGCGTGCGCGTGCGCGTGCGCGTGCGCGTGCGCGTGCGCGTGCGCGTGCGCGTGCGCGTGCGCGTGCGCGTGCGCGTGCGCGTGCGCGTGCGCGTGCGCGTGCGCGTGCGCGTGCGCGTGCGCGTGCGCGTGCGCGTGCGCGTGCGCGTGCGCGTGCGCGTGCGCGTGCGCGTGCGCGTGCGCGTGCGCGTGCGCGTGCGCGTGCGCGTGCGCGTGCGCGTGCGCGTGCGCGTGCGCGTGCGCGTGCGCGTGCGCGTGCGCGTGCGCGTGCGCGTGCGCGTGCGCGTGCGCGTGCGCGTGCGCGTGCGCGTATGTATGTATGTATGTATGTATGTATGTATGTATGTATGTATGTATGTATGTATGTATGTATGTATGTATGTATGTATGTATGTATGTATGTATGTATGTATGTATGTATGTATGCATGCATGTATGCATGCATGTATGTATGCACGTACCGTATTTTCTATTTGCCCGGTGTTTCCCAGGTTGGAATGTTAAGTGAGGTCTTCGACCTGTTCCGTGTGTACTTCAGCACTGACTAACCCGCTTCCCCCTCCTCCCTCCGCTCATTCAGGTTTGCGAAAGGTTGACGAACTTTGAGTCGATGCATGGTAAAACATAGAAATATACACCTTCAGCGGCACGCCAGATATCTCATTAGATGCACTCGCGACTGATGGCGAGTTATCATGTGCACGCTTCTGACCTTTCTCCTGTATCTACGACTCGTTAATTTGATCATTCGACTTGTCTCGATAAACATAAATTGTAACCGGAAGCTCAAGGAAGAATCCTGTTCCCACACGTGCCACATTCATGCCAGGTGAAGCAACGCAACCCCCGCGGACGTACGTAAAGTTACATTTTGAAAGCGTTTCTATTTAATTTTTGCAACATTAGTCTGAAGTAGCTCGGCAAAAATATATACAAATGGAAATACCGTCTAACATGAGATATGAAAGAGAGACTGAAATAACGATAACAAATAAAACAATGGCGGCCGGAAGTTATCTCCATATCCGGGACATACGACGTGCCTACCGCGCCAAGCTGCATGTGCCACTCGCCAACTCCAACAAGACTTCACCACCGCGGATAAATCGGAGAAGACATGGCAGATCGGATTCAACGTATCCATGTAGCTCAAGTTTGGGCTATTGGTAAAAATACACCTAAGAAGTAACTAAGATCTGCCACAAAAAGCGCCAATCCTTCGTCGCAACCTTCTACATTCACCGGCCGCTCCTGGAAAGAGCCAGCGATGCCAAACACCTGGGGAGGGGGATTCGACCGAAAATTTCATTTAATAATAATAATAATAATAATTAGTTAACTTCTATTGCGCCTATATCCTTAGAAACCAAGCTCAGAGGCGCATCAAAACAAAAAGGATTAATCGATCTCATAGTCGGTAAACAAATCAAGTTGTCATCAGATTGATTGATGCGCCAGGGAGCTATGGTGGATAGGCCAGATTGTGCAGATATGTTTTTAAATGACGACGGAATTTAGCAATATTTTCAACTGATTTCACGCTAGAAGGAAGCAAAGCCCTGGTCCCCATATTAGTATTGACCTTTGGTACAAAGAGTAAATCAGAAGTAGATGACCGAAGTTGAATAGGTTTTCTTATAGGAGTAAGTAAAGTATGTAAATACGATGGCTGCTTAGAAGAAAGTGCCTGGTAAGTAATGGTACACATCTTAAACATTATACGATATTGGACAGGCAGCCAATGCAGAGACTTTAGAAGCGGCTTAGTAGGAGTAAAGCGTGGAGACCTCGCCACCACCCTTGCTAAGCAATTTTGAACACGTTGTAGTTTTGTGATATCCTTAATAGCAATATTATGAAAAAGTGAATTACAATAGTCTAATCTACTAGTAACTAATGCAGTTGCAATAGTCTTTGCAACAGAAACAGGCAACTATCGACGAATACGCCGCAAATCACGAATATGGTAAAAACATGTTCGTGCCGCTACTGCCAAAGTCAACAAAACTAGTACATTCATCTAAAAATGTCAAAGGGTGTCCTCCACATGCACAAGTTCACTGTTATGAAAGTCTAGTTTGTCTCAATTCCACCCTAGAGTACGTTTCAGTCGTATGGGAGCCCATCAACAATATCTGTTCCACACTTTCGATGCCGTCCAGGGCCTTACCGCTAGACAACTGTACCACAATGTCGAGGAGACAACCACCGCCATAGAACCTATCAATAGGCTTAATCTACAAACACGACAAGAAAAGAAAAGCAAACAAGGCCACCTTTGTGAAAAAGACAATGAATAATCTTGCCAATCGATGACACAATAAAATTATCCATCGCCCGTTCAAGGGAAACTAAACAAGCTTCTGCAGTCACAGCCTAGGACGGACGCTTGTGGAATAGGTTTACCAATGAAGTGGTCCCGGCCAGCACCTTCACAGGCTTCAAACCGGCAGTCGAACGTTGAGTGAGAAATACCCTATATAGATCTTCTTCTCCTTGAAAAATGCCTACAAACAGAACGTTTTGTTTTTATTTTATTTTAAATCCACTCATGTTGCGCCCCGTGGAATATCTCCCTCCGCGGTAATAATGAAGAAGAAGAAGATGAAGAAAAGACGAAGAAGAAAAGAAGAAGAAATCACCTGATGATTGAGTCCAGTACATACCACATGAGACCACGGGTGAATTGTCTTCATTTTGCTGACGTCTAAAAAAGAAAAGGAACAAAAACTATTATGACGTCATTAACGTGTTATATATTTTTTCTTTAAAATGATCTTTTTCAACACCTACGGTTAGGGAATAATGGAAAGTAGAAACCCACTCCGTACAAAGTAAGTTTGCATTTAAAAGCATACAAATAAAATTAACACTCTTGTGACTACATTAGCGTAATACGTAGACGCTAACGTCACGTCACGTCACTAACATGGACGTGACATACACGTACACGTATTACGTTCTTCTTCTTTTTCGATCGACGTACCATAGAGTCAACTGTGTGGTGGTGAAGGTGTCCGTGAATCGAGCCTAGTCCATCTGTAATGGTAGATTATTCGTTATTCTATATACTCATAACTATATAACACCCTCCGCCACTTATAGCTAGCTATGTGTAGGCTACTGTTTTGATGGGAGATTTGCGGATGAAAATACCATTACACCAGTAGAGCGCAACGGCTCACGGGTAGAGCTTCGGACTCTCGACTACGAGAACCCGGATTTGAATCCTATGCTGCGGTGTTAAAACTCTTTCACTCTACATTGCTCCAGTTCACCCAGCTGTATAAATGAGTACTTGGCTATAGACAGTGGCGGATATGTGTACGAACAGCCTTCGCGCATTAATTGTACCATATGGCTGGATTCTTCCGAGAGAAGCTGAGATGGTGTCTGAGTGAACAGGTCTGCCAGGGAAGTAAAGTGTCAAGTGCTTTGAACGGTCCTGAGGACTGGATACTGCGTTATATATGAACTTGCTTTTTGCCTTGTCTTTTTACACTCACTCGAGTAATGACGTACAAAGTGGCCACGTGCAGCAGTCTAGTCGTAGGATCCAATGCTTGTGATAGGGAAACCAGATTCTTCCTCTTGACGTTGAAAACACATATCTTTAAATAGCTCAGATCATCTGTCTCACAAATACTTTATGTTCATATGAATTTAGATTATTTATACACTGTAGTATAAAGACGCTTGCTATTGCTATATATGCCTTCTCTTTTGCTTTGTCCAAAATCTGGAAGGAACTGGTCAGTGCACGCCCACTGTAAGAGTAACCTCCGGTGGTCTCTAGCTGTTCGCTGTGACGCTGACTCACGTGTCTTCCTGTTCCTGTTGTCTTCTTCTCGATCCATCCAAACATACACTGGCTTCAGCTTACTGAAAACATAGCAGCATATCATCACTCACGCACTTACGCACACCGACCCACACGCCCATTCACACGCATAGACACACGCAGTGCCTCAATTTACTTAGGAGACATACGGGCTTCATACAGATGCAAGTTCGGACAATAACGTAAAACGTATATATAGCGACTCAACTGATGAGTATTCCGGGGGTCGGGGGTCTTAAAAACTCAAATTTCCTTCTCTTGATGCTCGCCAAAAGTCGACATCGAGGCTTTCCACAAACCTCTTCCTTGAGACCTGCCAAACCTCACCTGGAGGCTCACAAAACATCCACATCAACCCACTGAGACGCTACAAAATATCGTAACCCCTTGAAGCTCTTAATCAGCCATTGCGCAGCAGTAGAAACGTTTCTACGTGATCTGCAATAAAACAAGCCAATTTGAACCGCAATAACATTGTCTACTAAACCAGCAACAAATAAGCCTCCTTATATTAGCAGCATGTTTAAAGCCTTAGTGAGAATCTCTCTGATTATACATGTTTTACAATTATTTACTGTAGATGTATTTTATGGTCGAATAAATTATTCTGATCTGAAACCCAAATCTGCAACACACCACTTGAACAATGCTAGTTGGTACGCAACAAACAAGCTATAGCTTGATCCGCAAAAGAAAGCCTACTTGATCCGCAATAAACACCCCTAACCCATCCAGTTAACCAGTTCCCATCCCAAAAGCAACACCGGCTTGTTTCAGCGAAGGTATTTCTTTTTCTCCGCCTGCTGGTGCCGGGAACACAGCAGACAGCGACTCCAGGAAGTATCACACCTTCAGACACGTAGTGCACCCGTTTTTATGGAGTTCCTACACCGCAAACCCACAACGGGGGCACACAAAAACTAATCCTAAAATAGCTCGCTTGCACATTGGATCATGCTGCAAATTCGTTGCAGATGGTGCGTTTCGACGGCTGCCACTAAAACGGCACAGGGCACGGACACACGAAACGAGCAGTAGGGTCTAGTTGATCACCTATGTAGTTCTGTTTATGTGGCTAGGTCATGTTACATTACACATTGATACCAATAGACCAGAAAAAGTAATATAATGAGCATATAAGCTGCCACATTTGAACTATTTCGTTTGCAAAATAACCCGAAATATATTTTTGTTCCCTAAATGGGTTGAACCTTCGCATCGGGTTCTTAGTTAGTTAAAATGAATTAGTAATTATCCAATACAGTTATTATAAGTACGCTAAAGGGAGAGAGAGAGAGAGAGAGAGAGAGAGAGAGAGAGAGAGAGAGAGAGAGAGAGAGAGAATTTGGTGGAGCGAAGACGGGAGGAGAGGGGATGATGAAAGCTAGATGGACCGGGGAGGGAGGAGGAGAGGACGGGGTGATGGTAGGGAGCGTGAAAGCAAACGAGAGGGGAAGGAATAAGGAGAGAGCGGAAGAGGGAAAAAAGGTAATGAGAGACAAATGACTGGACTGCGAGACATACCGACCAGTCCGTAAAATCGTCTTCCGAAACAGACTTGGATAGACCAGAAACATCTGCTACGGATTTTACTAACACTAGATGAGTCGAAACCAAGACAGACACAAGGCTGTAAACTAATCTACGATATCAGCCGAGTCGACTTAGTCCCAAAATAAACCAGGTCCAGCCCGGCGCTGAAATACAGATTTCGTAAATTTGGAGAAGTTGTTCCAGGTGATAAAATAAGCCACCGCCGACCGCTTTACACATCACCCCCGACCAGACATCTAACACGGCTTTTCCGTGAAGCATTCAGGTACTTCATTACTTCGCGGAAACTATTCGTTCATATAATATTATAGGTTCTCTATTGACCACAGCCAAATACCCAGGTACCCTGTAGCACAGCCGAGTGACCTAAGGCAGTGAACGAACTCTTCTAAGTTTAGGAAGAAATATTCAAACCCTAGTTTAAATATACACCGCTGTCAAAATTAAACTTAATATCGCACAAAATCACAAATCGATTTTACAAATAAAGGTTTTCGGAAGAAAATTGTGTGTATGTGGTGTCTTACTCCTAACCACCTATGTATGTGACTAATTATGTAAATGAGGCGAAATGCAAAACGTGTTTGCTTACTGAATTATCTCTGTTCATTAACATGGGGGGGGGAACGGGGTGGCATACCGCTCAGAATCGCGTTTTGTCTTTTTCATTACTGCAGGTTGAGCAGCATTCGCCAAGCACAGCGACATCTTCAAAGGTAACTTTGGAACATACGCGAAGAGACAAGTCTACAACTCATGCGTACTTCCAGTGATGACGTCTGACGCGGAAACATGGACACTCGCCAACCAAGCAAATACGACAAACTAGCAGCCGCACAAATAAAGATGGAAAGAACTATGATAAAGATCACATATCGGGAAAGACAAACAAACATCTGGGTAAGAAAGAAGACAAAGGTCATAGACGTGATTGAACAAATCAGGATATAGAAATGGACCTGGACGGGGCACATCAATAGAATAGAATACGAGACATCCGATTGAATCACATGTCACCTGGCAATCTTATGAACGAGTGCTATAAGTAAAATATATTTCTTATTGCCCTTGTCAACTCCAGAACTATGATTTACAATTCTATTATTGTATATTTTGTATTGTACACGGTGAATGTGTATTATGTTGCTGTTGCTCTCTTTCTCCTCTCCCCCTCTATCTGTCTTTCTCTCTCTGCCTTTCTCTCTCTCTCTCTCTCTCTCTCTCTCTCTCTCTCTCTGTCTATCTATCTATCTATCTATCTATCTATCTATCTATCTCTCTCTCTATCTATCTATCTATCTATCTATCTATCTATCTATCTCTCTCTGTCTCTCTCTCTATCTATCTATCTATCTATCTATCTATCTATCTATCTATCTATCTATCTATCTCTCTCTCTCTCTCTCTCTCTCTCTCTCTCTCTCTCTCTCTCTCTCTCTCTGTCTCCTCTCTCTGTCTGTCTTTCTCCCACTCACTCACTCACTCACTCACTCACCCACCCATTCACTCACCCACTCACGCAAGACCGGCGAGACAATGGAGTTACGAACTAGGCGGGTTCTGGGAGGGCACCATCTGCCAGAGGTTGGCGAAAGACAGGCAGATTAAAACCGTATGATGAGGCCACCTACGGGACACGACGGGTGCACGATCATGGTGATTATAATCTGGTAACCGCCCGTTCAAAGGCTCATATACACGACGATATAACTTGAGTGTCGATTTAATTGCTTATCCTATTTCAGGGTGACTTGTCATAAAAGGGAGGGGTTAGAAACGCTGTAAGAACTATTGCCAAAACATAAGAACATAGCATTTAGACTATATGTGACCATGATTTGATGAGTACGGTATATTTGAAATTATTTTTTTAAACTTTGATATCATTGATCACTTGGCGCCATCATGTTATGATCAAGCTGCATTTGTTTTGACTTGCGTCTATTTACTCAATGTAAATTGTCGTGTTTTTTCTGATTGCGTACACCAATAGACATTTCTGCGCGAAAACAAGGATGCCTGCGTGTTCGAAATAAAAAGGTTAAAATATATTACTACGAATTGGAACC
>OZ024863.1:29211496-29291496 GCA_964017155.1 Oasisia sp. SBJ-2009
AATGACTCGCCAGATCAGCGCATTATCATAGTAACATAATCATGATGTTGACACCGGAGCAACAAGTGTACAGCGTTGCTGTTTTCTTTGTCACGAAGGAGCCGCGCAGTCCACCTTAACAATAACAACCTTCACTATGTGCATCTATTATTAACAAAAACGTATTTCAGTAAACATCACAACTCACTGTTGACGTACCCAGATAATGTAGGTAACTTCAACACAAAGACAGATGTGATTAACCCGCAGTACATTGGTAATCTTACACATCATGGTGAGATATTAGTCAGCAATAAAAACTTGGAAACTATTAGCAGAAGGCGGTGGTCGTTGCTTGTCAGTGATCTGTTGCCGTGTCACCCCGATAGAAATCGATATGGACAGAGGACATCACGGGTGACAGGAGTAGGACGTTACATGTTCAGACAGAACGCGTGGCTGACGCGAGAACAACCAAACTGCTGCGTCACTGGGACAATGCAAGAAGATATCCCTAAAGGATTATATAGGGGGAGGGTCTATTCATAATGACTAAATGAAATCAGTGCTGGGAGTGAGTGCGAGTGCAGTAGGGTTGGCTGGGACTAATTAGGGGTATGATGACACATTGATCTTGGTAAGGCCTACATACTTAAGCATGGATGGCAGCATTTTAATTGTCTTTTTAACACTACATACCTGCAATTTCCGCGCAGTTTATTTATTGACATTGCTAAGGCGGGTGACTATACAAAACACATTTAAAATGTTGTATTTAATTGTTATTAAAGTTGTCACGAAGATGCAATTCGAGATAAGCTGTTTGACGAACCGACCTGTTAGAAATATTAATAATGCCTCAGTGGTTTGCAGATTGTGACCTTAATTTAAGGAGCTTAAAGAGTTCTTGTTCTTATTCAACAATCATTTTACTTGGCTTCTTAACACTTAGTATGCAAAGTTTGCTTACTTCTGGTTATACCGAATTACTACTTGGTGGTATGCCCTAACTGAGCCACTTTTGTTTCTTATTATAAACCTCAGGAAATATAATAATCCGCCGTATCGAGGACAGGAATTTCAATTTACTAATGTCTGCTTTGTTTGGATGGATGCATTAAGAACCAATGTCGTACCTACTACGGTCATAGAATACCTTTATCACCATGACTAAGAGGGAAATAGATATGCATAGCACTGACAGATAAAATATTACACATTCAACAGATAACAACTAAACTGCTGTATCATAAGAACACTACAAAGATCATGTGAAGGCGACCTCTACTCCCCTAGAGAAACAGATAACTCATGTGCAGTAGAAATGCGCTTTTTATGTAAGAACAGTACAGTACAGTACAGTACAGTACAGTACAATAACCTTTGATGGTCCCAAATGGGAAATCCACGTGGCAGACATTCACATTAACGCAACGATATTAGTTTTAACATAATAATTTTAATAATAGTAGTGTCTGTGATGTGTTTACAATATTTTTTATAATTTCACATATTTGGCCTTATATAATGTTTCTATCACGTTATTAAGCAACATTTTAATTGTCTTGTTTACCAATAAATACCTGCAATTTCCGCGCCTGACTTTATTTGTATGACATTGCTAAGGCGGTTAACTATATAAAACACATTTTAAATGCTTTATTTAATTGTTATTAAACTTTTCACGACGATGCAATTCGAGGTAAGCTGTTTGGCGAACCGACATGTTAGAAATAGTAATAATGCATCAGTGGTTTGCAGATTATGACCGTAATTTAATATGTCTACAATGTGACGTCATATAATTCAGACCTATCTATTTCACAACGAAACTGTAACCTAGGAGTTTAAAATAGTTCATATTCGACAATCATGTTACTTGACTTCTTAACATTTAGTATGCAAAGTTTGCTTACTTCTGGTTATATTCGAATTCCCACTTGCTAGTATGCCCTGATTGAGTCACTTTTCATGGTTATTATAAACCTCAGTAAATGTTTATAAAACGTTATAATCCGCCGTATTGAGAACTTGAATTCCGATTTGCTAATGTCTGTTTTGTTTGGAGGAATGCATTAAGAACCAGTGTAGTAGCTACTACGGTCATAGAATACCTTTATCACCATGACTAAGAGGGAAATAGATATGCATAGCATTGACAGATAAAATATTACATATTCAACAGATAACAACTAAACTGCTGTATCATAAGGAGACGACAAAGATCCCATAAAGGCGACCTCTACTCGACTAGAGAAACAGGGAACTCAAGTGCAGTAGAAATGCGCTTCTTATGTCAATGTCATTTTAAATCAAGAATCCTATTTCCGCCCTAGTCACAATAACGCTACAACACTGCTAAAAACAAAACACCATACATCTATTGCAGGAGAATAACATTTAGAGAAAAACGAAATTAGTCGTCGCCGAAAAGTATGACAAGTTGTCGGAAGTCGCAGCCGGTATCGGTTTGTCGTATGCATAGGCACAATGACATGTAGGTGCACGCGTTTATTTACATACCCCGTCAAATTGTAGTAGAGTAGCCACCTTCCACACGGAAAAATACGGAACGGACCATCGTTCCCATTATAAAGTGTGCCACACTTATTTCATAAGGGGTGTAACCCTAATTTGTAGCTAAACATCAAACTTCAATTTCAGTTACGGTACGGTACGGTACGGTACGGTACGGTACGGTACGGTACGGTACGGTACGGTACGGTACGGTACGGTACGGTACGGTACGGTACGGTACGGTACGGTACGGTACGGTACGGTACGGTACGGTACGGTACGGTACGGTACGGTACGGTACGGTACGGTACGGTACGGTACGGTACGGTACGGTACGGTACGGTACGGTACGGTACGGTACAATAACCTTTAATGCTCCCAAATGGGAAATTTACATGGTAGACATTCACATTAACGTAACACAACGATAGTAGTTTTTTACATAACAATGTTAATAATAGTAGTGTGTCTGTGATGTGTTTACAATATTTTAATAACTTCACATGTTTGGCCTTATAAAAATTATAATGTTTCTCTCACGTTATAAAACAACATTTTAATTGTCTTTGTAACACTAAATACCTGCAATTTCCGCGCCAGTCTTTATTTGTATGACATTTCTAAAGCGGATGCCTATACAAAACATATTTTAAATGGTTTATTTAATTGTTATTACAGTTGTTACAGGATACAATTCGAGGTAAGCCGTTTGACGAGCCGACCTGTTAAAAATATTAATAAGAAATATTAATAATGCATCAGTTGTTTGCAAGTTATGACCTTAATTTAATTTTTCTACAATGTGTCGTCATGACATTCATGCCTATCTATTTTGCAACGAAACTGTAACCTAGGAGGTTAAATAATTCTTATTCGACAATCATTTTACTTGATTTCTTAACATTTAGTATGCAAAGTTTGCTTACTTCTGGTTATATTCGAATTACCACTTGCTAGTATACCCTGACTGAGTCACTTTTCTTTGTTATTATAAATCTCAGTAAATGTTTGTAAAACGTTATAATCCGCCGTATTGAGGACTTTAATTCCGATTTGGTAATGTCGTTTTTGTTTGGAGGAATGCATTGACAACCAGTGTAGTAGCTACTACGGCCATAGAATACATTTATCACCATGACTAAGAGGGAAACAGATATGCATAGCAATGATAGATAACATATTACATAGTCAACAGATAACAACTAAACTGCTGTGTCATAAAGACACTACAAAGATCCTGTAAAGATCACCACTAGAAAAACAGGTAACTCATGTGCAGTAGAAATACGCTTTTTATGTAACTGTCAATTTAAATTAAAAAAAAACATTTCTACCCTAGACAAAATAACGCTACGACATTGCCAACAAACAAAAGACTATAAATCTATTGAAGGAGAATAACATTTAGAGAAAAACGAAATTAGTCGTCGTCGAAAATTATGACAAGTTGTCGGAAGTTGCAGCCGGTAACGTTTTGGCATAGTCATAATGACATGTAGGGGCACGCGATTTTTCTACATACCCCGTCAAATTGTAGTAGAGTAGCCACCTTCCACACGGAAAAATACGGAACGGACCATCGTTCCCATTATAAAGGGTGCCATACTTATTTCATAAGGGGTGTAACCCTAATCTGTAGCTAAACATCAAACTTTAAGTTCAGTTATGGTGTCGTTTTTATTTATAGTGTACTGTACAGTACAGTACAGTACAGTACAGTACAGTACAGTACAGTACAGTACAGTACAGTACAGTACAGTACAGTACAGTACAGTACAGTACAGTACAGTACAGTACAGTACAGTACAGTACAGCACAGCACAGCACAGCACAGCACAGCACAGCACAGCACAGCACAGCACAGCACAGCACAGCACAGCACAGCACAGCACAGCACAGCACAGCACAGCACAGCACAGCACAGCACAGCACAGCACAGCACAGCACAGCACAGCACAGCACAGCACAGCACAGCACAGCACAGCACAGCACAGCACAGCACAGCACAGCACAGCACAGCACAGCACAGCACAGCACAGCACAGCACAGCACAGCACAGCACAGCACAGCACAGCACAGCACAGCACAGCACAGCACAGCACAGCACAGCACAGCACAGCACAGCACAGCACAGCACAGCACAGCACAGCACAGCACAGCACAGCACAGCACAGCACAGCACAGCACAGCACAGCACAGCACAGCACAGCACAGCACAGCACAGCACAGCACAGCACAGCACAGCACAGCACAGCACAGCACAGCACAGCACAGTACGATTACCATTATTGCTCCCAAATAGGAAATTCACGTGGTAGACATTCACATTAACGCAACACAACAATATAAGGTTTTTTTACCTAACAATGTTAATAGTAGTAGTACATCTATTGTGTGTTTATAATATTTTAATAACTTCACATATTTGGCCTTATATAATGTTTCTATGACGTTATAAAACGCACTTCACGTCGTTTAAAAAATCACATAATTATTTTTAGGTTAACAAGGTTCTTGTTGCATCGTAATATTGAATTGAACAAAACAAATTGTTTATACACATTATGTGAATTGTTTTGGCTACTACTTCCGCATCAGATGGTCGTACTCGAATTATGTTCAGATTATAGTATATATAATTATTTTCCGACCTCGATTCTTGTTTAGTAAATTGTTTCAAGTTATGACTTCGTGGTTAGCTGGATCGGGTTTAACTTTCCTCCATGATGTGGCAGACATCACCTGTTACCTGTTACCTGTTACCTGTTACCTGTTACCTGTTACCTGTTACCTGTTACCTGTTACCTGTTACCTGTTACCTGTTACCTGTTACCTGTTACCTGTTACCTGTTACCTGTGACCTGTGACCTGTGACCTGTGACCTGTGACCTGTGACCTGTGACCTGTGACCTGTTACCTGTTACCTGTTACCTGTTACCTGTTACCTGTTACCTGTTACCTGTTACCTGTTACCTGTTACCTGTTACCTGTTACCTGTTACCTGTTACCTGTTACCTGTTACCTGTTACCTGTTACCTGTTACCTGTTACCTGTTACCTGTTACCTGTTACCTGCTCGTATTGGTAACATAATGACAATGCGCATTTTGTTTGTTCTCGCTCCGTGATGCTGCATTCTTCCAAACATCAGTCTATCTAAGTCGGGTTTATGAAACCTGGGAAAGATATGAAAAACAAAACCACCGTCATTACCAGTCAGCCATCTTCATTGGCAAATAACCACAAAGTGTCGTCAACACAACCGGACGAACGAACGAACAGAAAGGATGATGTCTACTTTTGTCAACGAGAAATCGATCTCTGTAGAGGACGACAGATAAGAGCTGAGTAGGTCTTCGAACACAAAGTAGGATGTCTGCAAGAGACAACAAGTTGAATGATGTGTCACCAGAACACGACAAAGAGGTCTTCCTAAAGAGACACATTCACAATGACTCAGGGCGATGTTATTGTAACCTAACCCGGCATGTTGCCGACAGCTGCTCGGTCGACCAATGATTGTGTGTCGGGGTGACGGCGTTGTTACAGCTGCGCGACACAGTCTTCACCGGTAACACCCCGGTTACGAAGGGTTGCCCTTATACGGTCGACAGTCCCGTCCATTCAATCCTCTGACACGATTGACCCATGTCCTCACGCCTTGACACGTGCATGGACCCGTGACTGGCTCACCACAACTGCCCTTTCATCGGCCAGTGCTTAATAAGGACTTTGCGGCTATCTACTTTGTTAAGTCGCTTCGAAGGCCCCAAACCATTGACACGTCGCACAGTATGTGTCATGCATTAGCGCTGGGGCCACAATAACCTGAGTGAAGGGTACCTGGCTGTACCGCGCTAAACTAGGCCAGATTTAAAGCCGATTTCCTAAACAGGTGGTTACAGTCATTTCCGGTCACGACCATAAGTTTAACTTAACGTATTATCTAGGGACTACATGATAGTTAGAACGCTGACCATTTTGATGTCACCACGTATAAATAGAATACACAATGTCACGCAGAAGTCTCTAAATTGTTTGTACATAGATCGAGGTAAAATGTAGAACTGCAATGTTGGTTAAAAGTATAGCTTTGACAACATTACATGTCTATAGAGTTATGGCATGTATGTTACATATAGTACATAAAATATACATATCCCACGTAAGACTATTGTTGACATGGTAAATGGATTTGAATGAGTTACATCATCATCAGCATCATAATCAACAGCAACATCAACACTAACAACACTTAGTGTGCGTGCGTGCGGGCGTCAGATTGCGTGCGTGTGTGCGCGCATGTGTGCGTGTGTGCGTGTGTGTGCATGTGTGTGTGTGCGTGCGTGTGTGTGTGTGCGTGCGTGCGTATGTGTGTGCATGTGTGTGAGCATGTGTGTGTGTGTGTGTGTGTGTGTGTGTGTGTGTGTGTGACTGTGTGTGTGTGTGTGTGTGTGTGTGTGTGTGTGTGTGTGTGTGTGTGTGTGTGTGTGTGTGTGTGTGTGTGTGTGTGTCTAGTGCATACGTGCGTTCGTGCGTGTGTTATCCAAATCGTCGAATGACCGGATAAATGGCACGCCGCTTGGATGACAAAGTCTGGTACTATGTATGTCCTTAACGCTCGGCCATGTCAGGCGAATCTGTTCGCGTCCAGTGCGTCCCCTTACTAGTGGACCAGTTCTAGTTGTTGACTTGTTTGTGGGGAACATTTTATACATACATAGACGACATTCAATACCAACAACAACTGCATATCCGGACTACACTTTATGAATGATAGACTAACGAGTAACGGTGACTCAGACTAACAGCGATGCAGTCACGTAGGCCAACGGACTACAATGGTGTTGGCAGCAGCAATGAAGTCTGCGTGGTTTCATTGCTACACGGATGGATTGACGTCAGACTTTGAACAGTTCCAATTCAGCTACCGCCGTAAGGCGACCACGCATGATCAGATTTGGGGTCAATATTCTTTGTTATGACCGAGGTATTGGTGGCGCCGCTGAACACGTCAGTGTTCAGGCGTATGTGTGCATACTTCTTCGTGCGTTATAGTGTGGTGATATGACCGACTCCTACACGGGGCAGTCAGTAACATCCACAGGTTCACAATCCACTCCGCTACGTCTTTTGTTATTGAACAGGGAAACCGTGAGAAGTTTCTCTAGTATGACGGCATTTAAGTAAGTCACGAAGCATAGCCGGAGAAAATAAAACATGGCAAAACAATCTGTTTTATTGATTTTTTTATAACAGCTTGTGTCTGTTCTAGACGTCACTAAACAGAGAGAACACGCCACATTGTTGACGAGTCACGGACACACTTTAACAAGTGCAGTAATAGTTACGAGCATTTCTGGAGAAAAAACTTTGGATGTTTTATATGTGTGTAGGCGGCTGTGAGAGGCGTTAGTTTAGTGGCGTATCTAACAGGTCGGAAAAAGGGTCCAGCATGTTTGACCACGTAAAAGCGTGATTTCTTTGTCAGGTACTTTGTCATTGGCGTGACCCAATGCCCCCATACATACGCCAATGCATTGGTTTATCAAAAGTCCAATATTGTCTTGTTTCTCAGTGCCTTTTTAAAGATACCCTTCTCCTTCCGTCAAGCTTCATTGCCCGTTCCACGTTACGTCCCCAGTTTCCCCGTCGTCTTTAGATTTCGTCCTTCACTTCCGTCCCAATCACCCAGACACCTCTTCCCAGTGTTGTCGCACCTACGGCATTGCCTTATTCTCCTGCCCCTCCACCACCACCTCCCACACACTCGCTCTCGTTGACAATGCTCTCCGCCCCTGTTCAACCGGTCCACGTGTCCGATCAGTGTTTCTTTGCCAGGTTCCACCTGCAGACACACTTCACGCGTTTGCACTGGCGTGGGGCGCGGTGGCCAAGTCGTTAGGGTACCACACTGTCAATGCAATGGTTCGGGGTTCGGTTCCAGTTGTTTCGAAAACTAGCGAATTTCTGTCATCTAACTTTGTCGTTGGTTTCTTCTGTCTAACGTCAGTGCCGTTTAGCGTCAGTGCCAGGGACGACAACGTTCCCGCGCATTGTAATGATAAAACATCTATCTTGAAGTCATTTAGGCAGTGGTCTCATTCTATAAAACCTACACGAGCTGGTGCCCAGAGGCGACCCAGGAGTTGTGTTTAGAATGGGCAAAACGTGGAAGACATGCAACATGCACGCACGCCCCCACGCACAAACATGCCACACACACGCACTCTTTCTCTCTCTTTCTCTCTCTATCTCACACACACACGCGCGCGCACACACACACGCACACATGCACGAACGCACGCACACACACACACGCACGCACGCACGCAAACACGCACGCACGCAAACACGCACGCACGCACGCACGCACACACACACACACACATGCACGCGCGCCTCTGGTAGTTAGTTCAGTTATATCCTGCAATATCTTTGTCTTCGCTTAAAGTCTTCTTAAGTTGAATGAACCATCAGTGCGGTTGTTGATGTAGATATTATCATGTCCCCCACTGAAAATATCGGACAGCATGACCAGGAACATCAATTTCAACAGAGTTTGTGCCAGCACACATCCTTGTTTTACATCGTTGCTAACTGAGTATGCAACAGTGGCATCGCTGTCGTTAAAACCTTGAGCTGCCATGCCCTCGTAAAACTGTCTGACCATGTCGACGAACTTGTCAGGACAACGCGACTTTGTCATTCTTTCCAGAGGCCATCGCGACCCAACATGTCAAAGACCTTGTTCTAGTTGACATAGTTGGTGTAAAGTTCGCGATTCTGCCCCTAGCATGTTGCTACAGACATGTCAACCAGCTGCGCTTCCGACTGCCCCTGAGCCACACGGGCTCTCTGTGAGAAGATGACTGCTTCAAATGGAGGATCGGACGTTTAAGAGTATGCAGGAGGATTTGTCCAGCGATAGACAACTCTGAGATTCGACGTTGGTTGTCGTCGCATGTATCCATTCTCTTCTACAGATGCACAATAGAGGCGTCCTTCAGCTCCGGGTGAATAATTTCTACACCCCACATGGTAGGCCCTATGGAAAAGTGTGGTGAACTTTTCAACAAGACTTGTCAAATTAGGAGACCGGCTCTAAGTGAAACAACTCCATTATTGCGATCCGTTTTTTTCTCATGTTAAAATGTGATCATAAAATGAATGACAATGTGGATGTTTTTAAAGGAGGATCTTGGTAAACACATTTACATATTATTGGCCAGGTGTCGTGATCACGTTATAAATTTTCGTCAGTTTATTGCCAGTTATGTTGTTCCCATGCTGTATGACTTTGTATCCTTGTATATAGGGCCTACTGTATACGCACCAACGTTCCTGGAACGGAGTGGATAGTTTTACAGAGTCCAAATTTGTCTTAGTCACTAATTTGTTGCCTTCCTATGTAGGTATGAATTTTCCCGACATACAATCACATGCTACACTCGTGTTATTCTGGACGTAAGCCGTGGTTATACGCCTGTTCCGAAGATCGTAGACCCAAGTTGGTGAACCGTAACCCGTGCATTCGTAGAAACCCAAACAATCAGATCAATTGGCCGTCGGCTCTGCACGTCACACTATAGCAGGTTGCCAAAACAGAATTATGTCAAGGATTTCAGTAAGACAATACAGGCAGTAAATTCCAGCAAAACAAAAACCGCACATATTGCACGTATATTGGAAACATTTTCTTGTAAACGGTCTCTCAGGTGGTGCCCGACAGAGGTTAGCTGAACCGGAAATAAGAGGCAATTCCAAATGCAGGAGTACATACTCTGTGTTGGATTCGGCTGAATTGGTGTAAACGTTTTTGGTCAGGTAAAAGGTACGCCAATCAGTGATAGAAAATTCAAGACTAACATCATCTTCTGATTTCTGTGGCGACGTTCACATCCTGCTCAACGCGAACTAGCATCTCTCTACAACCTCCGTGAAGAGACAGTTTCGGTGTACACAACACTCTGCAGGACCCGCGAGTTCCTTCGTCAACTGAACAAACTTGACTCGGGTTCTGTCATCAACTGAACAAACTTAACTCAGCTGATTAAACTGCCATTAGCGTTGAATCTACACGACTCAGAGTCACGCCGTATTATATAACGAGTGCTTGAACCGACTCCGACTGAAGCAAGACCAACGACTCGAGCGACAATGTAGTCAGACGCAAGGTCGACAAAACGGTCAACAGCACCACGTTGTCAGCACACGCCTCAGAAGGCTAGATACTATCAGGTGTGAAATAACCGGTGATTACCGAAGTGGCGGTCTGGTTATGCAGTGTTCACAAAACAGTAATGAGGCTGAAATGAGTTTGTGCTATAGAACATACAATTGTTCGAGAAATGACCAAGACCAATTTATTGCGATGGAAAGATTAGGTCACGTGAATATTACTTTACCTAAATATACAGTTACCTAACCTGACGACTAATGCGTTACAATGAGTCCAGAGTAGGCATACAATTAATAGTCGTTTGGTAACTCTGTCTGTCATAAGTGTATACAGTTTATATTAGAAACCACGGTATCGCTATGGTTGGGATGCTTTGATAGTTGTACAACCGACCTTCTATGCAGCTTTGTAATTTTTACGTCGATTAAATTGTTTTGGTTTTGATGGACAGTGAGTAATTGTGATTGATTTTTTTGAAGCGACGTAATTGACTTTGTTTGAAGTGTTGTAACTGTAGCAGACTATTGCACTCAATGATACATTTAGTGGGATCGAGGGCATCGAGACACGGCCAACCTTGGGCTTGGCAATTAAAATTACCATAGCATCTAATCTAATAAAAGAGAACATACACCTGTATTTCATGTCCAGGTATTTTTCGGATTAAATCATGCATAATGGGGGTACAACCCTTGTTTTCTAACATTGATTTTCCAAATGTGTTTTAATTACCTATGTAATTAGACCACTAATTATACTAGAATGTCTTGTCTCCAATACTGTATTTGTGTTGCATTTGAACATGGCCACTACTAATGGTAAAATGATGTTTTTAAGATTGGAACAGGATTATCAAGATGGTGTCACAGTTTGATCATCAGTTCGAGATGTTAGAACATATGGTTAACATACTCTCAGATTTTATGATAAATCAAGCAGCCTTTGAACAGTGAAACTGTTGTTCCTGATGTTGTCTTACAAGAATAAACAACATGAGGTGAGCGTTTGTTGAATATATACAAGTTCCCATTTAATGACATACATATCGCACATGTGGACATACAGTACATGAACAATACAGTACACACATACGGCACTGTTTTTCCTTCTGATATAAAAATAATACCTCATAACTCTTGTGACGAAGACAGTTGTTGCGAGTATGGGAAGGAATGAGTACAAGAAACACGAAACTTCTGCAGTTGTGGAGGAAACCATTAATGGTAGTGATTGAAATAATACTTAGTTACAATATAAACATACTGAGGTAATAAAGTCAACGGATGTACGACTGGCTGGTTCTGTGTCTATCTGTAAGAGAAGACCACCCAAATGGGGACCAAAGTGCAACGTTGTCTTGTTCTCATGTCAGTTAAATTTAATATACAATATTATATGGAGATGTCTTGTTCTGTTATGTACTTAACTCTTGTAATGACTGCTACTACAGGACGTCCAAATTGTGAAATACTTGTGTGCACCCTAGACCAACATTTCTGCTTCACCAAACATGGCGTACTTCACATATTACATGCTGCAATTGGAGATGAGCTGCTCGAATCATTACAAATATACATCATAATGAAAACAGAACATTTTCATACTGTATATACAATTTATAAAATTACTAAAATGAGAACAGAATGTCTGCCTTTTCCCAGTTTCCCATCATTCGGTTTTGATGGCCGATGTGGCAATGCTGCTGTGCTCTTGTTTGTACACCTGAGCTAGTGCCCCACTTTGGAACCCTAATCCCTGTGGTGGGTCAACATGCACAAAGGGTCCACGTGAACACTGCTGTGCCAATTTACCCCCAGGCACAGAGTGTCGAAATAAGGTCGCCTTGCTTGTGGCGACATATCAACAACCCACGCACTGGCCGCTGATAAATAGCAAATAACCAATGTGATATTGCCCTTTGTATCGACATGCCTGACTGCAATCTGATCGACTCTCAACTTGGTCAGTAAAACCTGGCACATACATCAACACATCTGATCGACTCTCTATGGACCTGACTCTTGCTGTACGTGGATACAACACACAGACTTGGTCTACCAACACACGCAGCCTGTGATAACTCCTGGCTGTCAACCCCCAAACACAGTCCCCAATGGAACCCCACCAAGTCACCGGGAAGAGTGCAGCACGTCGCAGCGTTTACAAAACAAAACATATTCAGTCTAAGAAATGCAAGGGTACAGATTAGATGCAGCAACTGCAGGATATGATTATAAATAAATGCAACCGCTGTGATCCGTGCACGATTTCTCGTCTTGGCCGGGTATTTTTAAATGTGTTACAAATGATTACTGTGGACTGAGCAGTCTGAACATTTTCATACAAACCGCCAATGAGCAGCATTCCACTTATAGAGGTAGAAATGTTCCCAGCTACTCCCCAGCGCTGCGCCACCAATTACTGACGGATCCCTTCTCCCGATGACCACAACACAATCTTGTGTTGCTGTTTCGTAAAAAAAATGCCCTGCAGTGTTTCATAAGAAATCTAATCCTGAATCAGCAGTTAGCGGCAAGACCACATGATGTGGCTGCAGATATGATTCTGCCAAACAAGGCCGTTTCGCTGCCCTGCAGGCAAGGTCGACTTGGTCGCACTGGGTCGATGAATTGGCACTCTGCATATCTCAGCCAGTCGTCACACTTGAACAATGCGTGTACTGATTATATAATGTTAAAATCTCATCTGATTTCGCTTTCCGTCCAACTGCTGCAGGCCCAACCGACATGTTGCATTCTGGGTAGCGTTCTCAGCGGCGTTTCTCTGCAGTCACCGTTCCAACGTAAAAATAAATAAATACAACCAACATGCCTGCATGTCCATCACACTCCAGCTCACATCCCGGCTACTCTCTGTGCCTCCGTCCATTTGCATAATAAACTGTGACGACAGCAGTGTCTGTGTCACTAAGTCACTACTTGTGTAGCGACAGTGACGACGGCACCCCGTCACCGTTGAGGCAGGGTTCGAGGGCGACACAGACGCCGTGCCCGCTGCGGCCACATGACATGTTGGTCACTTCCTTCCACTCGTCCTGGTCTGGGTCGTACGCCTCGACACTCGCCAGGAAGTCATTGCCGTCGTAGCCCCCTACAACAACGAACAATCAAGTTAAGTCTCATAACAATTTGTCAAGTAAATAAACAATGCTTATTATTATTATTATATGGTGCATGCCACAGTTAAATTGAGATGAATATTGCTATTAGAATAACAATTGTAGCATTTATGCAGCACCGTTAGCTGGTCCGAAGGTGCTGTGACAAAAACATAAAAACCTGCACCAAATAAAGACCAAAGACCGTTAAAATGTAATTTATTAGAAAAAAACAATTATACAATGAGTTCATTTATATTCAAATACCAATGTTATGTAAGTTCCACTATAAACAGATTGCATTGATTCTGATAATTTCTCAGAAAATGTACCAAAGAGCCTAACCAAGTACAATGGCTTATGAAAGACCACCCACGTATGTGTGTATGTATGTGTGTATAATGACGATGCGATTCTCTGTATGTGCATTTTATCTGTGTGCACTCATGCATGAGGAAAGAGCAAAAAGTCTTCTAAAACCATAGATATTGTCGGTTATGCCTTGGAAGTGAGTGTAAATGGTGTCACATGTGTGTTTGTAGTCCTTTTCAGGTCCACAAATACATTTAAAGTTTGTGAACTGGCTTAACAGTTAACACCCACATGTCCACCAAAAACGTGTGACTGGCAATAATTTGATCCTGCATAAAGCCCTGGATGTGGGAGACAACAATGAAACCGGATTAATAACAGAAGGAAAACAAAGCAGGGACATCAAAGTTTTGGGAGACAACTGTGCAGAAGCTCACCTAGTGCATAGATCTTGCCAGAGATGACACCGATGTTGAGTGCACTTCGCGGCCGACTCATCTGTGCCACAAACTCCCACTGGTTGTTCTGGACGTCGTAGCGCTCCACCGTGGGCAGCTGGTAGGTGCTGTCATACCCTCCCACCGCATACACATACTGGTCCAGGGCAGCCACGCCTACAACACAACATCACATGAACCTCTGCTTCCCTGCACTGACCTGGGGATTCATAATTTATAACTTACTATGTTTGGCTTCCGGGAAAAAGAGTTAACTGGTCCCATTAGTGACCCAGTATTAATATGCCACTACCTAATTATTAATTTATCAACAAGCTCAGGGTATGTATCGATCCTTTTACTGATGATGTTTTCCATTAACCGACAAGACCGGCACTCGATATTTGCTTTCTGGGCCCAATGAGCGGCTCTTAATGAGTGCATCTCATCGTCATTGTACAAACATGACTCATTGACGTCAACGTCTAAATAAAAGATGGCATCAGCATTGTCTGTGGAATCTCATGTTAACACCAATAACATTTATCAATAGTTCTGTGAAGGTGAAAACACTGTTGATCTCGTCTGAATGTCGCTTTGTGTGAACCGTCTTTCCAATGCTACTGATATTAATCTTTCATATGAATAGATAGCTGGTAATTGAAGAGATGTGTCTGATGAGATCAGCCTTATCCCCATAAACCTGTTAATGGGACCACCTCTTTAGTGCTCAATGTCGAGACTCACAGCCGTTGTCTTTGTTATGAAGTGGTGGACTAAGCATGACTCGCCAGTTCATGGCGATTAACTGAGCCGTGTTTGTGATAGGCTTGTCGTGGGCCTCAGCCAGCATGACTCAGCGATAATGCCAAGTTATTCAGAACAGAGCCTCTATTCAAGTCAGGTGAATGCGTGACAGCTTAAACAAGTGCTGACTATTGAGTAGTCATCAGGTACGATACTATGTGTACATTGGCAGCTGCACATTGGGTGCAGTCATGTGCCAGAATGTGGTAAACCAGCCCCTGTCAGATGTAATCAAGTGTCACAACTGCTGATTTTTATCGTTTAAATGTTTGGTTATGTGAGTAGATTTTCTGAGTAAAGTTTCAAGTAACAATATCTCTGTTTAGAGTTATCAACAAGACACTGATTTTTTAGGTTCCTGTTAGTGTTATTCAATACGAAGCCTGTAATTATAGCTGTTTTTATGTGAGCATGTGGTTACTACATTTAACCTGTTGCGTCCCTACATTTTAGCTTGGGTACTAATGGGTAATAAAGCCTTACTGAATCCTAGATATGCCAGTCAGCACATAATGTATGATTATACCTTGTATGAAGTACGCTGATATGATGACTTATCAAAATCAAACATGATGATAAAAACTTATCAACATCAAACATGCCATTATAATAATAATTATACACCCCGTATACCGACATAGATATCACACAACCACCATTTCAACGTGACCCTAACTGATCTCATTTTTTTTACACCTATTTCAGTCTAATTAAATTTGTTCCTTTGTTATATTTTGGCAGTTTTAAACTGTCTTCACCTGCTGCTAGATGGCGACACTAGTGGTTTTAACAAAAGTGGCTTAAAGATGCCGAAATGCATAGAAAGATCAAAGTTTAATGTGACAGAGAAACTGGTTAAAGGAAATATGACATGAAGCAAACAGTTTGATGACCTAGAAACTGTCCCTACCTGCACCACTGCGCATTGTGTTCATTGGCGCCAGGAATTGCCACTCATCGTTCTCGGGGTGGTAGCACTCCATACTGGCGAGACGATTGACGCCGTCGTACCCTCCCACGGCATACAGCAGGCGGTTGACGACAGCCACACCGACACCAATACGTCGTGTCGCCATCGGCGCTATTACTGTCCAAGTGTCCGTCTCGGGGTCAAATCTGAAATAAAACACACCGTTGTATTTGAAACATACCAAAAGTTGTGTGGCGTTACTACTAAGATTTCAAAGAAAAGTAAAATTGTTACACTAGCGACAATAGAATTTGACTGGCTGATGTTTTAGGAGAATTTGTGCAAGCAGTTTATATGGTTTTTATAGTGGCTTGAAGTGTTTTTGAAAATAAAACTACTTGAACCCTCATATCATGACCTAACAGAAAGTAGTTTAGTCAAATAATTATTACGTTTATCTTTATAGAGAGTTTATAGACCCTTGAAGGATGTGACACGTGTGTCAATTTGCATAATATGATGACCCTGTTTCCTTTGTGCATTCAATATTCAACACAAGATACATAACTATATATCATATCGTAAATGAACACACAGATGAGATGTTTCAACTTTTCAAACCACAACGTGCATGTTATGAGAGTACACAGACACCTATGACAACTACGTACCGTTCTACAGAGTTATGATGTATTCCTTCGTGCGATCCGCCAACGGCGTATATAAGTTCGTCTATGTTGCCCACCCCGACCCTGTTCCGCGGCACGGACATGTCGGGACACTTTCGCCAGAGGTTAATCACCGGGTCGTAACAGTCCATGGACGCAGAGTCTACGTTGCCGTCGGGCGAGTTATTCCGCCCACCGATCATGTAAAGTAGTTCCCCGACAACGCATGCCGACACACCACTGCGCGGCAACGGCAGGTTGGCCAACTTAAGCCACTGATTGCTGTGTGGGTTGTAGCACTCAACGTGACTGAGCGAGTGACGCAGGTAGCCCCCGATCGTGTAGATGACGGGCGGGGCGTTGGGGTTGTGACGCCGCCGATCAGGGCACTTACGGTGAAGCACCAGGTCGTCGCAGATGCGGCGCAGGTACTCCATGCAGTGCGGTACCTTTAGTAACATGTCGCAGTACCTCAGCTGCATGTTGATGAACTGCGGCGTGAGGAAGTGGCAGCGGACGGCACTCAGCAGCTGGCTGATGTTGTCGAGACGTTGCTCCTCCTTGTACTTCACCCACGACATCACGGCCATGTACACCTCCGACTCACACCTCACGTTCAGATCGTCCCTCTTAATCACCTGGATGAGTTGCGTCGGCGACAGATGCATGAACTCGTCATGGCGACAAACGCGACCAAAGTTCTGGTAGATGTACTGCCGCGCCTTATTGTACAACTGGTGACACCCGTGAGCCTGCGCAAAGTCCGCGATCCCGATGCAGTTCGACGGATCCAACTGGTGCTCGAGAAACGTGCAGCATGCCTCGACGACGTGCACGATCTGGAACATGGTCGCCGCCGGCAACAGCGCGCACACGTTCATCTCGCTCACGTGGATCTCCGACGTGTAGGCGAAGTCGATGAGCGTGCCCAGGACGCTGGCCGTTACGCCCTGAAGCGGAATCTCGATCATCTCGGACTCGCGCATGCCGCTCGTGCAGAACATGGCCTTGAAGTACGGGCTCGCGGCGGCCAGCACGAGTTTGTGGGCGGGGAATGTGCGGGACTCCGCCTGCAACGACACATCGCACAGCTTCTTCTGTTGTCGCAGCACGTTCATCACCTCCAGCGCCTCTTTTGGCTGCTTCATGATCGTGAAGTGCATGCTGCCATCTATAGGCTTGTCGGCGCTGACAGGCTTCGGCTTGTAGCAGCCGGGCCCCAGCATTGTCACTGGCGGCTTGTCCCTGTCCTTATCGTCCGCCATCGTCGCAGGTGCCTTGCAAACCTTTTTCAAGCCGTTCTTTGTTAACTCGTCACCAGCCAATGTTCTGTCCTTTGGTCACGATCTTGCCGTTCGGATGCTACACCCATGTTATGGGCGCCGGGGTTCTGTAAACAAAGACCACACGTTAAACACATGTACATAGTTGAAGGTGCTTTATAGTCACCTTTATAATATGACCATCTTGCAACTGTTGCCACTCTGCATGATTCCTGATTTATGAGTAGGAAATTAATCCCACTATTACAGACAACTGAGTAATGAGGTCATCTTAGGACACCCCAGAGGATGTCGTTAATAGGGAGGTTGCATTGTACACAGAATGTACACACAGAATGTCCTTATTAGGGAGGTTCAATTGTACAGGGACCATGTACAGTCCCTAATACAAACTACCTGCAATGGTAAACATGATCACAAACCATCGTTTTTTTCTCTAATCTATAAATCATTATGGCCTTACGCATACTATGCTTGTAGTAGCTTCCATCATATTCCATACATTATATGCCATGTTGACTTAAAAAACAAAAACAAAACTATGACTGACCTTTTAATTAATAATATGCTAAGCTTAACATAACACCCAAATAACACAATGAACTCTGACAACAGACATTATGAAGCTGAATATTCAATCAGTGCATTAGAACTACTTAAAATATTTATTTATGTCAATTTGTTCTTATCGTGATGTAACTGGGTCACTGCAACCCAGTCAGAATGACCTAGCAAAGTTCACTGTGATATTATCAGATGGAACAACTTGGCAAACTTGCAGGAGCAAAGTGGCAATATAAGTCGCTTTATACGAAAGGTCCAACAGGTTAAGTTGAGTTTATATATATACAAGAGAACGTGACAGCAGTGTATCGTTGCACAATGACTGACTACTCGACCAGTTGGCTAACACATACAAGTCAAGCCGTTCACTTGAGTAGCAGTAAACAAAACAACTGTAACGGAGGCATTGGAAGCACGCAGAAAACATCGCGTCTCTCCAAAAGGCGTCCACAAACTCAGGTGAACAACAGCACATTGATTTGTTGGTTACTGGATATACACAGCTTTGTAGTGAACGCGTGTCACATTTGACACCCAACTTCACATCGTTAGTCCCGTACACAACAACACACTGAACAAACAAACCTATTCAAGGTACAGTGGACAGTGGTCACTCATCAACACTTATGTTATGTTGTTCTTAATATTAGACAAAAACATGCTGCTCAGTGGTATATTCAATTGCTAGACCAACTGCTGTTGATTACCCCTGGTAACTGCAATGGCAGAGGAAGTGTTTGCAATTTGAAAGTTGCACTCATGAAATATGCAAATTTTAAATAATAAACAGTCGCAATTGCCTGTAATTACCCCATATTACAGAAGCCTATATTCCTACTGGTAAATACCTTAGAATGCTTGGTTCAGTCACCCCATTGTCTACAAACTTCCTGCTATTCTTCATGATATCTATCAGGACAAACAATCCGATTGTTACCGCAAACCAGGAACCAGCTTTGAGTATGTTTTCTGTGACACCAGCTTGATCTGTCAGACTAGCCACTGTCAGTGTGACTCTTCTTGTCACTCAACAGTGAACATGAACCACAGACCACAGCCACAAGGACCTAACAACGCACAACCTCAACCCTCTCCCTCCCACCCACCCACCAACTGTGGCGGGCTAATGAAAGACAACAAGACCCGGTGAACTAACATGACCTGACTGACTGTCTGTTAGTGTAAGTGTACGGCCAGGAACTGGTTGTCCTGGAGAAGGTATGGCCCCAAAATAACAGGGAGGACTGAGTCTGGGTTGACCTGGGAGCACCTGGGTGCCTTCTGCCCACCTCCCCATCATACACTGCTCTAATGCACACTCTGAGAACACCTCGCTCGGCTAACTGGAGGCAGGCCGCAATTATACACACAGACGTTTTGATGTTGCGGAAACTTAACGAGTTAAACAGCATGTTCTCAATCTTTGTAGTTGATTGTATTTGATGATGACATCAGTGTGGGGACGTTACTGCTAGTATATATATATATATATATATATATATATATATATATATATATATATATATATATATATATATATATATATATATATTATACAGTGTGTATATATATATTTTTTATCACACAAAATATATATATTATATTTTTTTTCATGTTGCACAATTTACATTGGGTACTTTTTAGTTGTTTCCATGACAGTTTATATACAAAACTTATTATTACAACAAATCTGAGCAATAATTATAATAATAACAGTTAATAACTGTTGCTGGCAACAATTGTCAATATCATACAAGAGGTGGTTCATAGTCTTCACTCTTCATACTAATTACTAAATGAAGTGCTCTACTTCTCTGTACATGTCATTATACCTGGCATTACACTAACTTATTAATTAGAATCGCATGAACGGAATGCTGGACTACTAGACCAGTGACACTGGTCTATACAATGTATTCACAGGCTGGGTACAGAGCACAAATTGATCTTTACTGATTCTATTGATTAGATATTCCGTGTGGAATACAACAGACCAGCGCCTTTGGCGTCTTATTTAATTACTGTTAGGAAGATACCCAGGTGAAACACCAATCTGGCTGCCTTCTAGGACCAACGTAAACTGCCTGTGTCCATAGTACATAAAGCACGAGTAAATAATTCATGGAAAGCATCAAAAAAGTGTAAACAAAGAAGCAATGAATACAATTATGTTCACAATAACGAAAAAAAATCTAAGAAATATAGTTTTTCTATATACTACAGTGTTACAGCTGAACCTATAAATAAAATGCTTCAATCATCTCCGTAATACAGCTGCCTTGGAATTAACATCACCATAGTATAGTCCCAAATGTGTTCCATCACAGCAAAGTACTGGAAATTAGTCCCTCTAATAATCAGGTCAGGCGTTAATACGATTCCATGGTATATCATTAATTCAGACACTGGAAATCTAGAAACTTTGACATTCAGCCATCATTTCATGGGAGGAAAAAAAAAAATTCTTAGATAAATAAATAGTTTATTTTGGAATTGTACAAATCACGTATAAAAACAGTACATATATTCAAACAAAAAATATGACAATGAATGATATAGTGTATGATTCCGAGTACACAGCAGAGCCAATTAAGGCTGTTACCAGTTGACTTAGATAATAATATTTATGAAATCATTTCTCATAAACTGAACTGGTTGCTGTCAACCCTACCATACATGTATAAACAATATGAAAATAATTTAATGTGTAACACACAGTTTTATTATTTATAACTGACCAGGTACATAAAATGTAATAATATTTAATAATAAATGTTGAATTACCATAGCTGTATAAACAATACGAAAATAATTTAACGTGTAACACACAGTTTAATTATTTATAACTGTCCAGGTACGTAAAATGTAACAATATTTAATAATAAATGTTCAATTAACTTGTATATCAAACATGTGGTAATACCAACTATGGACAATGACAAGGATATAATTACACATGTATATGAATAGGTGTTTTATGTTGAATAACCTTCTTCTTAAAATGTGTCACCGGACAATTACTGACAAAACATTGTAACTGTGGAATATTAAATAAAAAATACTCACACATCAAGACACAATTAAATCCACCGTTCCAACAAGTGTACAGTGTACACCTTTAAGTGAGTGATACCTTGTTCCCCCAGCCAGTACCAGCCACACACTGTCACCAGCGAGACTGAGCATGAAACAAGGACACAGTGGAGCTGTGTTGTATAAGAGCAAGTCATGGTGACAATGGCCAGTGACTCGTCTCGTCCGTTCACACAAACACACATAACTCAATTCTCAACTGGTTTGTGCCGAACTTCCACCGAAACAAACACGAGGAGAAAAACCCAGATGTTACCTGCCGCCTGGTGAAACCTGTACTTCAGAGTTTCACATCTACCGCCCGGTCACACACCTCCACTCAGTTTGGACGTAATGACTCAGGGGTATTTCACCGAGTCCTTCCTGGTGACGGGAACCAACGTATGTGTCCGTACCTTAGTCTGAACACCTGGTCCACCCATACAGTGCCGTGACACCACAAACAGCTATCCAATCTCGACTCCAACCTGCCAGGTGGTTAGTTCTCCACCCTGGCCACTGTTCACAAACACACTACCGCCAACCCCTTCACTTGGGGCTCAGGGCACGTAGGCCTCGGCGCTACCCCCGACTCGCTTGACCTTGTGTGGGCTCCGCGTTTTGGGGTGCTGCCGGTTGGCATATCCTATTGAGACTGACGGCCGGCGCTGAGGCGCGATTACCTGTCACGCTCCACTGCACACCGTGAGCCAATTACTGTACTATTTACGTGTGTGGGGTCACACAAATGCTGACTCACTCGCGCTGCACATGTTGTTCACGGGACACACCACACACATGTCAATATACACACATGCCGTCGTCGGTGAACCGTGACGCCTGGCCGCACAGAGCTGGACAATGACTCGTCATTCTTTAAAGCGTGACGTCACTCCGAGGCCAGTCAGCAGCTCTGGCCACGTTTCTCAAGCTGAGTGACGTCAACAGCATTATATCAATTTAAATCAATTTGAGAATGGCTAATAAAATAAAAACACCAATTACTATGATCAAAATTACGATGACAAAGTATCAAAAATCTTTCAAAGTAGCAGTGCGTGAACAGAACAATCATATTTAGACATGATCAAAGCCATTCGAATGTAATGATCTGGTTTCTTGGTTCATTGTTAATAAGTACATGTTTTACCTCTCAAGAAAGTGTCTTGAGAGGTACTTATTACCAATACTTTTACTATTTTTAGAGTACAAATCTTTGTTTAGCACAGGTGTAATTTCAAACCAAACCAAATTTGCGCTGGACAAACACTAAATTTAATACAGCAGTATGAATAAAGTAACATTATGATGTGCTATATACAGACAGACAGGACAAGAAAGATGGGTGACATCCTGGAGGGGGTGTCACTTCCAGAATGACAGGGTGGTCACATTACCTGATACAGTTCAGTCAAAAAATAGTCAAGCCAAACTTAATCTTCTTTTCAAATACTGAGAAGATTTAAATAAATAACGTAAAGTTTTAAAAGGTACTCAATTACAAATAATTTACTTGTTCACCAATTCCAGCTTATTTTGTATAAGTTCCAATTACTTAAGACAAAAATTACAAATCCAGAATTCCCGTTTGTTTCAAAATACAATTTTCATTTAACCTCGGGTCTGTGGTTACGCACTTAGATGACAGCGACCTCCAGTCAAATTATCCTGATTAATTGCAAACAATATGTTTCACATGTAATACTATAAGTGCAACGTTCAGTAATTACAGAAGCAAATAGGTTCAACTCGGTGGTCTTTGTTCTGAAATAGTGCCACTGTCATTTTGAATATGTATCGTATACACTATTAACCTGCCTTTACAAAGTGTATTAAGTCTTCGTACGTTGCTGATTTAAGCAATACTGTAGCTTTTTGCTCAGACTACCGTCTAAGGCAAAGAATTATGTTCATTGATCATTCATTCAATCAAAACCAATACTGCAATAACATTGTACATTGATATAATGATTACCTACATCAGGCTACTACTATGTTTGTTATATTTATTACTATAACTTACAATCGAAACAGAATTTCATAGATCACCTTACACTATAAACATGTTGCCAAGGAGTAGGATTAGGCCCAAAAAGGCTCAAATGAGAACCTCTGTGTCAACACTGGCTGTCACCTTAATGTGATGGTTCAGTGGTTAACAATGGCGAATAAGCCTTATAAAATGATTCATAATCACGTCGACACAGGCACTATAGAAGTTCTACCATATTATGTATAAATACACTCTCAAGAAGGTGCAGCAGTGAATGGCCGGAGCAACTGGTCACTTTGTGGACAGTAGACCAGGGTACACACTACACAGCCACACGTGTCCCCTGTTGTTCCCACACAGACGTCACCAAGAGAACCGCTTGATGTAGCATTTATCTCTTTTGACCCAATTTGACGACATAAGTTGCCGTTGAGTTACAAAATGGCGTTTTAAAAGGTCACCCTATAGAGAGACATATCTGAAAATAGCATACACCAATATGGCATGTACCAGCACAGCACAATTGCACCATTGATCAAAACTGCACATTTGTGCATATGTGTCAAAGTGTTCTTCACATTTAGTTGTATCGTAACTTATTACCCACTTGAAGTGTATTTGAAATTACAGATCTTATTGTATAAAATGTCAAGTGGAGGGACTCTTATTAATCTATATCTCAAAACTCGCTCGGTTCAAAAATTAAACTTGCCCATGTGTAAACACACTGAAACTGTGTCATAGCAAACTTTGTAGTTCACATACAATTATATAAATAATCGGGACAAAATCCATAGATTAGTGCACACTTGACTGCTGCTAAAAGTAAACTACACTATGGACGTTAAACCATGTTTTTCCCGCCAGGACAATATTCAACATTTAACACCTCGAGAGATAAACCTGAATGGCGGTCCATGACCCATCGGGGTCAACACAAGCAAACACTAACATGTACACAGGTGCATTAATTAGACATTGTAATCAGTGCTGTGAGTAGAGTGTTGACCCAGTAGCCTGGAGCCACTGAGCCCAGCAGACCTTGGCTGTCAGCACAGGCCAAAGGCCACCTCACTGAGCACATAGCATGAATCAGCAGATCTCGCAAGAATGACACCTATTGGCAGGTGACTAATGCCCTGAGAAAGTCTCTGGTTCAGGGTTGGCAACAACTGCATGCCTGGGGGGGGGGGGGGGGGGTTCAGGGGGTGTCTAGTGCTGTCTACCACTGTCCCAGGGCACCACTGTTTAGGCTGCTAGTGTAACTACATGCTGTCTCACATGCATTGTGACAACAGTGCAGGACACTCACGGAGTATCACCTACCTATCTGTCAACATGTCACCAGTAAAGTTGTGTGGATTTATACACTTTTTGGAACCAGCTGAATAAAAACAGCAACTGCTAAACAGCTAACAAACACTGTGCAGTGTATTGTGCAGTGTATACATCAATGGATCAACTCAGGTGACTTCTTCTGTAAGTTCTTTTCAGCCACAAATGTACAAGTTGTGCCCAAATTTTGTTTTACTATGGATAAACCAATAGTTACTGTAGAATTGTGATTTTGACGAGTCATACTAATACAAAAGGGTTGAGTTTCTGACTGTCAGATAGGTATTTCCAATGAGACAATATCCGAAACCGAATTAAAAAGAAGGAACTGGAATTGAAAATGGGAACTGGAATTGAATCAGCAGCACTGCAGTTGTATGGTTTCCTTTCCATGGAAAGGAAACTACAACTGATTTAAATTTTCAAAAAAAGGGAATTTACCACAGCCCTATTCATGGACTGATTATAACCATGACGCATTTGGTTACACAAAACAATGCATTGATCCCTCTAAAACAGTCACCTTGCTAATCAGGTCACTTGTTCAGTCCTGAGGGTGACCTTAATACAGAGGTTCCACTGTAAACAGGGGTCAGTGTTTTATAGTCTCAGTGCTGACAAGGCACACTACATATGACATGACACCACACAACACATCACACAAAGTGCCTTTAGTCAGGCCGTGTGCTGAAACTTCTGCAAGCTGATTGAAACATAGAAAATTAATGATGAATTCCTACAAGACCTGCTTTGTTTACTTCCTCCAGCCAGGGATTCATCTAGCTCTTTCGGAATAATCTACATTCATCTCTGGCATAAATCCCCAACAAACCCCTAATCATTCCCTGTAATTACTGCAAAATGGTTTTACAAAATTATATGACTCAACTGTCAAGAATGTCACGTAAGCCCCAGCTATGAGTTACAAGTTTTATGACCACTGATGTATTATTAGCATGCAAACAGAACTGTTCCCCCAGGACAACTATACCTCCACGAGTATGGGAGTCACACCCAGGGCTTTATGCAGGACCAAATTATTGCCAGTCACACATGTTTTGGTGGACACATGGATGTTAACTGTTAAGGCAGTTTACAAACATGACCTGAAATGGACTACAAACACACATGTGACATCATTTACACTCACGTCTAAGGCATAACTGACAATATCTATGGTTTTGGAAGACCTTTTTTGCTCCTTTATTTTTTTACCTGTCTACCTATATTTCTACCTGTCCACAACGTTTTTTACCTGTCCGTACAGGTGGGCAAGTCTCTGCATAACACTATGGTCACACCCCACTAGTGACTACACCAAACAGGGGTAACATCAGCAGTTTGTATCAACAAGGCAAAGTGCACTAAGAAAACAAGACATTCCCACACAACTGTCACAGATGTTTTTCAATTGTTGTTGTAACTGTTTCTCATGTTTACTCTCTCTACTCACTCATGTCAATGGTATTTTTGTGAAAACTTGAAATCAACATAGACCATTGATAATCATAGCAATGTCATATTGATGTGCCTAAACTCACTAAAGTGGACTTGTATACAAGATATAAAAGAGATAACAGATAAATGCTATCATTTATTTGAATTGTAGAACAGTAACTATAAAATGTGAAAGCAGGGTTAAGTGCAAAAGTCACAAATATTTCCTGTTTTTTTTCTGTTGGGAAATAGTAATAATTAATATTGACACTGTCAGGCCTGGTCACTGTCCTTGAAGGACATACCCCAAGTGGCAGGGTGTCACACAGATTTACAGATTTTAGCTTGCATCAGTACTGGCTCACATATTTCAAACATGAGATGGATACAGTTACTGTCGCAGCAATATCTTGTATTGATATTGATACAATCGTCACGGATGACATAAACTTGTTGTTTGCACATTTTCTCTACCCACTGTGAGTTATATCATTTTGTAGCAGAATGGAATAAATATTATATAAGTATTATATATGTATATATATGTATATATATATATATATATATATATATATATATATATATATATATATATATCTGAACTCTGAAGCGCCTTCCTGTGTACTCCAATAAGGAATTGGAGTACAAGTTATTGTTTATACTGTAACATATTGGACTGTTGGTGCGGCTGGCCTAAACTAATTATTTACATAATCATATACCAGGGTGTGTATGTAGAGTAAGTTTCATACCAGCCATGATATTTGCATACATCAATAGCCAAGCCATTAATTAATGAAACATTTATTATGTACATGCACCAGGAGGATGTTTACACTAATCCCACAGACACACTGACAAATGTACATAGCACTGGACCCTTAAATGTTCTCTCTGGATGCAGTAAAGCTTACTTCTAAGATACCTGCCTAGGAACAAAGTATTAAATATGTGTAATGTGACTGTTTAATATTTTTAAAGTATTTATTATTTTGGACAAATGCCCGAATAGAATATTATTTTACAAGATTTATGTACACATTTCTGAAGCTAAACAAGAATGGAGCTTTAAAGAAGGCAAGGCAACATAGAGAAAACACATTCAGACAACTTCCAGTAATATCTTAACTGTTATGTTAAAGATTAGACTGGATATTAACTGGTTCAAACAATGGTCTAACAAACACTGCTAACAAATCAGCATCAACGAATGAATCAGATACAATCACCACCATGTTTATACAGTACACAATCAACACTACAGATATGTAAGCCAGTGGTGTATTTAAGGGGGCACTGGGTCATGGCCGCCCTCTTTGCATTGCAAATTATGTTTTTAATAACAGTACTATGTGATAACATAATCTTGCTTTTACAACTACTTAAAAAAATTCCATCCTCCCTCCTTTAGAAGATTCTAGATATACCACTGCTGCCACCATGGTCACCTATGTGACTATAGTCACATAGTCACCTATGTGACTATGAGCCAATCAACAGCTCGACTCACACATACTCGACACATTGAAACAATCAAGGAAACCTGGTTTAACAAATTGTTTCATAAGTTTCTTATTAAAAGAGTGCTGACGCAACGTTTGTAGTTGCATCTTTGTTCACTTCAACCTGTACAAATGCATTGTTGAGCTTACTGCAATCATCTTCATCAGAAAATGATAATCATAGTTGTGTACTCACTAAACATTTGAGAACAAAGGTCACTAACAACTATTCTCTGCCAACCAGGAAGTTCAAGATGTGGATATAACTAAGGAACTCAATCCTTACCTAGTGTAATCCTAATCCTAATGGGAATTAAGTTAAGGGTTGAAGCTATAGACATTTAATTCCTCACAATCAGAAAACGGTAGGCTATCTTTGTCTGTTGATATGAGAAGTTAAATAAAATGAGTAAACATGCACCCACTATCTGAGTAAACAATCACAAAGAGTACTCTTACAAATATGTCACAGCCACTTATGGGTTCGCATGCAGGCCAGATTTAGGGCAAGGAAGACTGAACGGTTGCCCAGGGGCTTAACTAAAATTTAATAACAACAACCCCATCAAATTGTTTGAAAAGGGTTGTACCCTGTGGGTTTGAGATAAACAATATTTTAATAACTTGTTGTGCCATTAGCCGTTATAAGATGGTGTGACAATCGGGACATACTATGCGATGACTAAGCATGATGGTTTGCAGGCATGCTCAAAGTTAACAAACATTTTAAACATACTATACACCATGTTCTGTAGCTCAACAAAACCTAAGTTATTTGCCATGTTAAATGACAACACCCACTATAATAACCGATCTTAACAATCTATTATTTATACATCATTTTGTTCTTTCTGGGTCAATAGGTGATAGAATTGCTGTTGAACTTGATGCCACAAAACTTGGTAATGTTTTTGATACATTGTTCTGTAGTACAATAGACTTCTTGTAGTCCAATTGATCAGCCTTCTGGGACAAATGTATTTAACAAATATTAAAATATATATATAAATTATATATATATCTATATATATATATATATATATATATATATATATATATATATATATATATATATATATATATATATATATATATATATATATATTACCATCACACTGATAAGTACTATGCTCATGATCATTATATTTAAACAGGTCTTCCTCAATTTTTTATTTCATCCATTTCAGACTGCTTTCACAAAATATGTAATTTCGTAATCCGAACCAAGCTACTTATTGTCCACAATGGCATGCAACTAATAATTATTTAAAATTTGGTCTTGGTGAAATACAATAATTCAATAAGTTTTAAATTATCTTTGGCAAGAGCTAAACAATCCAATTTGCTTAGGCTATTCCCACTTCAAGAAATTACCCAATCTATGCTAATGATCTAATTAAATTTTTTCAATGAAAAAAATAAACACTCAACTAAACCAACTTTTGTTGTGTATTAGAGTCCTGACCATTAGAAGTCTGAACATCAATGAACATGGCTCGCAGTGGACCAAACCAGTCAAGACTTTAGTTCTGCTTTAAACCCAGATATCATTTCATTCCGCACCAACCATAATTTGTCCTTAATGTACGCAAATGGAACAAAAACTACTGTTTGTTTTGAAATATTGTAATAAAGACCAGATCCAAGAAATTAGAAAAACCAATGAATTCTATTTGAATTTCACTATATTACTTGATGAACAGTTGACTCACTGTAAGTAGGGCAAATATTACTGTTTTAATATAGCAATGTTAAATCCTAGCGGTGTTAATAATAAAACAGGTAATAATTAACTATATTTACACTGTCTATAATGTTAGTTCTTATATATCATGGATACAAAATCATAATTAATCAATGGCGAGAGTGCCATGGCAGTGGATCATCGATAGTGCCAGTGGATCATCGAAAGGAAAGAAAAAGAAATGCTTCTGCCTTCTCTTCCTAACTTAGACTTAGGCTTAGCCTCAGGAGACTTACAGAACCTTACAAGTCTTATCCTGGCACATGCATCAGCCACGATCTAGCAGACAATAACAAGAAGAGACACATCAACTCGGGTCAATGCCAATGGAAGGGTGTTGTTTACTAAAATGTAATACTGATAACTTTATAATATTAATAAAATATAAAACCAATTTTATTGTTTCTCTAGACAAAGCAGTCTTTACAACTGTCAGTGTCAACATTGAACATGTTACCCGGAATTTAAGACCTGGAATGACTGATTGTTATTTATAACCATGGGATGTGGCCTTTGTGTAGCCTAGGTCTATCATTATTACGTCCAAGTTCATAGGCCTGACACTGACAATATGTCGTACTGAGCTACTCGATCGTCAACGTCGTCACGATCGTACTCTAGTCTCAATTAACTGTCACTACCTAGTCATAGTGACAGTCTGTCTTTTGATCAGTAATACCGGTGTGGTTCGCATTTTGAGTAAATTGGCAAAATTACGTAAATAATAGTACACCAATTGCTTCATCTTACCTGTCGACGAGTTCAACCTATGTGCGTTCGACATACAGTCACCGATACAAAAGAAATTTTGCCAAGTCATTGCCATTATTCAGCCCATATCAAACCCACCGTTTCGTCGCCTACTTACGGGCTGGCGCAACCAGCCGGATATTGTGACACATGGTGCCTCCCTCTGTCGGATTGTTGAACACTGAAAAGGTCTCGCGTCGTGGCGAAAATAAAAACACCATTGCATTTTATCAAGGACCAAAACCGCATGCCTGCATCTTAAATAAATGAATCTTAATAAATCAAATACACTTTTGGTCTTTGGAGTTGTCGTATATACGCAATTACTAGAATCTCTTACGAAGGCAACAGCCACTTTCTAATATGCATGAGCGGTATCGCATCCTGTTTTACAATAATTTTGACTCATCATAACATTGCAATCGCACAAGCTCTTACAGTTCGGTGAATTGGTTTTCTTCTTATACTACGGATAATATATTATATAATAATATATATATATATATATATATATATATATATATATATATATATATATATATATATATATATATATATATATATATATATAATATTTATATAATAATATATATATATAATATTTATATCATAATATATTATATAATATTTATATTTATATAATAATATATATATATATATATATGTATATGTATATGTATATGTATATGTATATGTATATGTATATGTATATGTATATGTATATGTATATGTATATGTATATGTATATGTATATGTATATGTATATGTATATGTATATGTATATGTATATGTATATGTATATGTATATGTATATGTATATGTATATGTATATGTATATGTATATGTATATGTATATGTATATGTATATGTATATGTATATGTATATGTATATGTATATGTATATATGTATATATGTATATATGTATATATGTATATATGTATATATGTATATATGTATATATGTATACATATATATTATATATAATATAATATATATATTATGTATATATATATATATATATATATATATATATATATATATATATATATATATATATATATATATATATATATATATATATATATATATATATATATATATATATATATATATATATGAATAACCCTTCCCTATTTATTTCAGGGTACCAGTTAATTGAATTGAGGTAAAACTAACAGATATTTAATATACATATGACATGAACACGACAAATTATAATGTTCACTGCCGTCTATAAGATTATGTTCCTTGACGTCTTTGTTGACGTTCATTGACTACATAGTCGCGTTAGACCCGCTACATCGATATCAACATGGCGGGAACGGAAAATTTGTCCGAAGAACAAATTTCATCTGTAGACGATGTTGTTGTAGATGACAACACAAATACCGAATCAGAAAAGACAGAACGTATAGTAAAGCTTCCACTGTCGAGAATCAAACATATGGTGAAACTTGACCCGGACGTCACATTGGCCAGTCAGGATGCTGTCCTTATGATAGCGAAGGCTACCGTAAGTGTGTCACATCAGTTATCACACGTGATTGTGTGTTTACAAACCCGTTTACAAATACGGAGTCCTTACAAATAACAAGACTGAGCCTGAGGGAGTTACAGAAGTTTATGTCCCAAATCGCTTATGTCCCAAGTAACTTATTAGTTATGTCCCAAATTTTGTGGACAAACAGTGCCAGCATTACAGATTTATGACATACTTCTTCTTCTATTGATCAGCCAACATCGACAATGTTGTGATGATTATGCTGATTTGTGGAGGTTGCAGTAGACACTTCTGAAATGTAGTGAAAGGGTGTGTGGCATAGTAGAGGGGGGTAGTAGACATAAGAAACAAAGGGGAGGGGAGGTGGTGGTCTGTCGTGGTTACAGGTGGGCAGCAAGCCTGGACTTGAAACAGTCCAGGGACTTGGCTGCCACTATTTCCTGGGGCAGGCTGTTCCATTCAGGTATGGTCCGGGGGAAGAATGACATCTGTCTGTACTGTGTCCTGCAGTAGCTTTATTTATTTGTTCTTTGGACAAGCTTTAGACCTCAGCCGTTTTTTGTGTAAAGCCCATAGTTCCTCAGAAAAGTAGGTCAGATTCCGAAAAATGACAGCGGTATCCGTTTTTGGGGCGCAGGTCTTATTATTGAATTTTCATTATTGCAAGTTAACATTATTTTAAAGGGCATATAATTACCTTCACATTGTAGATATGCTTTCTCATTAATTAAAAAAGTTGACCATAATGCAACAGATGTGCCAGTATATAAATATTTTACTATAACATGACATATTACGTGACGTAACTTTTTAAGGCTTAATTTTTTACTGCTATAAGTTGTGTTTATTTGAAAGATAGTGTAATTACCTACACATTGGTACCAATGTTATTATTATTATACCGTATATATTAATGTTGCATATACTCGAATACAATGGAAGCATACTCGACAACATGAGAAACTAGTGCCCAGTCACAGTACAGCAGCCAAGTGTTCCCGCTACCACCCCGGCCAGCCTCGGTCGAAACCTCGGCAAATAAACAACAGAACAGTCCCGCAAGTTACACCACTTATAAATACTACAATAATTATAATACAACTACCCAATCATTGAATTATATCCTAGTTGAGCATACTGTCTTTGTGCAAGAATATGGGACATCGAGTATGGGACTCGTCTCATAGTTGTATAGTGTGTTTACAAAATGAGCTTGCCCGACGAACTTCCCCGACAACTACAACGATCTTCGAAATGAAACATCGACTAAAGTCACATATTCGATGCATGAAACGGCTTAAATAGCCAACACTTTGGAAGACTTCTTCCGCAGTCAAATGATTTGGACCAGCCGATGCCATTTTGCTTACTCAAAAAATAGGGCACTTCGAAAAAATTTGTGAAACTCCGTAAACTTGAATAGGACCGCTACCCACAATGCATTGCCGATATGTTAACCCTTCAAGTTAAATGTGTTTCAAAAGTATCCTCCAGAGAGCGCCTCTGGAATAGATCAAACTTGGATGCTAATATATACGGCCGGCTACGGCCGACTCGAGGAGTAAACAGCCGGCCGACTTGAGGTCTAAAGGGTTAACTGATTCTGATCTTTTGTAGTGCAATACCCCTACTGGGACATCACCCACTAGTAAGAATTAGTGAGTCCACTACAGGGTACATATTTACCCCATGTGTGGGATATTTTACTTCCCCTGGCATAGACACCAGATAGAAGGGACCACCAGCTTTTTGTGTCTCCTCCGAAAGACAGGCAGATGTGGTGTGAACGAAATTGACTAAGTTTCGAAACGGCGGCAGGTGGGATTGAACCACCGTCCCCTCGATTGACAGTCCGGCGCTCTACCACGTGACCACCGCTCCCCACTAAGTCTAAAGTGCATAAATAACATAAATACCTAATCATAAATTTAGGACATATCACCTGGGACATATGTGACTTGGGACATAATATAAAGTCCATATGTCGACTCAGGTAGTCAGGAATCATGATTACACTAGTACTACACTCTACAGTACAGGGGATATACCACATAATGTAGTACTCATAATAGTCCTGCCCAACAGAATTAGCATTGCGCAGTTTGAATGGATTTCTGTGAGCAGTGAATTTGAGTGAGTAGAACTAGAAATGTGCACCATGGCATCACAGCCTATGTCGAATGCACATAGCTCTGTCAAAACTACATATGAGTATCATATGATTCATATGACACAATTATCATTGATTTTCCCATAGGCGACCCTTGTAACACTTCCTTGCTTTCCTGCTTCTCCATGCTAGGGATAGTAATCTAGGATATTCAGACACCCCTTCTTAGTTCATTTCTGCTAGAAGCAGCAGGCAATTTGGTTTGTTGGCACATGAATGACACCTGTAATGGCTGTATGTATATATACACATCCACCGACCAAACGTTGTGTCTGACAAATCAGTGACGTCATTATTTAAATATGCACTGACATTTCTAAGCTTTCATTATTCCACCCCATTGTATGTCAGTTTCAGCTGTTATCATTCAAGTTGTGATTCAACACTTGTTTTTTCTGACAGGAGTTATTCATTCAGGATCTCACAAAGGAAGCATACACAAGCACAGTACACAGCAAGAGGAAAACAGTCCAGAGGAAAGACTTAGGTACGGATACAAGACATTTGCATTATCATGAATAGTTGCTATGTCGTGACATAAATCAATTGAACTACCAGACCAGTGTAATAATGTTACTATATCATTACTTGCTCAATCTAACTTTATTCAATTTTCCTACAAAATCAGAGGAACTTCAGTCAAAAATAGTCAATGCTACTGGTTGTGTGCACACACTATGTTTTAAATTACTTATATCAACATTTTTATCCTAATACTGTGGAGAAAATTATGCAGTAAATATTCATTGAACAAAAGCTCTAAATGAAAACACGGGCCACACCTCCTCGCCAGCATGTGTCATATATTTTATTATATTTCAGAAGTTTTAACACAAGACATGAATTATCAAAGTTGTATCGTTTTCTCTTCAGATGTTGCAGTGGATAACGTGGACTACTTTGCTTTCCTTGATGGTAAGTTGTTTTATCGATAGGACTCAATACAGCATTCTCACGTACAGCAGCTGTAGTTGAGAGCTCTAGATAAATGAGTTCCAGGCTAAATCCAGGATCTTGCACGTGTATGAACTGGTCTTCAACAAATGGGACTTGCATGTAAATGATACCCTAAATGAACATAGCTAAGCAGTTTGGAAAAGTTAAAAGGTTCATCTACTCATCTACAATAATTTTTAACTTCTAGTTATTAAAAATTAACTTGTTTATACTGTTATTGTGAAGCATGTTTTAGTAAACTCTACTTAGCGTAGCAATTTCTGTTTCCAGGAACACTGGATACATAGCAGACACTTGGACAGATCTACCCTAGGTGCAGAGATACGCCTCAAACACGTGACAATTGTGCAAGGACCTGGACTACCCAGTAGCTGCTGCCACCTGGTGGGCATAAATATCATACGGTCCAAAACAGTGTTGATGTCGAATAGCAGCTGAAACACCCGTGTCGTCACGTCACGTGACATTTTATATGCTCTGTACATGCAGCATTTAGTAAATTCTCTAGCAAGTCTGCATTTATCTTAATTAAAATGTTTACTTATTAGAGCACTACTGATACTGTTCTTTTTGGATTTCCAAATACTGTAATTTATTGCAATAAATGTTCAGCAGCATTACCTACTGTGCTATGTATGAAATGAGGATTGTCTTCCAATATATACTCACTTTGTTACTGGTTTATATATTTGTCTAGTTAGTTAAATTTAATTATTATATTTACTAATTAAGAACTGGGTAAGTAAGAATTAATACTATTTATTTGAAATAAGTAGTTAGTAAATTAATTATTGTTACATAAAACATTTTAATTTGCACGTGTATTTGATCATTTGACAGCCACTCTCACTTTTTATTGTAAGCTACAAGATGTCAAAAACAATTCAGATTACCGGTATACATAAAAAAATTATTCTGTAAAGCACAATTATGAAAATACATTTTGTTACTACAAAAGCTGCATTATAAGCCCAACGTAAACAAAAGTGAAGATGGTTGCAGATAACTATCACTGGATCATAAATTAATAATGTAGAACAGTGATTTGTTTTACCAAAACAAGCACATTCTATAAATTAATTCATTGTAAAGTACAACTGATGTGATAGTGAGAAGCTGCAGTACTCTTAGACGTTTAACAGTACATAAAACACAAATCAGTGCAATCTTGCAATGTAATGGGTCACTGGTGGATATAATATCTGAAACTGTTTTGCTATAAAGTCTGCATTGCTGGCTAATATCACTTATAAATATTATGTATTCATATAATTTTCACAGCCTTTGTGACAAGAGTGGCAAATAAAAATACTGGTCACTAGTCACCTGCTGCACTGGCGCCACAGAATACACATTAGTACTTGTGTCAACCACTTGAGAACATTAAAACTAAACCAATACATGCTATCTAATCACAGCCATAAAATAACCACGTTGGTTGACTTGAGTGGATGTTGTCTCAGTCACAACAAATTCATATCGCATAAACAAGGACATTCAATAGATACAAATACTGGTAATTATATAAAATTATAAATCACCTATTTAACAAGTACATTCAGTGTTCATTTCAAACTTGATCAATATTTGTCTTTATCACATAGTAATGTTTAAATACTAAGTTCCCTCTCACACCCTTGGGACTCGCAGGTAATTTGTAGGTAATTATAATAATTATTGTTTATATGTTATATATGAACACACATAGAAACAAACTTACAAAAATACTTATACAAAATAAAAAACCTTAAAGAACATGAATAAATGTGCAAAGCGTCACCTTGTGACTAAGTGGGTGATTAACTAATATTATATTAATTTCCAGTGTGATTTCTTTCAATATAATTTATTAAATATTTGATAGTTTCAAAAGGATGTTATTGTTTTATTATAGTTTGCAAGTGAGCGAATCATGATTTCAAACATTTGCTAGTCCATGTAAGTGTCTCCCACATAGAAGTGCAAAATGCAGCCGCATCACAAGCACCTTGGCCATTGTACTTCAGCCTAATGTTCCACAGGTCAGATCTTGCACAGACTAATTCGTGTCAGTACATCACTGACAGTTTCAATCCAAAGAAATAGAATTCTGCTGCACAGAAGTCATCAGTGAAAGTGCCGAGGTAGGAGAAATCCTGTGTGTTATAAATGATCAAACTATGCAGTTGTAGAATTGAATGCGTGTATAACTACAGTTCTAACAACGGCTTGTCCTGAGTCACTGATGGACTGTCAAATGAATGGAGTGTCACACGAATGGACTGTCACACCAATAGACAGTCGCATGAATGGAGTGTCACACTGATGGACTGTCACACCGATGGGTTGTCACATCGATGGACTGTCACATGGATGCAGTCTCACACCAATGTACTGTGTCACATGGATGGTTCCTCCTACAGATGACTGTCACATGGATGAATTGTTCATTTCCTGCGCTTCCGGCGCTGTTTCCGAGACTTGGGTTTCCACGTGTTGTCTGAGAAGCTGTGGTTGTTGTGACTGTTGTAGCTGGGTGCCTGGCTGTAGGTGGACGGGTCAAACTGGCGCAGGAACTCGTCCAGGTCCTCGTCTCTGAAACAACAGCACCAATTTATAACAAACTCAATATAATTATATGACAGGTGGTGATTACTGAAGGTGCGAGGAGGCCAGTGGAAAGACTCGGGGATGAAGGTAAACAGACTGACAAAGGGACAATTGAAGAAGTCCGCCAGGGAGTAACGTGCCTTGATCAGATCTGAGGACTTGATTTTGTGCTATATAGGAACTTTATAAAGGATGATGGCACAATGCACATATTAGCAAACCCCCCAAATGAGTTTTGTACTGGTTCAAATCACCAGGTGGTGTGGAACACATGGTTGGGCAATCTAATATGGCCTCCAAAACAACAGCTGCCAGACTCAACTGACACGATGCAGTTGCTGGTATCATTTTATGGTGCACTCAATAGATGGCACCACATGTCTTTTATAATATATTGCATTTAGTTACTTAACTGTAAAATTAATAGCGGGCAAATTCCAGACAGAGAAGCAAAGACCGCGTTAAGACTGAAACTTGTGTCATGTGACACGTGTGAACAGGACTGAGTGAGAGAACGACACAGGAGGAGACGGAAGAAGTGAGGGAGGGAGACAGGGAGGGAGACAGGGAGGAGGAAGATGGGGAGGGAGACAGGGAGGGAGACAGGGAGGAGGAAGACGGGGAGGGAGACAGGGAGGAGGGAGACAGGGAGGAGGAAGACGGGGAGGGAGACAGGGAGGAGGGAGACGGGGAGGAGGGAGACGGGGAGGAGGAAGACGGGGAGGGAGACAGGGAGGAGGAAGACGGGGAGGGAGACAGGGAGGAGGGAGACAGGGAGGAGGAAGACGGGGAGGAGGAAGACGGGGAGGGAGACAGGGAGGAGGAAGACGGGGAGGGAGACAGGGAGGAGGAAGACGGGGAGGAGGAAGATGGGGAGGAAGACAGGGAGGAGGAAGATGGGGAGGAAGACAGGGAGGAGGAAGACGGGGAGGGAGACAGGGGGGAGGGAGACAGGGAGGAGGAAGACGGGGAGGGAGACAGGGAGGAGGAAGACGGGGAGGGAGACAGGGAGGAGGGAGACAGGGAGGAGGAAGACAGGGAGGAGGAAGACGGGGAGGGAGACAGGGAGGAGGGAGACGGGGAGGAGGAAGATGGGGAGGGAGACAGGGAGGAGGAAGACGGGGAGGGAGACAGGGAGGAGGAAGATGGGGAGGGAGACAGGGAGGAGGAAGACGGGGAGGAGGAAGACGGGGAGGGAGACAGGGAGGAGGAAGACGGGGAGGGAGACAGGGAGGAGGAAGATGGGGAGGGAGACAGGGAGGAGGAAGACGGGGAGGGAGACAGGGAGGAGGGAGACAGGGAGGAGGAAGATGGGGAGGGAGACAGGGAGGAGGAAGACGGGGAGGGAGACAGGGAGGAGGAAGACGGGGAGGGAGACAGGGAGGAGGAAGACAGGGAGGAGGAAGACGGGGAGGGAGACAGGGAGGAGGGAGACAGGGAGGAGGAAGACAGGGAGGAGGAAGACAGGGAGGAGGGAGACAGGGAGGAGGAAGACGGGGAGGGAGACAGGGAGGAGGAAGACAGGGAGGAGGAAGACGGGGAGGGAGACAGGGAGGAGGAAGACAGGGAGGAGGAAGACGGGGAGGGAGACAGGGAGGAGGAAGACAGGGAGGAGGAAGACGGGGAGGAGGAAGACGGGGAGGGAGACAGGGAGGAGGGAGATGGGGAGGAAGACGGGGAGGGAGACAGGGAGGAGGGAGACAGGGAGGAGGAAGACGGGGAGGGAGACAGGGAGGAGGGAGACAGGGAGGAGGAAGACGGGGAGGGAGACAGGGAGGAGGAAGACGGGGAGGGAGACAGGGAGGAGGAAGATGGGGAGGCAGACAGGGAGGAGGAAGACGGGGAGGGAGACAGGGAGGAGGAAGACGGGGAGGGAGACTATTACCGGGACCTGGTCTGATGTCTTCTCTTCAAGTGGATCTGCACTTTGTGCAGATTGGGACTGAGCCCACTCAGCCGACCCTGTCAACAAACAACAGTTCTACTTACAACATGTACACAATGCGACACCTGCTTTATTTACCAGTGGCCACTACATTCTACAGTCCAGGAGCCGTATTCATGTCGAGCAGATAAACTACCCAGGGGTAAATTATGTAACCGCCGCTAGTAAATGAATACAGAATCACGTGCCGTTATCCGGCGGATAACGTTACCTCCGGGTAGCAAGGCTTAACTGGGCGACGTGAATACGGCTCCAGAGGAATAACAAAATACAACCTCAGTTGAAATTCAACACCCCACAAAATCTTCTAAATTTTAACTCAAGTGTGTGCACATAAACAAAATGACTGCGAATCTCGAACACTGAAATATGAAACATCTCCAAATTCTGTGCACTGAAAACACCTCTCTCCACTTTTTTCTAGCTATTAATACTCTTGTAAGGCCTAAATTGCATACAATTTAGGTGATAATCTTAAGGTGAACAATGGGCATAAGAGTGTGGTGTCTACATTATAATAAAAATATACGGAAAATTCGAAAAAAAGTTTATTGAGAAGTAAATAATTTACTAAATGTATAAAAGTTCAAGTGTTGCAGACTTGCTATTTTTACAGCAAAGCTTGTTAGAATTTGACAAAAAGGATGTGACAAGCTGTGAGAGTATACGGCGACTATACCTGACACGTTGCCCACTCGGTGATGTTGTAGATGATGCCGTCCATACAGGCGAAGTAACTGTAGCGGAAGGCGTAGCGGGTCTCAGCCCACACATCGTCCTATGGCAACAAACATGTCAGAGGACATGAAACATTGTCAACAATGATTTTATGCAATAACAACATATACAACATTTGTAACCCTAGAGGTGACCAAGACCAATTATTGGCCCAAAGGCACCTCTGTTGTAAAAAAATTCATTGCCATCACAAGTAACTGACATGTAAACATTTGGCATCACTGAATGGCTGACATAGCAAATTATGTATATTTTTCCTTGTGTAGATTTTTCACAATCGAGTTTACGAACCACGTGATGCTGTTGCCACCCATGTTTGGGAGATTTTACTATGCCTTGATGAAAGAATTTACACATCCATTCATAAAGTCTACATCCCCCACACATGCGGTATCTAAAAGAAGCTCGGTGAATGGCCAATCAAAGTTAACCAAGACTTTAAAAATTATCTCTAGAAAAGTTTATAAATTTATGTTATGGACTAGCGGGTCTGCAATGATACACTCTATGAAGGAATGGGTTAATGAATAATGCACTGAGTTATACAGCCGTCTGTACACTACACTCACCTCTCTGGCGGAGTGGTACTCGTAGCAGGTGCCACAGTAGCGGGCAGCGTACACACACCGGTCAGTGGCCACACGCAGGTGACTGCCCCCACACTGGTCACACACCAGACGGTCAGCTGCCTGCAACACCAGCCCGATCTCCACTCAAATACACACAATCAGGGCGCATTGATATTGTCAGTCAGGGCGCGTTGATATTGTCAGCCAGGTTGCATTCATATTGTCAGTCAGACATAGACATTCCACAGAGGAATTCTGTTGTTGTCCGTGTACACACAACTATATTTATGTTGTTGTTCGTGTACACACAACTATATTTATCTTCATGTTTACATTTCATCACTGTAATTCAACTGAAAAGCATCACCTTGGTTTTTTTCGTGTTTCATGTTTATATGTGTAGTAAATTACAATTTCACTCTTGCTAAATTCTCCTGCATTCACATCTGTGTAAGAGAACAGATTCCATCTTCTCAAAACAACTCCAGTATTTATTACATTTACCCAGTGCTTGTGCAATAATTACCTCTTTCATCTCCTTCCTCAGCCTTGATATTTGGTCAAAGATGTCCCTCTACAAGACAGGGAACAAGTGCAACGCAAGGAACTGGTGACTGAGGTCAGAGGAACCAGTGCAAGTGAGAACAAAGAAGCAGAAGAAAAAGACAAAAATCGACAACAGGATTCGTGGCCAGTCTAACCCCTGACAACAGGATTCGTGGCCAGTCTAACCCCTGACAACAGGATTCGTGGCCAGTCTAACCCCTGACAACAGGATTCGTGGCCAGTCTAAACCCTGACAACAGGATTCGTGGCCAGTCTAACCCCTGACAACAGGATTCGTGGCCAGTCTAAACCCTGACAACAGGATTCGTGGCCAGTCTAACCCCTGACAACAGGATTCGTGGCCAGTCTAACCCCTGACAACAGGATTCGTGGCCAGTCTAAACCCTGACAACAGGATTCGTGGCCAGTCTAACCCCTGACAACAGGATTCGTGGCCAGTCTAACCCCTGACAACAGGATTCGTGGCCAGTCTAACCCCTGACAACAGGATTCGTGGCCAGTCTAACCCCTGACAACAGGATTCGTGGCCAGTCTAACCCCTGACAACAGGATTCGTGGCCAGTCTAAGCCCTGGCAACAGGATTCGTGGCCAGTCTAACCCCTGACAACAGGATTCGTGGCCAGTCTAAACCCTGACAACAGGATTCGTGGCCAGTCTAACCCCTGACAACAGGATTCGTGGCCAGTCTAACCCCTGACAACAGGATTCGTGGCCAGTCTAACCCCTGACAACAGGATTCGTGGCCAGTCTAACCCCTGACAACAGGATTCGTGGCCAGTCTAACCCCTGACAACAGGATTCGTGGCCAGTCTAACCCCTGACAACAGGATTCGTGGCCAGTCTAAGCTCTGACAACAGGGATCCAGGAGGAACAATTACAACAATGAAGACAATTTTATGTCGTCAATATGTATTTTTTAAATCTGCATTTCCAACAGCTCTATATTGCAGTGAAAGTTGGACACAGAACAAAGAAGACACAACAAGTATGCAAGCCTTTGAGATGAAATGTTACAGGAAACTCCTAAAAAATGTCACGGACAACAACAATAGTCAAATCCTTAAAATAAAATAAAAAACTGTCAATTAGTGAATTCAATTAAAACAAGTTCTACTATTTTGGTCACATCAAGTCACCATTCCATAGAAAAACTACCGAAAAAGACACACTGTTGGGAAAGAGAGGAAGGTGAGACAAAGAAGATGGAGAGGACATTAGCGGCTGGTTGGAGAACAACATTGTGGGAGCAGAAAGACTGATGGACGGGTGGCGTGTCATGGGATCATTCAGTCATCAGTCTCACACATACATGCTGAAGAACTGAAGGGTCAATATGTATATTCAGGTAAAAGTAACCAGTATTGAATTGAAATAATTACACAGATACATCACACACATCATTATCATATGTGAGAAGATGCCTACCATTTGTGCATCTGCCTCCTGGGAGAACCTGTGTCCATCCTCCTGTGTCCTCCGCAGCTCCTCTCGTTTCTCCTGAAACACCACAACACGATGTAAACGCACACACACACACACACACACACACACACACACACACACACACACACACACACACACTTCGTGTATCAAATGGGGACGTTAGTTTTTAACATACGACTGGGGACTGCATGTTTTAACGATACTACACATGATAAGTTATATTTATAATTGTAAACATAAATATGTTATGATAAATTATATATACACACTTTTATTAAGATTTTGTTTTTATATGCCCCGATGTTTTTGTTGATTAATAAAATTACGAAACGCGCTCACAGTTACACAAAAAATCATGACCATTTGGTTCTAATTTCACCAGATAGTGTAAATTGACTTAATTGTTAATTAAATGCAGTATTTACTACTGGGGACATCCCCAGTTGTTGGGTTAAAAAATTACAAATGGCCCCAGTCATCGGCAATTACAAATTCGCACACACACACACACAACCAGAGATGACAAACAGGCTGTTACTGTAAAGTTAAACACATTGTATCAACACAGTAGGATTAGCAGTGTGAGAGCACCAAGATTCACATAGAAGTGTTTTGTATGTCTGCCACCAGGTGGTGTGCCAATGTGTCGAGTGGTTTCGACATCATTTCAGATGAAAGCATTTCACACCAGTTCACTGAAATAACTACCCAATCTTTGCAGAAAGCATCCACCATGATTCCATTACTTTTGAAATTAATTTATAACATTCTACCACTGTTTACACGTCTGTCCTACAGCCACATGAAGGGTAACAAACACAATCTACACAAGCCTCAAAGTACCCTGTACTTATAGCTTAACTTTGTCACACTCACTGAGCACACAATGGTCTAGACAGTCCGACACGATCTTATCTAAAAGGCTCATGTTAGGAGAAATCACTTACATGGTCGCCAATGATGTCAAATGCATTTTGCAGTTTCTTGAAGGCTTCCTCTGATCCCACCTGACCGTTCTACAGGAACACAACACAAGATTACATCCCAATTGTAGTCATGATTTAGTCTTACAACGGTGACATAACGGGCACCACTGCAACATTCTATGATGTGGCGCATATTTAAAGATCAGTAAATGAGAGTTAGACATCATAACAGATAATTAATCAGTTTATGGAATATAACTACTGCAAGCTAAGAATAAGAGCTGCTGACTGTCACATACCTTGTCTGGATGCACGAGAATGGCCTGTCGCCGGTAGAACCTCTTGATGTCTTCATCTGACGCGTCCACTCCGACTCCAAGAACACTGCACGGGAACATGTTGCTAACTTCTGATGCACAGGTAAACATTACTAGGTTCTTGTAGTCTTTAGACAACCTGGCATTGTCTGCACAATCAGTCTGGGCGTAAAATGCTTCTAAACGAACTGTACGAATGCCCAAGTAAAAACCAAGACTATTTAGTTGCGCACAGCATTATATCAGGCGTCATCTACATCACAATTATACTTGTGATATTTGTAATGCACATGGGTAGATTTATATTGCAAAATAACTTTTGGAGTTGTGAAATGCTTACTGTTCAATTGTATGAAACCTCCAAATGTCATCAACTTACAGGAAATCATGGAATTCTGTGAAAATATAAGAATGTTGCCTGGTTGTGTTTGGAAAGGATGTGATGACAGCAGAAGAGACTAGTTACCACAGGTCACCTGTGAGGAACGTGGTCTTGTGTGGCTGATGCAGAAACCTACTTTTGAGTTAACCATAAAGACTGACCTATATGGATTCTTCTCATCACAACTCAACAGTCTTCTCACAGCTTCATCACCTGTAAGTTCAAACATGTAGTTCAACACCTGTAAGTTCAAACATGTAGTTCAACACCTGTAAGTTCAAACATGTAGTTAAACACATGTAAGTTCAAATGTGTAGTTCAACACCTGTAAGTTCAAGCATGTAGTTCAACACCTGTAAGTTCAAATGTGTAGTTCAAAACCTGTAAGTTAAAACATGTAGTTCATCACCTGTAAGTTCAAACATGTAGTTCAACATCTTAAGTTCAAAAATGCATTACAACTTGTGATAGTTCAAGAACTTAGTTCAATGTCTGTAAGTACAAGCACTCGGCTCAACACCTGCATGCTCAAACATGCCATTCAATTAGTGCAAGTTCAAACACATTGTTCAATAGCTGCATGTAAAACAATCTTTTCCACATCAGTCATTCTGTGTAAGATGAACAACTGGCTTCCACCAAGCCATCTTAGAACTGGCTGGTTGTATGTCAAGACATGGAGCAAAACTATCTTATCCTAAAAATGTTAGCTTCATTGGACGATTAACAGAAGTTTGTTGGGGTCTAAAGACTTTTAACTTTAATCAGACTTGATGCGACAGAAAAAATACCAAAAAATATTTAGCTGAGCCATCCTGAATAAATATATTATATCATCACCAATTCATAGAATTGGAATTTAAACAAACTTTGAAATTTGCCATAATTTTAAGTGTAAGATGAATAGAACAGAAACAGGTACTTGCAAGTTTGAGTTATGTTTATTTTGGCTTATATTTGTGAGATAAAATGTAGCTGCAGACATGTTATCTGACAACAGTTCCCAGATGGCTAGTTGCTAAATAAATTACAACTTACGCTGTGTGTGGTTACATCACACATCCTCAACAAAATGGATAAATCATATTTTGAACCAATGCAAACATGACCATAAGTCCAGGGGTATAGATAGGTCACACAACTTATACACAAATTATGTTCTTCTTTGTCTGTATTTTTTTTTCATTACTAGTATTTATTTTAGATGAGGATATACATATACAGTACCCATCGAAACATGAACATGATGCAACAAACATGGCCTCACAGACAAGTTGTATTAAACAGAAACTGTTGTGCACTGTGATGCAATTGTCATGAATCACACTTTCCTGGAAAGTGTGATTCACCTAGTGGGAAAAGGCGAAGAAAACACTTTCCTGGAAATGTTACCAATCAGATGTATAACAGTATCATACATTTACTTGTGATGTTATACGTAACTAGTGATTATTGGTAAATTGTTTCTCGCATACTATTTCTTGAAATGATATCCCAAGTCTAAGAGTGATATAGAAACCATTGCTGACCAGTTTGATGAAAAACTGTATAACATCTTTGTAGAGACGCAGGTTATACAGCCTCATATATGCTGCATTTTCAAGAATTGACACAACCCAACGTAAGAAGAACACATCACAACTTTGTTTGCATATATTCAGCTGTCTGTGTGGTCATGTGGACCGGATATCGAACCAAGAACTTAATTTACTTTAACCTCTAACTCGTGCTTTTCACCTGTAGGACAAGGACACAGAAAATTCAACTCACCCGTAGTTGGCAGCTCTATATTTCCACCACTTGGCGGCCAGTCAGTAGAGTCACTACTGGGCCACTGAGGTGGTGGGGTGTAACCCCTGTGTTGTCGCCCTTGACAGTATTTTTCCATCAGTTTCTTCACCAGTCTCTGACAGGCTAAGATGCCGTATATGACCCTGGCAAACAGACCAGTGCTCGAAGTCCAAAATATTGATGAAACTAATACATATAGCACTTCATTAAAGCACCAATTACACCTGCACTAGATGACAAGAAATAAATACACCCTGTAGGCAGTAGCTAAGAATGACTCATATGACTTCCCGCCCACCAACAATGTTACTACGGTGAAACAAAGAACATGCAATGTTTCTTTGTTTTCAATAATCAAAGACATCTTTCAGTGTGCAATGAATAGTAATGTGGGTAAATCAGGAACGTGTTGGTACAGGCTCCCTCATGGATTACAAATGAACCTATCAAACACCTACAGTCTGAGAGCCAGGAGTGAGAGGTCTTTGATGATGACCAACAACAGCCACAGCACCGCGAGGATGGACTTGTAGAGTACCTCAATCACATACTGGCCTGAAACAAACAAGGTGAAGAATGGACACTTCAATTCAATTACGCAGTATCAAATTAATGGGTCATTCCGAGTGAACGCAACCAAAATTCCAGAAATTGGTTGCTGTCATCTCTTAGATTTTTGAATAGATCAGTATGGTGAGAGCCTTTGGTGAGATTAGTAAGAATCCAAAATTTGAGCGTTGTAGCTTAACTAGTTTTCAAGTTACGGCAGGTTGAAATTTGGGACTTAGACGTTTTTCGACCGCTTGTTAAAAATAAATAATTTTATTCACATTTCACTAGTCAATATCTTTTACACTCTTTAGCCTGTGTCAGTGAAATTGTGTGGAGTTGTTCTCTATAATATAAATATTACATAACTACAATTAGAACATAAATACAGTGTATGGTTAATGTGCAGCAAGTTGATAAACATCATGATTTATTCAAAATACACACACCTTAGATCCAAATTGTACATATTTTGTACCAAAACATAAATATGTGCAAATCTGAGAAATATGACAGGTTTAGCTGCCTTAATTATGAATATATACATGTGCAAAGATGGTACGTTATTATATTTCTTTAAAAGTGACCACCTTCCGACCCAAAAAAGTCGATGAGGCGTAGCTTGTATTATCATAAAACCTTTTCTAGGTGTAAGTTCATTTCTATAACTCAAATAACTATTAAGTCTCAATATCCTTCCGAGCTTCCTTCACAACAAAAATGGCATATGTCTGGGTGCCCCAACTTTTAAAATAAATTGCTTGTATATACGAAAGGGTTTTCAGACATTGATTGCAAGCTAAATATAGATGGTTAGATGAACTGTTGTGTCTATTTTACATATAATCTATAGTCTTAATTATGAATCTACACATACCCAAATATCATATATTTTATATATTAATTAAAATTAGCAAACGTCCTACCCTGAAAGGTCAATGTGGATTAGAAGGTATTGTTATCAAATTTTTACTAGGCATAAACCAGTTCAAAGATAAATTAACCAGTAACTCTCAATATCCTTCCATGCTTCCTTCTCAAGAAGAATGGGAACCCATTGATACAACTTTTTAAATAAATTGCTTGTAGGGTTGCGAGAGGGTTTTCAGACATTGATTGCAAGCTAAATATGAATGGTTAAATTAAATGTTGTGTGTATTTGATATATATGCATATCATTGTGTATTATCAGAGTAATATGACTTGTTTGACTATTTTAATTATGAATCTACACATACCCAAATGTCCTACATTTTATATTTCTTTAAAATTAGCAAACTTCCAACCTTAAAAGGTCGATGTGGATTAGAAGGTTTTGTTATCAAACTTTTACCAGGCATAAATCAGTACAAAGACTAAATAATTCTCAATATCCTTCCATATGCTTCTTTGTCAAGAAGAATGGGGACCCATAGATACAGAAAAAGATTCAATAAATCACTTGCGAGCAGGTTTTCAAGCACTGATCTTGAGTTAAACATAATAATTATGTTATTGGTAACATTTGTAAATATTGCATATTTATGCATATCAGTACTTATACATTCTTACGGAGTTTTGCTTGAAGCATGGGGCCGGTTTTTGCCTGGTAAAAGTTTGATAACAATACCTTCTAATCCACATCGACCTTTTAGGTTAAAGAAATATATAATGTAGGACATTTGGGTATGTGTAGATTCATAATTAAGATAGTCAAACAAGTCATATTACTCTGATAATACACAATGATATGCATATATATCAAATACACACAACATTTCATTTAACCATTCATATTTAGCTTGCAATCAATGTCTGAAAACCCTCTCGTATATATCACAAGCAATTTATTTAAAAGGTTGTATCAATGGGTTCCCATTCTTCTTGAGAAGGAAGCATGGAAGGATATTGAGAGTTACTGGTTAATTTATCTTTGAACTGGTTTATGCCTAGTAAAAATTTGATAACCATACCTTCTAATCCACATTGACCTTTTAGGGTAGGACGTTTGCTAATTTTAATGAAATATAAAATATATGATATTTGGGTATGTGTAGATTCATACATACCATATTTGCTCTGATAATATGCAGTGTTATGCATATATGTAAAATAGACACAACAGTTCATTTAACCATCTATATTTAGCTTGCAATCAATGTCTGAAAACCCTTTCGTATATACAAGCAATTTATTTTAAAAGTTGGGGCACCCAGACGTATGCCATTTTTGTTGTGAAGGAAGCTCGGAAGGATATTGAGACTTAATAGTTATTTGAGTAATAGAAATGAACTAACACCTAGAAAAGGTTTTGTGATAATACAAGCTATGCCTCATCGACTTTTTTGGGTCGGAAGTTGGTAATTTTTAAAGAAATATAATAACGTACCATCTTTGCACATGTATATATTCATAATTAAGGCAGCTAAACCTGCCATATTTCTCAGATTTGCACATATTTATGTTTTGGTACCAAATATGTACAATTTGGATCTAAGGTGTGTGTATTTTACTCACAATCAGGGTCTGAAAACCCTCCCGCGTGTGATATTTTGAATAAATCATTATGTTTATCAACTTGCTGCACATTAACCATACACTGTATTTATGTTCTAATTGTAGTTATGTAATCTTTATATTATAGAGAACAACTCCACACAATTTCACTGACACAGGCTAAAGTGTGAAGAAAAAAATTGATTAGTGAAATATGAATAAAATGATTTATTTTTAACAAGGGGTCGAAAAATGTCTAAGTCCCAAATTTCAAACTGCCGTAACTTGAAAACTAGTTAAGCTAGAACGCTCAAATTTTGGATTCTAAGAGATGACAGTAACCTCATTGGTTGCGTTCATACGGATTCACGGAATGACCCTATTGCCAGTCACACGTCTTGGTGGACAGATGGATGTTAACTGCTAAGCCAGTTTACAAATTTCTGATGACCTGAAATGGACAACAAACACACGTGACACCAATTATACTCACTTTTAAGGCATAACTGATAATATCTATGGTTTGGAAGACCCTTTTTCTTTTTTGCTCCTTCATACTTTACCCGTCTACCCATATTTCTACCCATCAGTGACAGGTTGTACGTCTACCTGTCCAAATGACAGGTTGTACGTCTACCTGTCCAAATGACAGGTAGATGGGTCTCTGCATAACGCTATGCTTCAATTACAAACTTTCTTATTTCAAACAAATGCATTGTTTTTCCCATTACTTTTCACAAAGACATGATTACTAAGTAGTAAGTACCAGTTACCGACTAGGTACTACCTTAATAAAATAATTATATGCATGACAAAAAAGGGGGTTTCTACTAGTGCTGGTTCGATACCAAAAATATCGAAGTATCGCGATACTTGCGAAAGTTCGATACCGATATTTAGTGGTATCACGATACTTCGATATTTTTGGTATCGAACGCCCACTATTCGATACCTTCGATACTCGACATCGAGTCCATTCGACGAAGTCGATGCGAAGGCGCAACATCGTTGTTGATGACGACGTTGTTTACGGGAGCTACCACTACAGTGCTTCGCAGCCTAAACTGACTTAGGCGTGGTTGTTTAAAAAATAATATAACATAAAATGTTAATTGTTTTCTAAAACTTTATTGTAGAATTAGTCTCTATAATAACTGTTTTCTGTGTGCTATCTTAGTGTAGGTCAGACTTCGCTTAGGCCCCCTTAGCCTCGTTACCCAAACCAAGGTTCGTATGTGACGCTCTCGTTTGGTGGCAGTACCATGCCATCTTTCTCCCTACTTTATTTACGGTTACGCGTACAAAAACACACATCCTATAGTATTTGTATAGAGTGTTTATTGCACGCACTAGTATTTATGAAACTAGTTTAATAATAATATTATTAATATAAATATTTATTCGAGCGCGATGCAGAGGTTATGTTTATCCGGGTTCCGTTTGGTGGCGCCACCATTTGCCGTACACGATGCCCACAACGAAGGCGAACGACAACAAGTCGCAACGTTCATCGCTAATAATTTGGCAGTTTTTCAACAAAGAGTGTCTGCTGTGCTAGAGGCGTCTCAAAGATAGCGGGGGAAATACATCGAATTTGACGAAACATGTCACCATTCAAGAAGCTATCAAACGTGATGATCAATTTTCATCGTATGGCGTCGTCGACGTCGTGGACAACGTCGCATTGCCATTGACTCGAGAACGTATTCTATCGAAATATTCTACAGTGAGCGAGCAATGGACATCTAGTTACAGTCGAAGCGAATCGCCATCGGTTGCCAAATCTACTAAGTAACTGCGGCAAACATCGCCAAGAAGTGACATACACGACGTGACTGATTAACGATGACGATGTGCTTACTGCATCTACTGTCACTCTCACAGTCTCACTGCCAGTCACTGGCACTGGCCAAACAGATTCACCACTGGCAGAGCCAGAGGTAGAGGAAGAAACTGACCGGTTCTTGAAAACAGTTGCAAAAACATTATAGGGCTTATTATGTGTACTTGATAACGTGGTAATTTAAGTTTTATATAAAAAAAATTGGTGTGAACTGGGAAGTGCAATTGTAATTTTTATTAATATTGTTTCTATTATTAATTAGTGTTATTTTATTGTGATCGTCTATACAGTTTTGATGTTAAATCACAATTATCTTTACGATACAATTAATTATAAAACAGTTATAACAGTGAGTGTGCAGCTGTGCTGGCAGTGGCACTATTATAAGTGATAGGTGTATTTACATTTAATATAATAATAACATATTATTTGTATGTTATGTTTCAGCTGTATTTGTTGATGGTCACTTTAGGAGACACATTGAATTGAAATTAAGCTGCTATATTATAGTGTATTTACAAACAGCTGGGGTGAAGTATTGTTATTAATTTAAAATAATTCAGTGCAATTGATGAATTTATTTGTCACTAGGTATTTTATTGCAGTTGTCTTTATTGTTTTAATTTTATATTGCAGTTTACCTTTTACTTTAAACTGTAATCAATTATATTGAAACTGTTGTTTGTTTACTTACATAAAATGGAAATTGCATTTTAATCATTGTTTGTATGACTATAAAATTATCACATAATTATTTCCCTACTTGTAAGTGAAAAATTGTGTGTGTTTCTGTGGCATTAGTCTAAGTGGATAGTAAGTGTGTTTCTTTGGAGATCTTTACTGTACTGAATTACACTTACAAGGTAAATTTTGAGTATCGAATAAAAATCTGGTATCGATTGATATCGAAGAATTCTGGTATCGAACCAGCAATATATCAATCGGTATCGAAGAATTCTGGTATCGAACCAGCACTACTTCTGTTGCATACTGTTTCTACTGGGAACTGTGTTCTATGTGAACATTAGACTTACAACGTAAGTATCGAGTATCGAACAAAATTCAGGTATCGATCGGTATCGAACAAAACCTGGTATCGAACCAGCACTAGTTTCTACCCAACCTCAAATTTAGCAGTTAAAAAGGTTTTTTTGTTAACAAATCACCAGTTGTCTGCTCCTAGGTTTACGTTCTTATGACTACAACATACATGTGTACATGTTGACAGTTTACTGCCCAAATTGTACATAATTACTTTAAGCTCGGAACAATGTTCACAGTTTGAAAGATTCCACCTTCATAATATGGTAAAAACATCCAGCTTCAAAACAAAACTGATTGGCACCAATGCTGAAGCGAGCAGAGTTAACCAAAATCATCCTGAATACCCTTTGATGTTTCACTTTCCCATGTCCTAAACAGCAGACTAAAAAAATATTCTCACATGTTTCGAGACACCTACCAGCACGTGCAGTGAAGTCATGAAGTTGCTCCATCAGCTCAAGATAGTCGACTTTGGTTTCTACCACTGTTGTTTTCTTAGATGTCTTGGCGTGTCCACTGCTGCGTGTGTCATCTGTCACCTTGTCGTCATCCGGCACATCTGTCTTGCTATGTGTTGTATTGGTCACTTTGCTGCCATCTCGCACATTGTTGCGTGCCTTCTCTTTCACCTTGCTGTCGTCCTGCAGGTTCTTGCGAGTCCTATCTTTCACCTTGTTGTCATCTCGTACGTTGTTGTTGCACATCTTGTCTCGCACTTTGCTAGTTTCTCGCACGTTGTTGCTGTGTGTCTTTCCTTTCGCCTTGCTGTCATCACGGACATTGTTGTTGATCTGATCAACTGACCTTGGTCTGAAAGCATACCCATTGCTGGAGACTGGCTTGCTGTTATTGAGAATACATGTACTGTCACGTCTCTTGTTGTCTGCAGGCTGCTTGCCGTTACATGTCGACTGCCTGGTCCTGCTTGCTGACTGTTTGGTACAGTTTGCTGACTGCCTGCTGCTATGTGCTGACTGTTTACTGCTGTATTGTGACTCAATGGTGGTGCTTGCTGACGGCTTTGTCCTACTTCTTGACCGCTTTCGGTCATGTGCCGTGACCTTGCCATCAACAGTCCTAATGTCATTCAATGTGGCTGTGTGGTTCTGTGACGTGCCATAGTTCTCGTCACCAGCTGTTTCTCTGCAACTTCCAGCTGTTGCTTTCTCTGCTGTCACGCTGGATGGTTCATTGTTCGACATGCACGTATTCTGCTCTCTATCACCAAAGAAGAGATCATAAGTTCCAAACGAGTGCATGTCGCAAAAGTCATTCACATCAAAGTGGTCCTTATTGAAAGACATGTTCACACCATCCACTTGGGGCAAGTCTCTTTCTGTCGATGAAGATTGGCTGTGTTTGGCGTCATGGAGTGGAACATCAAATGAATCGAGACCGTATCGCAAAGGCACATTTGTACATCTGTCATTGTGTGCTGGTCGTGCCGGGTCGACACTGTCCTGTATACAAGTGTCATCACATGCCACGAACGAATCAACACGCTGTGATCTTTGCCTGTCTTGGAGTACATGTCTCGGTGTTGCAAATGTATCTAGACCGTATGCCGAGCCTGGGTTGATTGGCACTGGATCAAACGGGACATGTCTGATCGTCCGAGACTTGGGCTGAGTGGAAGACTTAGAATTCCTGATGGGCTCCTCAAACACACCTTCGTCACTTGTCTTCTTTGGCAGATTCCCACCAAGTGAGCTCTTTGCTATCTCAGAATAGCTAGGCTTCACAGGGGGTGCTGCCACAGTGGTAGACTCTTCACTTTGACTGTCAATAGTCATCTCTCTACCATTGTCACTAAAGGCACACCCGAATGGGTTATACTGACTGCCATAGAAGTAACTGAATGTGTCCCCCATCCACGGTGTTGCATTTATCTTGAAGGCATCTTGTAATGTTGTAGTAGTATCATCATCTGTTATAGGGGTGTCATCTGACAGCAGTGGGTACCCTTCAAATGATGACAGCTGCTCCAAAGATGACAGCCCAGGAGTGAGGATGTTGCCATTACCATTGGGTTGGACAGTTGACCAAATGTCTGACAGGTCTTGTGTTTGGAAGGCATGTTTGGGGGCACCCTCACTGAAGGCCTGCCATCCATCCAGTTCTACACCACTGCAGTCAGGGAAGTGACAACAGTCTGAGGCAGGACTTAGTCCAGCATGTCCAATTCCTTCTGTCTGCATGGCTGCATTCACATGCACACTACACAGACAAGACAGGCTGGGACCGGCTTCGGATGGCTGAATAATTCAGACTGCAGACAGGACGTCATACCTGAAAACAAATTTCATAAGAGTCACACCTCTTCCATATCTATGCATGTTTAGTTCTTTCCAGCACTTGGAAGGTTTCTACTAACTGGCTAGTCTATAATATTGTGGTTACAATATTATGAAAATAATTAAGTCTCACTGAATTAGTAAGACTTTTTCGGAACATTTTTGCCAACCAACTAAATATTGGTTTGTAAAAACCTTTGTAAAGACCCAGAGTATATCGCCCTGCGACAAAAATTGCCACACTGACTACGCGGGAAACAGTGGGGTGTTTAGACGACAGTCTTGACCGGATTCTTCGTTTGTTGGCGGCAAAACTGGCCCAAATGCCAAGGAAACAACCACGACTCTACTTGCATAGATTTTTGCAGACTCATCATTCGCAGACTCATTCATTTTCATGTAATTCATTTGCTTTAATGTCTCCATTGTGTTTGTTCATTGATGTTTTTCGTCTTCTTCGCCCTGTGTGTGCGTTACACACTTCAGTATGATGAGATTAACAAAGTATTCGTAATCGGTAATGTTGGAAGAAATCGGTCCGGGTCATCATGGACACAGACATGGTTTTGGAATTTGTCAATAAAGACCGCATTACCGTTTACAGAATTTGTCAATGATGTAGTTAGTTAATAGTACAATAAATGTCAAATAGCACACCTGCACATTTCATGCACAGCCCGTATTCTACACGGTCTGGTCAGTGTTGTGAATTGAAGTGTTGTTTTCAATCGCGTTGGCGACAACGTCCGTCGTCCGCCATCGGACTCGACCTGTTTTCAAAGCACGTGACAACCAACCGTGTACACTCGACCAATCGATACTAAGTATGTATGATCTCGATGGTTGACTCAATAATTATATACCTTACCTTAGGATACCTTAGGACGGTTCTGGTCGTAGGATTCTGTATTCCTCTGTGATCAGCTCTTCGTTTTCATTATCTATTAATATTAAATCGCGTGTTCCGGTTCTATTGTTAGTAATTCTTAACGGTGCTTCGAAGTCATGATATACAATATCCTGGTTATACCAAAAATTGTCTAGTCGTGTTATATGGGGCCTCATCATCCCCTCTCAGCATTGGAAGACTGAGTCCTAATCTCCAGGTTCAGACGTTTATGTCATGTTTTTTTATCAGGACTTAATAATACAGTAAGGGCCTATATTCAGGTCACCAGCTGTGTACAGGCTTTAACACTTTACTTTTTGTTTTCTGCTTCTCTTTGTTTTTGTAATCATAATAATAATGCACTTTATTTATACACTATTATCCAAAGTACAAACTCTGTTCAGTAGACTTCACATTGTATGAAGTAAATTTAATATAATACAAGTAAAAAAAAGTTTGAATACACGTGTATACTAAATCTAAAACCAATTAATAAATTATTTAAATTAAATGCTGGCTGAACTACTTAAAACATTAAAATCAATATAAAAGTTACATAGGAACTAGACATTAAAAGCAATTTTAAAATAGAATGTCTTAAGGTGCGCTTTAAATGTGTTTAGGCACTCTATGGAACGTAAATCCTGAGATAGTGCGTTCCATAGAGTTGGTCCAGCTCGGGAAAACGAGCGGCGTCCATAACGTTCGAGGTTGTGCCGAGGAACCACTAGCAATAGCAACGCGCGGTCTGCAGATCGCAGGGCGCGACGCGGCACGTACGGGGTGACGAGAGACGCGGTGTACGTCGGCGTCCGATCACGTAAGGCCCGAAACACAATAACGAGTATCTTGTACTCGATTCGATACCTTACGGGGAACCAGTGCAGTTGTTCCAATGCGGCCGTCATACTTCGCCGGTCGCCCCGTCTGATCCGTAGGACGACTCTGGCCGCTGTAGTTGTCTTTGTCTTTCTCTTTCGCTTTCGTGTTCTTTGGTTCTGTTCCAGTAGAACTACCATGGCGGTGCAATGCCACGAACAGCAATGACTTCAAGTCATGAATCAATCAAACTTATAAACAGTCAAAAATAAAACATGTAACTAAGTTGTCGCATTTGTTTGATTTATTTAGTGCATATTTATTACTATTATTATTATTATTTTTTATCTCTCAGACTTTTGGTTTTCCTTAAGCTTTCTTTTACCCTTTAATTTTCGCTTTTTGTTTCTCTTTGTCTTTGTAGTTGTCTTTATCTTTATCTTTCGCTTTCGCTTTCGCTTTCGCTTTCGTGTTCTCTGGTTCTGTTCCGGCAGAACTACCATGGCGGCGCACGGCCAGGAACAGCAATGACTTCAAATCATGAATCAACAAGAGATCAGAAATGGTAATAGAAATAACCTATAAAACTTACAAATATGTAACTAAGCAGTATGTCAAACAAATTAAGGCTATTAATTGTCGATCACCACTTCAAAATTTCTAATTTGTACGTTTTGTATGTAATTACCCCTACCTAACCGTAGAACGTGCTATATTTGCACAAATGAAATAGAAAATTAGTTTCACGCTTCAATGAAATGTCCTTTAGATTTTAGCGAATGACAAGAGCCAATCTACTTTGCAACATTCAATTACCCAGCTTTATCTAATATGTATACCCTCACCAACCAATGCACACGATTACACAATACCTCGCTAAATATAGACTGATACTGATTAGGACAGTCGCGAAATCCAGTAATTGTAAATGTTGCTATATTATTGTCTATACTATTGCTATACTATCTTAGCATATTGTAAACACGAAGCAAATGTATAATATATATATATATATATATATATATATATATATATATATATATATATATATATATATATATATATATATATATATATATATATATACATTTGCGGGAAAGTTCCTGGTAAGTAATGGTGCATATCTTAAGGATGCTACGATATCGGACATTAAGCCTTTAGAACCGGTATAAAATGAGAAAATCGTGAAGAACTAGTAATATATACCCATTTGGAATCTGCATCGACGTACATTTTGTGGCTGGAAGCATATAGAACAAGCAGTGACCTGGCAGTTATTGGTGGATATTGCACCAGAGCTGTTATGAGTTATAGTTCCTTTGGAGACGTCAGAATGAAGGTGACGTTTACCTTCGGGTGTTTTAGAGTAGGTGTGGTGTACCCACAGCAAACGCTCTAGTCCCAACATTAGCATGGACATTAGGGAAAAAAACAGAACTAGATGATCGAAGCTGGAGAGGTTTATTTACTTACCAGAATAAGCAAAGAATGTAAAAACAATGGCTGCTTACGGAAAAGTAACTGCCTGATAAGTACTGGTGCAGATCTTACGGATGATACGATATCGGACATTAAGCCAATGCAGATACTTTAGAACCGGCATAGAATGAGTAAAACATGATAATTCTTGCTAAGCTTTTGATTTTTTCTTTATGATTGCTATATGAACACTTTGCAATTTTCTTTTATCCTTACTGGCAATGTTTTTAAAAAGGCGAATTGCAATAGTCCACAATATATATATATATATATATATATATATATATATATATATATATATATATATATATATATATATATATATATATATATACACACATATCGTTCTCGCATAAATGTTTGCATGTTATGCTCAATTTGCAATTTGTTTACTGGGTGCTTCAGAAACGTTAACAAATATATTGTTACCAATATATGACATGGAGTATAACACAAGAAGAATTCTGATTCAGGTAGGTTGTTACTAATTGGATAAACATAACTAATGAATCCAGACCTAGTGTTGTTGTGTCGTGGAATCACCATATCAGAGAAGTCATTGCGGGAAAACATTACCAAGACATACAAAAACTAGCTAATGATGTTGACTGGTCACTGGTGTAACTTGCTGTATGCGATAGCGATGCGACTGGATGCGCACTTAGTTGATTTGATGTATAGTATACTCCTAAAACACACTTAGTTGATTTGCTGTATAATCTACTCCTAAAACAACGGCAATGAAAGAATCCCCGTACCATTTGCAGCCTGTGCATAACGGCATTGTGTTAATTTATTTTGAAAGACATATGTAGCAGTCTGTTTAACGGAATGTGTCAGGCGACCGCAGTAATTTATTTATTAATGTTAGAGAACATTAGTCATGCGGCTTATACGTCGCAGGAGTATCGCTCGCAAACGTCTCACAACTCAGTTATGGCCGCTTGTCGAGCAACGAACACCGCTAAACGCCGAGGAAAGAACAAGAGGAAACTGTTCGTTCAAGATGGCGCCGCTTGTGTCGTTACTAGTTTGTGTGTGTTATCTCGTACTCCGGTTGCCGGTGATTGGAAGACAACAAGACATGGCTTCACCACCAACCACGGACATTTCGACAGATCCGCTAAACACAACTTCACCGATCGTGGCACGGCAGAATGTGACGCAGTTTACCTTGACTCGACGTAAACAACATCTGCAAATGAAAGACAACACTACCTCGGATGGACACGTTCTGGCCAGAACGTCCACGCAACAGACAGTCACAGTGAACTCGCGCGAGAAAGAAAAGACAAATGACGTCATTCCGTCGGAAAGAACAAGAACACAACTGTATCATCGGCAAACGAGACAACTCGATGTAGCGAACAAAGCACTGAGGCAGTGACAGCGGATGTTGGTATGTGGCGTAAAGATTTGGTTAAACTTGAAGTTGCTGTCTACATTGTAGGATTTGTGGCAAATACAATGACGTTTATCACCCTCATGAGAAACGGTGCCATATGTTCACCCTCCACCTGTCTGCTGCTGAAACATCAGACACTGGTACACTCGTGGGTTTGTGCCGCTGAAGCTATTCTCATTCTACAACCGCCGATGTGGACGACGGGTAACAAGTACTTTGACACCGCCGTATGCTTTATATGGCACAGTCAGACACCTTTCTGGAGCGCCATTTTGTTATCTGTGTGGAACCTGGCGGCTATCGCTCTAGAACGATACAGTTCCATCTGCTTCCCCTTCAAGCCTAGCAAATTTCGAAAAGAATTGTCACGAAAGAGCATCGCTGTTATATACGTTGTCGTCGTGATTGTGATGACACCATGTTTCTTTGCAGTCCGCTTCGAGCACGGTGCTTGCATTTGGGAAAATTTCATAGGAGGATATACAGGTAAACAAGTGTTCTACGCCTATAGTTTATTCTGGTTTTTCGCTGTGTATGTTTTGCCTGTAATGGCATACGTGTTTCTTTATGGCAGAGTTGTACTAACATTGTATCGTAGAAAGAACTCAACAAACTTGAATCAGTCACCGGTCGTCGATGCAGCTCAGTCGGCAATAACAAAGACAGCTATTACGTTAACAGTAATCTGCCTCATCGCCATCGGGTTCGACGCATGGTATTACGTCCTGGGACATACAGGCGTCTTCGAGTTCGAAGCAGGCGGAGATATACATATGGTGGCGGCCTTTTTTGCGGTCGTTAATTCTTGTGTTAATCCTTTCATCTATCTAATTTTAATTAGGCTGTTTCGTGTCATGGTTGTTAAAACCTTCTCGTGTTGCACAGAAAATAACTGAACTACAGTTAGTAGCGAAGCAACGAATACAAGATTTTGTGTTTGCACAACTTAACAGTCGATGTCATGTTTTCAATATCTAGAGTCGGTGGTTGTTGATGAATGTATATTGATATAGATCTTCTAATACGGCTGTACATGTTTATTGTCGTTGTTGTATACATAGTTGTCGTTGATGTGTTTGTTATGGTGGCCTAGGTCTTCAGTAAATAAAAAATAAAAAAAATAAAAACTTATATAGCGCCAAATCTAGCTTAAAAACTATTCAGGGCGTCGTAATTAATAAAGAAATATGTGGAAAATCTGTCATATTAATCGGGATTGTACATGCATGAAATCCTTAACAAAGTGTTGAGGGATTAGCTCCCTCAAACCCTTTTCGCCGGTTCCCACATTCGTTTTGACCTACAGTGCTCCTTATACATAAACATGTCATAAACAAAAAAATGGAAATTTCACATCATAATTAATTTAGCAAAACACGTGGAAAATATATACTCGTCAGGAGGAGTAGTCGCCAGTGTTTGCCAAACGTTTCTCATCCCCAAGCATTTGTACTAGCCTCAGACGGGCGTTAACTTTGATCCCTGCGAGTAATTGATGGCATTTTATTTAACCGTTTTACTGATGTTAATTCTTTGACTAACACATGGGAATCTAACACTATTGTAAATTAGTATAAGTAAAAAGATCAGCTGCTTTTTATTGCAATGAACAGTACGAAAACGGTTTAACAATTAATGATGTCTTTATGGCCCCGCCTACCCACTGCTAAGCGTTCGCGGGTAGATGTTCTTCGTACCGTGCGTGGCTGTCGCTATTCTGGACGACCGGTGTAATCACGACAAAGAGCGTTGTTACCGCAGTGTAGGCGACATCGTTACACATACCGCATGCATTTACATTTACGTGTGAAATACCATGCATTTACATTTACGTGTGAAATACCATGCATTTACATTTACGTGTGACATACCATGCATTTACATTTACGTGTGAAATACCATGCATTTACATTTACGTGTGAAATACCATGCATTTACATTTACGTGTGACATACCATGCATTTACATTTACGTGTGAAATATCATGCATTTACATTTGCGTGTGAAATACCATGCATTTACATATGCGTGTGAAATACCATGCATTTACATTTGCGTGCGAAATTACCTTGCATATACATTTGCTTGTGAAATACCATGCATTTACATTTGCGTGTGAAATACCATGCATTTACATATGCGTGTGAAATACCATGCATTTACATTTGCGTGCCAAATACCATGCATTTACATTTGCGTGTGAAATACCATGCATACAGGGGCGTCGATCCGGTTTTAAAAGTGGGGGGGACGGGGGACCAAATTACATACACATATATGTATGCATAATATATATATATATATATATATATATATATATATATATATATATATATATGTATATTTATGACATGCATAATATATATATATATATATATATATATATATATGTATATTTATGACATGCATAATATATATATATATATATATATATATATATATATATATACGACCTGAAATACATTTTTTGTAAATATAAAACATAATTCATTGTTGGTCTGGTGCTAATTCTAAATAAACTAAAAAAAGTCTTTATGTTATGCTATTTATAATAGTTATGTTGGCAACATATATTTGAAGAGGTGCCATGGCCCACCGCAATCACTGAACATTTGGGGGGGGGGTAGACTTTGGATCCAACACTGCTTGTCTGATTCACAGAGTGACAAGATGCAGAGTTTACAGGGGTACCTGTATAGGACTTCCCAATCCCACCTTTTGGCAAAGAAAATTTTCATCACTAAAATGAGATCAAATTTCACAAAGTGCATAAATCCGCTGGTTACGCCGTAGGCGATATAAATATCGACCAGGGCGACTAGGCTGCAATCCGAGGGGTGACAGGGCAAGCAAAAATTAATAATCTTTAATGTGCTTGATGGCTAATGCCTATTAATATATCAACACAAGGTTGCAAAATGACAGAGCCCGGCGTGATGACAATTTACTGGACTAAAATCAAGTTGCGGGACAACCAAGCAATTTATCTAGTGATTTTCCACTAGGTAATGGGAAGTTTATATCTTATTATTCATTTTTCTACTAGATCGATGTAGAGTTTTTAAGAGAGGGGAGTGATCAGTCTCGCTATATATGCCTATAAATTAGTATGAGGACATTTTCTATGCTGACCCCCTCAAGCCGTGGGGTGGTCAGCGTCCCCCTCGTCCCCCACTGATCGACGCTCATGCTATGCCTGTGTTGAACTTCCCAATCCAACATTTTGGCAAAGAAATTTGTCGTCACTCAAATGGGAATTAGTTACACAAAGTGCACGAATCCGCCGCTTCTGCCGTAGGCGATAAGCATTAAGCAGGCGAGGGGTGAAAGTGCAACACAAATTTCATCATTTAAAATGCATTTGATGGCTAGAGCCTATTAATAATATCAACACAAGGTTGATAGAGCCCGGCAGCGGCTTACATTTGTCCGGTAGTTATAAACTTTCCGATTGGCCTTTCTGCGTATGCGCGATAAATTAAAAATCATCAGTGTGCAGCTAAATAACAAAGCATTTTTGGTATACATGCCACGGGCTGTTCAATAACTCTCCTGTGATGACTACTTTGAAGAGTTGTCTAATATTTCGTTCAATACATTAAAATATTACGTTTCTTTAAATAACTATCACGGATTATGGCGCACTAACAGCAAAACATGCCTCAAAATAAAATATGTTTGCCTCGTGTTAATTTGCGATAAATAACTTTGCTGAACTTCATATCGCGAGTTTATTATCTAGCTAGTCCTATGTAGCAGCTTTTAAGAGAGAGGAGTGTTGAGTCGGGCTATATGCCTCGCAATTTTTCTGAACTGAAAAGTGGGGGGGGACAGTTCATATGCTGTCCCCCCACCCTGAAAAGTGGGGGGGGGACGCGTCCCCCCCCCCGTCCCCCACCGATCGACGCCCGTGCATGCATATACATTTGCTTGTGAAATACCATGCATTTACATTTGCGTGTGAAATACCATGCATTTACATTTGCGTGTGAAATACCATGCATATACATTTGCTTGTGAAATACCATGCATTTACATTTGCGTGTGAAATACCATGCATATACATTTGCTTGCGAAATACCATGCATTTACATTTGCGTGTGAAATACCATGCATTTACATTTGCGTGTGAAATACCATGCATTTACATTTGCGTGTGAAATACCATGCATTTACTTTTGCGTGTGAAATACCATGCATTTACATTTGCGTGTGAAATACCATGCATTTACATTTGCGTGTGAAATACCATGCATTTACATTTGCGTGTGAAATACCATGCATTTACATTTGCGTGTCAAATACCATGCATTTACATTTGCTTGTGAAATACCATGCATTTACATTTGCGTGTGAAATAGCATGCATTTACATTTGCGTGTTAAATACCATGCATTTACATTTGCGTGTGAAATACCATGCATTTACATTTGCGTGTGAAATACGTTGTTAATGGTTCGTTGCTAGTAAATTAACGTCTCCTTACACGCCATAGTCTAGTCGCACTCCTGGACGAGAGTAGGAATGCAATCATGCTCGACTGAACCGGGTAGTGTGTCGTTCAAACCAGCCTTTGGTAACGCATGATATGTTTTAGGAGTGGGACAGTCACATAGACTTGGACTGCACATTTAACCTACTATAGTCGTATATATTTAATGCGATTGTGATTAATAGTGGATTAGTAAATAGCAATAAGAAGCAATGCATTCCCTCAAGAAGAAAGTGAATTTAATTGTGTATTTTATATACAGCATGAAACGTGCCATACGCTAACACCAACCAACCACCTCCACGACACCACTTTCTGTGCCATCAATATCACGATAATGACGACCATCATAGTTGGTACCACCACCACCACCACCACCACCACCACCACCACCACCACCACCACCACCACCACCACCACCACCACCACCACCACCACCACCACCACCACCACCACCACCACCACCACCACCACCACCACCACCACCACCACCACCACCACCACCACCACCACCACCACCACCACCACCACCACCACCACCACCACAACCACCACCATCACCACAACCACCAGCATCACCAGCATCACCACCAACCACCACCAACCACCACCAACCACCACCACCACCACCACCACCACCACCACCACCACCACCACCACAACCACAACCAACACCACCAACACCACCAACACCACCAACACCACCAACACCACCACACCACCACAAACACCACCACAAACACCACACCACCACCACCACCACCACCACCACCACCACCACCACCACCACCACCACCACCACCACCACAAACTACAATGAACATTCCAAGGCATGGGACAGTAATTGTATGTTTAAAAAGCATATGTTCGAGGGTATTGTTTCCTTACCTCAGCTACAGTAGTGGCTTCTGCCTGTGACCAATGTATATGTCAAACTGTAGCATAGAGACCCCTGAGCCCCCTGCTGAGGCCCATAATTTGGCCTCACCGTGGTTTGAACATAACTCTCCCTCGCATGCACGGCTTTATTTAATTTTAATTATTAGGTACGAAGCCAAACAGTAATATAACTCTGCAGCGTGTACCAATTGCGTGTGTCTTATTGAAGATGTTGCGTGGTACTTTAACTAGATCTCTAGGCAATTTGAGCGCCATTAACCTCAAACTGGCTCTACGCGACACTTTCAAAGACTAAAACGGCGCCAATCCCCACAATGCAGCGCAATGACGCGCGCGATAGATGACGTCATCGCCGAAACAAACGGCGCGACGCAACGCTACGGCAATCCAAGGTTGGCGTGACTACGCGTTCTGAATATAATTCTTCTTCTTCCGAATACCGCCTAGCTTCAACATGCTGAAGATACAGGCGGGCGAACAGGAAAAATCAGAATAATTATATATATATATATATATATATATATATATATATATATATATATATATATATATATATATATATATATATATATATATTCGTTTTGGGTGCATTGCAATGTATCAGAACCGTGATTTGTGCATGTAACAGTAATACGTGCAAAAGAACTATTTATATCTAAAAGGTGGAATAATGGAAAGTCTGGATATTGCTCTTAAAGGAAGCAAGGCTGCCTCTATTTACAATATGTTGAGGGAGGGAGTTCCAAAGTCGAATGGTATTTGGGAAAAAAGAATACAAGTGGTAGTTACATCTGGAGTGAGGGATAAGGTAAGACAAGGAATGTTGCTTTCTAGTGACTGTGTTTAAAGGAATAAGATATTTATTTGCAGGTATACCCACTAGGTCATTTGATATTTTGTATAACATGCATAGTTTTGCATCTTTTCTACGGTCTGCTAGGGATCTCCAGCCTAATGACTGGAGCATATTAGTAACGCTTGACGTATTATATTCATCACGATCATCATCCTTTTGGCGTCCAAAGTACATCCGATGTAGGGACACTGCCGTTACTGCGATAGGAGGTGAGTTCGTTTCCTTGCCTTTCCGTCCCATCCTCATTGCGTCGACCACCTGGTCCCAGGGCTAGGCTATTCAGCCGTCTCCACAACCTATATCCGCTCCCCCTCACTCCTCCCCACAATGTCCGCTCGCGTCCTTTGCTTACTCCCTCTGCGTCTGCGTCTGCGTCTGCGTCTGCGTCTGCGTCTGCGTCTGCGTCTGCGTCTGCGTCTGCGTCTGCGTCTGCGTCTGCGTCTGCGTCTGCGTCTGCGTCTGCGTCTGCGTCTGCGTCTGCGTCTGCGTCTGCGTCTGCGTCTGCGTCTGCGTCTGCGTCTGCGTCTGCGTCTGCGTCTGCGTCTGCGTCTGCGTCTGCGTCTGCGTCTGCGTCTGCGTCTGCGTCTGCGTCTGCGTCTGCGTCTGCGTCTGCGTCTGCGTCTGCGTCTGCGTCTGCGTCTGCGTCTGCGTCTGCGTCTGCGTCTGCGTCTGCGTCTGCGTCTGCGTCTCTCTCTCTCTCTCTCTCTCTCTCTCTCTCTATATATATATATATATATATATATATATATATATATATATATATATATATATATATATATACATATATATACACACACACGCACGCACGCACGCACGCACACACGCGCGCGCGCGTCCTCCTCAAAATGCCCAGGAGAGCTATTTGAGAGCTAAAATCGTCCTCCTAAAATGGCCCAGGAGAGCTATTGATATATGAAATATAAACGTGAAAATTTACCGAAGAAACGAAGCCGGTTTAAAAAAATAATACATTGTATTACAATTGCCACTTGTGCAAAACACATTATATAACACAGTTAATAAAATCCCATGTCCATAACATTTTCAAATACAACGATCAGAATGTGAAAACGTGTCCACAAAAGTCCCTTTCATCGTCGCCGTCAAAGAATGCCTTGGCTAAGTTGGGGAAGGGAAAGGAACGGCACGGCGGCGCCATTTCACGTATCCATTTCAACGGTGGCAACATCGTTGACCGTTGCCGTGAGTCCGCGTGCACCAGACAATCATCATCAAATATGATGAAATAAGTCCTTTCACAGTTAATATAATCCTTTGTCATCACTATTGTAGTATTGTCGCTGTCAAAGACCTTTGTCGCGAATGGCATGACGGTGTCGTTCAGTACGCGTGTAGTGTATCCGTGTCTGAGTCGTTGCCGCTACCGCTGCCCCAAGCGCCGGCAAATAAATATTATGTCATCGTCCTTTGTTGGCATCAATCCCACGCCGTCTGTTTTGTTCTGACACTAGTTTTCATCTCAGTTCAAAGAACACTGTTCACACGTTTACAAAAGCCAGACTTCATGCTGATTGTCAAATTCATCATCATCATGCTGTCGGTCGCGAAGCGACAAAGACTGCTTCCATCACTTGACTGTTGCTCTCCATTTGTCTCTCTGCTGTGAGAGTGATGTCCATGTGTCGATCTTTGTGTCTCTCATCTTCAGGTTTCTTTTGATGGTATCCTTGAATCGGAGACGAGGGTGACCTCTCTTTCTGTGACCAGAAGACAGTTGAGAGTAGAGAACCTGCTTCGGTAGCCTGTTTGGTGACATCCTCATGAGGTGTCCAGTCCACCGGAGATTCTTTCTGATCAAAAGATCTTCCATAGATGGCAGCCCTGTCCGTTCAAGTATTTCCTTATTCGTCACTTTGTCCATCCCGGTTATCCTCATGATCGAACGCAGATGTCGCATCATGAAGGCATGCAGCTTATTCACCTGTCGTTTGTACACTGTCCAGGTCTCAGCTCCGTATAGGAGGGTGGACAGCACGACTGCACGGTAGATCTTGCCTTTAACCCGCATGGACACATGGTGGTTGTTCCAGAGTCTCTGGCGTAGTCGGCCGAAAGATGCACTAGCCTTGGCCATCCTCCTCTGTATTTCATCATCAATGCATCCATCACTTGATATAGTGCTTCCGAGGTAGGTGAATTCCAGAACAGAGTTAAGCTTGTTTCCATCAACCATGATATCCTCCTCTCGGGTTCTTGTAGAGTTGGGTTGGTACAGCACCTCGGTCTTCTTGATGTTAATCTTCAGGCCGAACTTCTTTGACGCATCGGAGAAAGCATCCACTATTTTCTGCATCTCATCAGCAGAGTGTGCAACCAGTGCACTGTCATCTGCAAATAGCAGCTCTCTCATCAGTATCCGAGTAGTCTTGGTCTTTACTCTGAAGTGTGCGACGTTGAATAGGTCAGCGCTCTGTCTGGACTGTATGTTGACGCCATCCCCCATGTCTCGGAAAGCCTCGTCGAGCATTGCTGATAGGAAGATGGAGAAGAGACTTCTCCTCCAACACTAACATTCGCCATCATTCCAGTATGTAGTGCCTCGATCATTGTTGTGAACTTCTCTGGGCAGCCATACTTCCTTAGTAGCTGCCATAGCCCGGTCCTCCCAACTGTATCGAACGCCTTGCTGAAGTCGACAAATACCATGTACAGTGGTCGGTCCTGCTCAATGCACTTTTCTTGTAGTTGTCGTAGACAAAATATCATATCCACTGTGCTCCGGTTGCCTCTGACGTCACATTGTGTCTCCGGAACTACCTCTGGTGTTATGTGGGTAGATAATCTGTTGAGGAGGATCCTAGCGAAGATCTTGCCTGCTATGGAAACCAGAGAGATTCCTCTATAGTTCCCACAGTCTGTTCGATCACCTTTCTTGTAGATGGTTACAATGCTGGCATCCTTCCATGCTTGTGGTACAGAACCCACCTCCCAGGTATTGGTGATTAGTTGGTGCAGTCTGCTGAACAGATTGTCTCCTCCGTGCTTCCATACTTCTGCAGGAATTCCATCTCCTCCAGGTGCTTTGCCATCTTTCAGGCCGGGGATTGCTCTAGCCATCTCATCCATAGTTGGCATCTCATCGAGGCTTGTCTTGATAATGCGCTGCGGGATGTTGTCCAGAGCTTCGTGATCTATGTCGCCAGGGACGTTAAAGGTGAAATGAACATAAAAAATGTAATTAAATCAAGTAAATAACATACTAATATGATGCTATTTATACAGGTTTAATCCCTGACAACTTTTGTAGTTTATATATACACGCAGTTTACCGTCTAAAAATCAGCCCATCTGATCGATTTCCGAGTGAAATCCCGAAGTGAATAGTGTCAGAGGCTGCCGCTTGGAAAGTACTGATGACGTAATATGTACCATAAAAAATATTGCCATATCACTGGCAACACGGACGACATGACGTTAGAATCTGGCGAGTCAGATTTGGACGGTTATGCGGCTACTGTAAGAACTTGTTGGTCGGTGAAAGCATATAGTGGTGAACCACTGGCTTCAGTAGTCACAAGAAACAAGCAGGAAAGCGACATTGAGCACAAGAGAAACGGACAGGGTGAGTTATCAGGGACCGCTGCCGTCGGTGGATTACTGTACGAAGTCGAAGACCCAAACATTTCTACCGTGGAACAAAACATCGAAGTGGATAGTGTCGATGAAACACCAGGATGGTTAATTGGTGGTATATTATATGCGCAATTATGACTGTATTAATTGGTGTGATAGCAATATTACATTTTCAAAGACAGAAAAGTAATAGTAGTTTTATTAATACCAACGGTATCGTATTGCCACGGAATTTCGCTATGGTAATGCGTAAACTTCAGACTTTATTTCTTCCATTCAGTAATGATAAACCTGTGTTAATTATTCTATTACTGTTGAGTTTCACGTCTAGGTCAGCCAGGCAAAGGTAACGACACAGAAAACACTTTTAGGCTTGGAGTTTAGATGAAATGTGTCGATCACTAAAACTTAAAAGTGTCAATGCAATTTGGACGATGTCTGTAAGCAAATGTGTTTGGACTGGTTACACCTGGATGTCGTGGAATACCAGCATACAAGTGAACTTAATAATAATAAATAGAAATACTCAATTTGATTATCAAGCCCTAATAACATATAATGCGTTTGTAGATATCAAATATTAATGTTACAATATACTCTTCAATGATGGTTGAATCGAACGATGACATGAACATGAAATGGCCGAGCCTGAGGCTAATCATTGACAAACTTGTCAAATATGCGTTCCCTAAAAAATTTATAATAAACTGATTTTTCAGTTGGACATTATAACAACCATTCGTAAATAGGGCACTTACGCAGAATTTGGACCAACCTCAATTGTGCCATTATAACCTTATATTTGTCAACATTTGATACATATTCTTGCCACCATTTCGTGTTAGAATCGGAATGACTTATCTCCAAGTTCCGCCGTTTCTGGAAAGGCAAGCTTCCCCTTTTCTTCGTTTCTATCTCCCGGATTCGCTTTAAAATGGTTGGGATTTTTGGGCATGTTAGTGTTGATTTCTTCAACCGTTGTCGACCTGGCTTAAAACACACAGACTGGTAAACAGCTGGATCCGTGACGAAACATGAACTGTCAAAATTTATCTTGGCATAAGCGAGAACACCGACTCGGTGTCAAGTTGACTCGACCGACTTGTTTGATCCACTGCCTTCGTCGTCTTGGCTCTTTCTCTATCGACGAAAAAAAAGAAACTCTTTCCGGAATTATCCCCGTTGCTGCATCCAAAAGCCACGTAGAATACCATGTTTTATTCGATGAAGAAGAACACCGCAAGACACCATACACCAAGAATACCATTGAAAACCTCAACCTGCTGCTAGCGTCTATGGTACATATGACGTCACACTCACGGAAACACCCGAAGGCAAAATTTCATAGGCGGTGTGTGAGGAAGTATTCTTATTTGCATGATTTTAGGAAAACTGTTTGTTTTCAAGTATTCATACTACACGGTTATATTATGTTATATATATTCTATTAACCACAGCCTTTAATCTAGCATGTTCATGTCACCTTTAAGTAGCTTCTGGAAGTGTTCACTCCATCTTGCTACAACTCTCTTGCTGTCAGAGAAGGTCTCCGTTCCATCTGTTGATTTCAGTTGAACAGGTCCCTTCTTTTTGGGTCCCCACCCTTCCTTCAATCCATTGTAGAAGCCCTTCATGTTGTTACTGTCAGCAGCTCTCTGCAGCTCCACTGCCTTCCTTTCCCTCCAGTCTGACTTCAGTGCACGCGTGTGTTTTTGTAGCAGTCTGCAGGCATCTTTGTATGCTGCAGTGATGGACCTAGTGTTCCTGGTTTGCAGCACTCTCTGGTGGGCTTGGTCTCTTCTCCTCATAAGAGTCTGTAGCTCCTGGTCGTTGGCATCGAACCAGTCCTGGTGTTTTCTGTCTGGCTTACCAAGATATGTCTTGGCTGTGTTGTACACGACCTGCTGCAGAGCTGATCATTCCTCGTCTGGTGTTGAGTTTTCCTTCTCCTCCCATTGGGCGAGAGCACTGTTCATCTCCTGCTCAAAACTCTCCCTATGGCTGGTGGTACTTAGTTTTGCAATGTTCAGCTTGGTCGGCTTACTTGTCCCTTGCCTGTTGTACCTTTGTCGTATCCTGAAAGCCACTTTTGACCTCAGCATCTGGTGATCTGTCCAGCAGTTTGCTTCACGCATGACTCGGGTACTGTGGATGTCCATCTTATCCCGACACCTCGTGATGATGAAGTCGATCATATGCCAATGTCTGGAAAGAGGATGCATCCAGGTGGTCTTGCGTTCATCCTTCTGCTTGAACATGGTGTTCGTCACTATCAGTTCGAACCCAGAGCAGAGAGCCAGTAGAAGCTCGCCATTGGAGTTGCATTTCCCAATCCCATGCTTGCCCATGACCAAGGGCCACTTGTCATTTTCTCTTCCTATCCTTGCATTGAAGTCTCCTATCAGTAGTAGCTTGTCTGTATGAGGGATGCCACTGAGCACACTTGCCAACTGGTTGTATAAGGCCTCCTTGTTTTCATCTGGGTTTGTCATTGTTGGAGCGTACACGCTGATGATTGTAGCAAAGCTGTCCTTGCTCAGAGGTAGTCTCATCGTCATGATTCTGTCACTTACTGGCCGTGGCATTTCTGTCAGCTTTGTGACGATATCCTTCTTGATAGCAAAGCCCACTCCTGCCTCCCTTCTTTCTCCTTCGGGTTTGCCACTCCAGAAGAAAGAGTATTCCAAGTCGTCGAGACTACCAGACTCTGAGAACCTTGTTTCACATAGGGCGGCGATGTCGATGTTGTATTTGGCAAGTTCCATTGCTACTAGTGCCGTACGTCTTTCTGGTCTGTTAGCTCCTTCTCGGTCGAGGAGAGTCCTGACGTTGCATTGTCCAATTGTCAGTAGTTGTCTTCTTTGTCTTCTTCTTCCTTGCTGATTTTCCACTGTCGACGGAAGATGAGGTCGAGCAGCGCGGTCCTTGGTAACCCGGGCGACGGCCGATCCGGTATGGAGTTTCATGCAGTTGTACATTTCATGGAAGCTGCTAGCAAAAAGTGTTGAAGTGCCGCTGGCTCTTGCAAGTTACTAGCGACACTCTCTCGGGGAACAAATAGAGGTCTCACACCGGCAAGAACATGTCAAGACAGGCGCAAACTATTTGTCCCTGCAGTGGCTGGTCGAGAGATGTTGGGAGTTCCATACATCAACCGCCCTTGATGCTGCCACAGTGGCATGGTTTTCTGGTTAGGGTTTGCTCCCTTAGCCTTCGGTTCTGTCAAGAACCTGTACCACAAGGCAGTGGTTTACAACTCTGCATGGCAGGGGCGTCAGACTCCCTGAGTTATTGCAATACCTGGGATACTGCAACACCTGCATACCATTTGCAAATTGTCAAATTAACACCACACTAACCAGGGCTTCCTAGCCACTGACGACCGAGTTAATTGCATTTGCTTTCTGGGTGAAGATACAATGTTGTAACCCCGACTTCCCTGTGCCTGGGCGCTGCCTGGACAAACACAGGTGGCTGGTATAATCAAGCCTCAAGGGACGACTGTCTGAGACAAATGTGTTACATCCGCCCCCACGCTGGCGGTGACGGCAAGTTATTACATTGTTGCTATCCGGCAAGGAAGCGTCTTTGAAGTATACACAGGCCTGAGAGATGATGGGTACCGTAGCTTACCTTTTATAGGCGCCAGCATTATGCATGGTTCTACATAAATCCTATCCTTATCCTTCTTAACATGTTTTAATAAATTCCAACGCCCGGGTGCGCGGAAAATCGCCCTCCCAAAAGCAAAAGAAGGAGCGCGATGGAGCGCGAGCGCGATCGCGCTCCTCAAAAGGCAAGGCCTGCATACATACATATTATCATATTATATACATATTATCCCTTTTGTTGAATTGTTTTTCAAAAACACACTCTCTGTTTGTAAGGGTTTTTTCAAAAAAGATTTGCGCTATGTAAGAGCTATCTATTTTATTGCTGTTATTTTTATTGGCTAATTATTATTGGCGCCTCACGGTGAGCTGGGACTAAACTAGGCTGTTGTCTTCTGGTTAGTCTCATTTAACCGACTGTTGGTCGGCTGCGGAACTACGCCGAGAAGACAGTCGGGTGACTTTGCCGGTTTATGAATATTATCCGTGCAATGCTGCCATCTCACGGATACTGTTTAATCCTGCCGTAATTCCTATTTTATTACCAACTGGAATATTTTATTTCTATTTATTGTTATGTTAGTATAAGTTTAATTTTGAATAGTTTTTATAATACAGCATTATCTGATAAAAGAAAGTACCGATATTTAATTTGTTATTTCAAATTCGGCCTGAGAACCAATCAGCGTCTCTACCCTAATCTGTGGTAAGGCCGCTCTGGCCATTAATTTTCCAGGCAGGGTTAAGGGGCTTAAAAGTGCTGCCACCTCACGGAGCCTGGGTAACCGAAGTTATCTTCTGGTTAGTGTCGATAATCCAAATGCCGTCAGGTGGCACCACTAACTTTAATGACAAGTTCTTAGCGCTAGTCTCGCTTAACCGACTGTCGGTCGGCTGCGGAACTACGCCGAGAAGACAGTCTGGCCAGTCTCCCGGCTTTTGTTTGGTATCCGCGTGATCTATACAATGCTACCACCTCACGGATACTGCCGTAATATATATTTTTTATAAACAACTGCAAATTTGTATTTCTATTTATTTTGTGTTAATATAAGTTTAATTTTGAATAGTAATAATACAGCATTATTTGATAAAAAGGTATCCTTATTTAATTTATATGCCATCCGTGTGGGACTAGACAATGCTGCCACCTCACGGATACTGGTTAATCCTGCTGTAATTCTTATTTTATAAACAACTGTAAATTTGAATTTTTACTTATTTTTGTGTTAATATAAGTTCAATGTTGAATATTTTTCTTACGATATCATTATCTTGTAAAAGTATATCGTTATTTTAATTTTTATTTCATAGTTGGCCTGAGAGCCAATCAGCGTCTCTACCCGAATCTGGGGTAAGGCCGCCCGGATGTTCGAAAATTAAAACCCACATTTTCCCCAGGCGAAGTTGAGGGGCTTTAAAGTGCTGCCACCTCACGGAGTCTGGGTAACCGAGGTTAATATAGCGCAGCATCCAGCCGCTATGTAACAAAATATGGCCGGATTGTGCGTTTTATGATACAAGCATGACATTTGGCACACACTTAGATTTCATCATAACAAAAATATTTTCATATAGGGCCATCTCAGATTTCGCCCTTGAAGGCATTGGCGGCCATTTTCAAAGATGGCCGCCGTAAACCTATTTTCTCATATCTTAATAACAGCGTCGGGTAAATAAGTCGTCTTGGTGTACAACCGTAGATTTTCGGGGACCACCATTTCAAATATATTACTTTTGACCTCCGACATTCACATCCGCCATTTTTAAAGATGGCGGCCGCCAAGACTAATGATCCTATATCTCATGATCTACGCCACCTAGAGCAATAACGTTGGTGTCCAAATATAGGTATGTGAGAGCCGATTTCGTTGAACTTCGTATCCGCCATTTTATTAAATGACGGCCATTAAAACGATTTTTTTCCATACCTTTAAAATGCTTCAGTCAAAACCGCTACATTTGTGTCAAAATGTAGGTTTTATAGGTAACGATTTCCAATGTGTTGCATATGACTTTCTCCAACTTTAACATCCGCCATTTTTTAAAGATGGTGCCTTTCAAATCCAATTTTCCTCAAATATTAAGACCTAAACCACATAGAGAGAGAAAACGTTGGTGTCAACATTAAGGTTTTACGTGCTACTACTCTAAATGTGTTATTTACTTATCGTGTCGGACATTCATATTAATCTTTGTTTCAAAGTGACGACTAAAATGGATATTTTTACATTTAACCTTAAATCCGACGACCTTCGTATTCTGGCGTTAAATTTCGTCTGACTAATGCCAATAATTATGATAGGTGATAACACATATAACAAATGTTATGGTATTTCAGATCGTAAAAAGGTTTAGCTGCTGATCATGTGGCTGCGAGGATGTCACGTGAAAACATTTGTGGAAACCGCGCTTCGTTTTGAATATGTTATTCTATTAGATGATATAAATGCCGAGTATATTAATAATAACACAAATATCACGGAGAATGTAGTGCAGGTAATACGTACAGTTATGACAGCCTTCTGCATGCTATTTCCACCAGAAGAGTGTAGTTGTCATATCTGAATGGTCACAGTATATAAAGTGGCGGACCGGCCTGGCCCTGTGACATCCAAAGTACAATGTCTGACGGCAAATGCGTTCTGTGTCAGGTGGACGGACACACCGGACGTGCTTCGCTGCCCTGCTTATTGAAAATATGACGCAGAGGGGGTAGATTACAAAACTATCACTGACATTGCATTTGGTGCTCGGAAGAACTTCCGATATTTACCGGCCCACGAGATGACCAACGCACTGGAACCACGCCGGACCATTGTGTTACTTTGCAATGTATCATGCCTTAACTGGTTGTGACACGCTGTCATATTTTATAGGCAGGGGCAAATGGACTGCATGAAACAGGAGTACCTATGACGAAGTCACACCTGCTTTCTGTGCTTCGGCTGCTGCCCCGGAGACCGTAGATAATTGTTTGTGTCCACTGGAACGATTGCTAGTATTGCTGTACGACTGTACTAGCAGCCAGAAACCAACTACGTCTGTGTGACAGTTCGATATGCATGTAACACACACACACGCTCGCACGGATATTGAACTGTCACACGTTGTTGGTTTCTGCTGTGGAATGTGTATGATGAAATGATCCGACAAGATTAAGAGCAGTATATTTAAAATAGCAACACTTAACACCTTAATGTTAACACCAACGTGGTTCATTCTTAAGATTTGACGAAAATTGGATTTGAAAGGCGCCATCTTTAAAAATGGCGGATACTGAAGTTGAAGAAGGTTACACAGTGGAAATCGCTACCTTGAAAAACTTACATTTTGACACAAATGTAACGGTTCTGACTGTATGGACAAAATTCGTTTTAATGGCGGATACGAAGGTCAGCGAAGGTCAAATGCAAATTCTTTCACAGTGCTAAAATTGACTGTCCACATACTTATATTTTGACACCAACGTTACTGCTCTAGGTGGCGTAGATATCAGGAGATATAGGATCATTAGTTTTGGCGGCCGCCATCTTTAAAAATGGCGGATGTGAATGTCGGAAAAGGTCAAAAGTAATATATTTGAAATGGTAGTCCCCAAAAACCTATCTCATATACCAAAACGACTGATTTACTTCAAGCAGTTGTTAAGATATGAGAAAATTAGTTCAAAGCTACTTCACTGACAGACTTTTTCACTCAGACACCATCTCGGCTTCTCTGGGAAGCATCCAGCCATACGCTACAATTAATGCGCGAAGGCTGCTCGTATACATATCCACCGCTGTCTATAGCCAGATACTCATTTGTACAGCTGAGTGAACTTGGAACAATGTATAGTGAAAAAACCTGCCTAAGGTGCACAAGATTCGAACCCGGATTCTCGTTGTCGAGAGTCCGAAGCTCTACCCCCGAGCCACTGCGCTCTACCTTTACCATCGTCAAACGCAGGGTTGTATTTTGTTAGTGCGCCTACGACTTTTGACGCACTAACAAAACAATTTGGATTTATGGGTCAAAATGACGTCATAGCGTCACACTGGTGTCAGAATCGGAATCCCCGTGGACGACTTACCCAAAAAAGTGTCTTCATACATGATTGTTTGCGCTTTGGTCCAAAAAATTATTGTAATCCATGTAAGTCAAACCAGTGGTGAAGCCTTAGTAGCTGGAGAGTGGTCACGAACCTGCAATTTCAGACCCTACTATGAGCGTTCACGCGGGGCGACAAGTAGAGCGCAATGGCTCAGGGGTAGAGCTTCGGACTCTCGACTACGAGAACCCAGGTTCGAATCCTGGCTGCGGTGTTAAAACCTTGGGCAAGTTTTTTCACTCTACATTCCTCCAGTTCACTCAGCTGAATAAATGGGTACATGACTATAGACAGTGGTGGATATGTGTACGAGCAGCCTTCGCGAATTAATTGTAGCATATGGCTGGATGCTTCCCAGAGAAGCCGAGATCGTGTCTGAGTGAACAAGTCTGTCAGGGAAGTAAAGTGTAAAGCGGTTTGAACGGTCCTGAGGACTGGATAATGCGCTATATAAAACCTTGCCTTTTTACATTGAACAGGGGTCGGAAAAATAGGAGTCGGAATGAGGGAGTTGTGGAAGTAAAGCTGCTAGTAATATGGGTGGAAAGGAGCGGTGCGATGTTAGTTTAACCCCTAATATTTCGCCAACGGGACGTAAGTGGGAGTTTCTTTACGAACCCCAAGTGTGAGCCCAAAGCCGTTTTGGGGAGTCTCGGGTTACGTCACCCGGGCTGCGTATAGATACATAGGTTATATTTTACCTACCCCAATACATCTCCTATGTGTCTCCCTTCGTAATCATATACACATATAGGGCCTACACATGTTGTGACGTATTGTTTTGTCGCCGTAGACCTGTCATCGCGGTGTTCCGCGAGTTATGTGTCATCTTCCAAAACAACAAGGCAACCGAGCGCATTCGTCGTGACTGGAATGATTTTAATACATTAATTCTTTTTACATTGGCATTTTATTACAAAACACGAGCTTTTCAACAAAAAATGCAATAAATAACGTGACACATAATGTTCTAGACAAGTCGAGTGGAGGCGACGTATTGTGTTCCTTGAGATTACGTTCCTTTGTCAGCGCTCTCCACTCTGTCGATGATGCATCAGCGGCAATTATATTTATATTTTCTCTTCACATGAATCAAAACATTCGAGTATCCAAATTCGCAACTCCAGAAATTAACAGTAACACCGATGGATTACTTTCTGACAACGCGACGTTTGTAGGCATCTATATTCTTTAAGTAGCATGGACGAGTTTAGAACTATCGAAGCACCGACGTTTCTAGCTTAACACGTACTTTACAATACAAAATAATACTTTATTATATTCTTAGACGTACCAGCGTGTCACGTGACGCTAGTCTAAACAATTGACGCAACCGGGACGATCACAAAATGAAAGTCTGTACACGCTTGTCGCGCTGATATTAATTTCTTTAAATGTTAAGTTTACATAGGAAGACGATCCAGCATCAATGTGTCATACCTACGAATTGTTTGTGGGCAGATTGTTAAAGTGGCGTAAACCGAAATGTGTCCAAAAAGTATGCGTGTGTGTGTGTGTGTGTGTGTGTGTGTGTGTGTGTGTGTGTGTGTGTGTGTGTGTGTGTGTGTGTATGTATGTATGTATGTATGTATATATATATACATATATATATATATATATAATTTATGTGTGTGTTTATGTATGTATATATATGTGTGCGTGTGTGTATGTATATATATATATATATATATATATATATATATATATATATGTATATATATATGTGTGTGTGTGTGTGTGTGTGTGTGTGTGTGTGTGTGTGTGTGTGTGTGTGTGTGTGTGTGTGTGTGTGTGTGTGTGTGTGTGTGTGTGTGTGTGTGTGTGTGTGTGTGTGTGTGTGTGTGTGTGTGTGTGTGTGTGTGTGTGTGTGTGTGTGTGTCTGTGTGTGTCTGTGTGTGTCTGTGTCTGTGTGTGTGTCTGTGTGTGTCTGTGAGTACGTGCGTGCTCTAACAAAAATAGTTCGGTATTGGTTATCATGATTATCGATTACGTGTGGGACAGATCATACATACAATTTATATTAAATTATTATTTTGTTTATACAATGGATCACTTTCGCTTTCACAATTAAGGCCAACGTTGCCGACTGCACAGACTGTGACGTCAGCGCGAGTAGGACTTTGACGTGACGTGACGTGACGTGACGTGACGTGACGTGACGTGACGTGACGTGACGTGACGTGACGTGACGTGACGTGACGTGACGTGACGTGACGTGACGTGACGTGACGTGACGTGACTGCCTTATGACGTGAATGCTTCCAAATCAAACACGTTTTACTGCCAAATGCGTACCGAGCCGACCTAGAGCGTGCGGCCCGAGACATGTACACTAGACGTTTGTTTACCAGCTCAGTGCACCGTGCGAGTGCGACTATATCACAGTCAAAGAATCGACGCAGTCCAGTCGCCAGTCGGTGTAACGTATCATCGCAACATGTTTGTCTCCGTATCAGATTCGAGTGCAATTAATCGTGAATGTCAGTAGGCACCAAGTCCCTTTCAAAAATATTTTTTATATAAAAATTATTAATATTCGTTGGTCTGTTTTTAGTTTTCGACGCTGTATTTGTTATCAACAACGCATTACTAACATATAACAGTATAATTAATGTACAACAGTTGAGTTCAGTCTACCTAAATGATGAACGGATATGTCACATCCCACGCGATGCGCATGCCTATCACATCCGGCGTTGCCCCGACCAATCACGTCCAGCCAATCGCGTTGATGCCAGTCACGTGTTTCGGATCACGTGTCAAAATCACCGTTCGGCATCTGTTTGCCATTGGCTGAAGCGAGTCGCTCCCAATTGGCTGTCGTCACCAGTATGGGTCTGTCCCAATGTCGCTACCGCGCGCATATCCAACGCAGGTGAGAATGGCGTCGATCCATACATCGTGCCCAGTGGCCTGTACCGATGTCGTTTCCGTTTACGGCCGCACTCACTGATTCGGCGCCGTCTTTTACGTCGACCCGCTACGTTCATTTGTCTATACAGTTCGAGTAGCATTCCTTCGGGGCGAAGTCCGGGTGTTCGGGGTTCGTCTCCCCGTCCAGCCAGTACGTCACCAATTCACCCTTGCCCTGAAACAAGCACCCGAGACTGTTAGACCCTTACAAAAAAAGCATAAATGGTATACCACTGA
>OZ024863.1:29296496-29353996 GCA_964017155.1 Oasisia sp. SBJ-2009
ATGGACGGGGAGGTTTGTAATTGTAATTTAGATTCGGGGTGGATTATAATTGTAATTTAGATAAAGGCCCCTGTGTGTTTGACCTTTGCGCGTGCGCTTGCGCGTGTGCGTGCGTTCATGCGTGCGTGCGTGCGTGCGTGCGTGCGTGCGTACTTTGGCAGCATGAGGTAGAGCAGGTCCTCGGCTCGTTTCTTCTGCTCCAGATAGTCGGCCGTCCGCTCCTCCACCAGCGACTCCAGGTTGTTAGCGTACTGCTCCATGCGACTGAGCAGGTTGTCGAGCAGATTGCCGCTGTCGCTCGCTCTACAACAGCCACGGGTGTCCTCAGTCAGACTCTCGTGTCATATCTGACGTCATATCTAATCGCACCTACCAGGGGCTCCCCCTCACGTACGAGACGTGGACACCAACGTGACGGGTATTGAGAGTTCAAATGTTAGGTCTGTGTCTAAGGTGTCCTTTTGAAATGTGTTATAGAGTTTTTGTTTTTAAACCTGTTATCTCTGCAGTTGCCTTTGAACGTGTTTATTCATATTGTTGTCATGTATATTTATATGTTATAGTTATAGCAAATTGTAATCAGAAGGGTTTTAATTTTGATGTTGGTTATCTCTGCAGCAGTGGATGCAATCCTTCGTTTGGTGTAGGTATATTCTGTGTACATGAATATGTTCTTTTTGTCTAATATACACTGCCTATTCGTTAAGGGGGTTTCGTGCCATACGTTGTTCGCCCATATTTCGACAGTAAGAACAACATTAATCTGCTATCAATATTTTCACACGCGTTCAATATCTTTATAATACATATCCCTCAATTGTTTTCAGTCTGTACAGTTGCTACATCAATTTATTTCGATAGTTTTTTTTATCGGTCCACAGACGCAGGTTATTTATAGTCGTCCACACATTCTGACCACACAGTCACATGAATCACACGGGCTAGACAACCCGGTATTGTCTATTTGAGGATATACTTAACACGTGTCACATCAATCACGTTGGTGCTGTTGTTGTAAACCACGCAGACTTTTTTTAGTGAAAACATTCACTAAAATGGATGGCAAATCTCCGGTCGTTTATAACGTGTTTATAACGAGCGCACTCGTAAACACTTTTAACTGTAATTGTTAATTGCTCACAGCTGCACGAAGGTTTCCTGGTTCGGCGACACAGCAGTTGCCAATCGAGGTAAGTTTAACCAGAGTAATTGATTTATAAAGAAATTCTCAGTTCGATAGTCTCCAATTAATATTAGAAAAGTACACACACACACGCATACACACGCACACACACACACACACACACACACACACACACACACACACACACACACACACACACACACACACACACACACACACATATATATATATATATACACCCACACCCATAAACGCGCACGCACACACGCACACACACACACACAATGGTCCAAACAAACGTACTTGTTAACTTTCCTAATGATAGACTTCATGGCGTGTACGTCGGGCCGTTCTGCCGGGTCCTCGGACCAACACTTCTTGATCATGCTGGCCAGCTCGTCGTTGCAACAATCGTCTTCGTTGCTGACGTTGAGCGTTGGCCGGAAGTAGGGACGCTGACCGTTCTTGATCTTCCGGTAGATCTCTGGAACACGTCATAGTCACTTCATAGGGCTGTGTTATGACGTGGTGACGTAGTCATTGCAGTCGCGTCATTCATACGCACTGGTATCAGCGTATTACGTAGTCGACTGTCTTAATATGCAGAGTCACGTGACAGTACAATGAGCTACAGCTTACCTTGTGGGGAGAGATCCATATTGTCGACGAAGAAGACTCCATTACGTGAGATGATCTCTTGACAAATGATAGCAAAACTGTACACGTCGCCCTTCGGAGTGCCCCCTGGCGGCGGGTTGTGTAGACGCAGTAGTTCCGGCGCCGTCCACAGTTTCGCTGCGGAGCAGAAAGAACACGTGGTCACTTCGATAACCACCTGTATTGTAAGTAGTGTGGAACACAAATGTGGGAGTGAGTGAGTGAGTGAGTGAGTGATTGAGTGATTGAGTGAGTGATTGAGTGATTGAGTGAGTGATTGAGTGAGTGATTGAGTGATTGAGTGATTGAGTGATTGAGTGATTGAGTGATTGAGTGATTGAGTGATTGAGTGATTGAGTGATTGAGTGATTGAGTGATTGAGTGATTGAGTGATTGAGTGATTGAGTGATTGAGTGATTGAAATGATTGAAATGATTGAGTGAGAGAGATACAGAGACAGCGACAGAGAGACAGAGTGAGAGTGAATGGGTGAGAGAGAGAGAGAGAGATAGAGGGAGACTAAGAGAGAGAGAGAGAGAGAGAGAGAGAGAGGGAGAGAGAGGGAGAGAGAGAGAGAGAGATTGAATAAGAGAGAGAGATAGAGAGAGAGAGAGGGGGGTGATTGAGTAAGAGAGAGAGAGAGAGAGAGGGAGAACAATTTGAGTAAAAGAGACGGACGGACGGACGGACGGACGGACGGACGGACGGACGGACGGACGGACGGACGGACGGACGGACGGACGGACGGACGGACGGACGGACGGACGGACGGACGGACGGACGGACGGACGGACGGACGGACGGACGGACGGACGGACGGACGGACGGACGGACGGACGGACGGACGGACGGACGGACGGACGGACGGACGGACGGACGGACGGACGGACGGACGGACGGACGGACGGACGGACGGACGGACGGACGGACGGACGGGGAGACGGACGGACGGACGGGGAGACGGACGGACGGACGGACGGACGGGGAGACGGGGAGACGGGGAGACGGGGAGACGGGGAGACGGGGAGACGGGGAGACGGGGAGACGGGGAGACGGGGAGACGGGGAGACGGGGATACGGGGACTGACAGAGACAGATACACAGAGACAGACAGACAAACGAACAGAGAGAGCTAGAAGGGAGCCGTGGAGTCGGCAGAGATATTGTCTGTGACAGAAGAAGGAACCATCAAACCAAAGACAAATATTAAGACCCCAGAATTCCGTAATCAACAAAGAAACGCAACACAAACACCCGACTACTATCCGGCACGTAATAAATTATTGATACACGGAGATACCGTGAGATGATCATGTCCCAATTAATGCGAGAACAATCGCACAGCGATTTATGCATCACACATCCCGTAGCCCCGTACAGGTCCCTTACGAGGCTCCTACCTCTGTAGTATGCGTACGTGTCCTCCTCGCAGCATTGTTCCATGCCGCGGAGGCAGTGCAGACCGAAGTCCGTGATCTTCAGCACGAAGCGACTGTCGACGACGCAGTTGGAACTTTTCAAGTTGCCGTGCGACCGAATTTCACTGGCGTGTATATATGCCATGCCCTGAGAAATGCAAACAGAGAAAGCTAAATAAGTATGGTTAAATACATCGTCAAGTGTTAAACTCATCTTTTAAGAACGAACGAACGAAGACGATATATCCGAGTATTCTACTTATCGTCTATGCTTGGTTTTATGCATTTTATATATAATTAAAAAATATGTCAAACACACTACGCAATCTCCGACCTACTTACTAACTGAGTAGCATGCGACATGAAACCTAATTTGTATCGTTATATTTTTCTTTAAACATAGTTTAACAATAGCTCTGATATATTGGGTGCATTTATTAAATTTGAGCTGTTATGGTTTTCAGTGTCACCGAGACAGGTTGCAATCATTGTGATCTTGACATGTTGTCCCAGTTTTCAAATAACAACAATGGAAGTGACGCATGCACAGTTCATGACCTCGTGCGAAACAATGCTCACCCGGACAATGTCCTGCATGAGAGAGAACTTGAACATGCTGTCCAGTTTGATCTGCTCGTTCTCCAGGACGTCCTGGCGACACAGAACACGTGCAATTCGTTAAATGCGTAAATGTGATTATAACAAACAAAATGCTTAACAATGGACCAACATTCACACTTAATATAATTTGACTGTCAGCTGCTGTGGTGATGACATTTGACATTCAGTCAACGCGGCGACTGTTGACTCGAATTAACACTGTGCCATGTTATAATAATAATACTATTTAACAAGATTGTCGCACAATCCACATGGCAAATGAACAGTGGAATACGGGAGAGTCCGAACATTTGGCATTCGTATAATCCACGCTTCATACATAATTATCAATTATCTTTAAAATGTTCACATAGTTAGCATTCATATAGTTATTGTGTTCTCATCCTTTCTGAAAACGAATCCAATATGACATCTAGATAGAGCGTTCATTAATACTATTATGTGTCCTCTGATTATCCATTTTAAGTGATAAAATATACTATTATCAATAATTTCTAACCGTACATCATCTCAAAAGCTAGTTTTTCGTGTTTCACAGTTCACAGAAACGACAGAATCAATGCAATGTAAAGCATAATGTTCACTTTCTAAAAGAATGTTATAAAATTGTCAGAAGTCCCACTTTATTCTTCAAAATTAAGACTCTTGACATGGTAGGATATATCTTATAATCCGCGTCATCTCATTGAACATTTCATGCCATTGTGATGGAGCCGGCTAGATCCTGGAGGGGGTCCCCTTTGCTGGCCCCCTCGCTATGCCACTAGAGAGGCGTAAAGCCCCTAAGCTATCTCACCATCAATAGTTTTCATCCTCATCCGAATAGGATCAATGGGGAGGTAAACTCCCGTATATCCGCCTCACTCGTAGCAGAGTACAGATAAATATATGCCATAATGAGAGCCTTGCCAATCAAAATTAAATACCCCGGTTTAAAAATTATAATTTTGGGAAATTAATTATAAAATTTTAATTAAAATTATGGAACAATGTCTACTAGAAGCTACAGGCGAGTGATACAAACCCATGTAAGCAGCACCAAGTTATACACCACATTATATACCGGTACCTTTGTCTATACGCTATTTGCGACTTTATTGTGTACATATACACCCGTTTGTTTATTCGGGCATTACGACTTTTACCGTGTACATATGTGATGCGCTGAATAAACAGTCTAAAGACAAAAAAATTAAAAAATCACACAATAACCAACCCACTCAGACATGTCCCGGCTGACGACGACCACCTACCTGCAGACTCCCTTTCTGACAGTACTCCATGAGGATGCACTGGTTCGGTGGGTCGATGCACGCGCCGATGAACCGGACGATGTGGTCATTCTGCAGGTCCCGTACCTGGACATACGAAGCACACAACGGCCAGTTAAACGGACATCGCACACGGCATAGGCAACACGATTTCGCAAGTGGCAACGTAATTTCCGTCCATATTAAACCTCACAGAACAGGTGGACAACGAAGCCTTTGGCACATCGAAAGTGCAGAAGACATACATGACGACCTGGAAATCGCCGACTTCAGATGTTTCGGTGATTTGCAAACATATTCAGCTGCTCCAATTTACACAATCATCAGATATTTCTTCCCTTTCATTGCGATTCTTTGTGAGAACGAATTACATCATTTTGTATATATTCTTAATAGAGAATTTGTTATCGATTCTATCGTAGCCACTACTACATCATCTCTTGTTGATCTCATTTTGTTTAGAGGTGTTAGTCCATGTGTTTCTCTTAACTAAACTCTCACAGTCGTCGAGTCATTGTGGCTGTCCTCCACTATAGTGTGTGGGGTATGTTGCGGTGGCGACCATATTAATTATAATTTTTTTTGCGTTATGATTAAAAACCAGTCGCCAAAGTCAAGTGCAATGTTGGTTTTAAGTGCGGGAACATGGGCAACCTATCGATGTTGTAATCATATAAATGATAGACAACTTACCCTCTTGAATTCCATTAGGAGAGGTTTTGTGATATTGATGTTGGTTTTGGTGATCTTCTTGATGGCGACAAGCGTAGCCTGCGAACAGACACAAGACACCTTTGGGACCAGTTAAACAACACCGAGAAACATGTGGGTATCAACGTATGTTGAGAGACAAACAAGCAAGCAAAGAGATAAACACACCAACAAACACACCAAGACTAAACAGTAACAAATCATATGTAAAACACGTTTTATCTTCGGCTGTAGATGTTAGAATTTAGTACAGATATTTGGAACTCTAATATAATGCATGTAGTGGGTTTTTACGACGTGCCGCATTCGAAATCACCCTCGGCGTCGGAAGTAAATTAATATTGCGGGGCGAGGGGCATGGACAAAGGCGTCACGGGTTCTCGGATCATGACATCTGACGTGGAGGAAGTTGATGTTTTTTTCGCCTAAATAGGGTGGCATATCTTATCACCACCCCGTCACATTTTTGCACAAGGCTAGATACAAAATCCATTATGTACCAGCACGTATATTAAGCTACTGAACACGCTATGTTCATTCGAGAAACATTTAGGAACACATCTTTTCAAAGAAACATACCATCGAGTCACTCTCGTTTTAATGGTATTGTTATTCTAATATTTAATTCTTTTTATTTTATTCACATGTATGCCATTAATGTGATTTTATGTGTTTATTCATAATATTAATTTCTTTTTATTTTATGCCATTAATTTTATTTTATTTGTTTATTCATTTGCTATTTCTAAATCAGCACTTGTACACTAGTTATTGATTTAATATATATCGTTTAACGACTACTTACTTTGTAATATCCCGTCTTGATGTAGACCTGCTTGTTGCCAAGGTCACTCAGGTGGACGGCAATGGTGTCGCCCGATATGTTGCTCTGGTAGGACATTCGCTGAAAATGTCAATCGGAATGAATCTTTTTATGGCATGAAAATGGCAACATACTACATACAGTTTTAACCGATACTGCAGTCAGACAGACATAAAACGACGATTGTTACGCTGACAATGAAACAATTCGTGCAGAATAAAAATGACAGCGTAACCTTAAATACAGAACGGCGCCAGCTGGAGCGAAATGATAACTAATGGATGTGTTTATGTCAGTAATTAATGCGACATATTTAAGAACGCGTTTGTATTCACTAATTGGTGAGACGTGATCATTGATGGACGTTCGTGTCATTGGCTCCAGATGCGGTGACGTCACACGCACCTGGCCAGGTAGACAGGTGCTGTCACTCGACAGAGCGGCAGTTGGCCACGTAGGACACTCACCTTAGTGAGACTGGCTCGACTCCCCGACCGCTCGAGCTTCCTCTTCTCCAGCGTGCCGAACATGATGTCGTCCCAGCGCACCCGCCAGTTCATCTCCGCCAACTCAGCCTCCAATTTGTAGTGTCTGGCACACAACGAGAGAGGTCATCCTAGCACTCTCCTCCAGTTAACCCAACCCTTTGCCCGCTCTCACCCTTGCTCTCTCCTCTCTCTCTCTCTCTCCCCTCACTCTCTCCCCTCACTCTCTATCCCTCCTTCTCCCTCTCTCCTCTCTCTCTCTTCTCTCCCCTATGTACCCATTCTCGCCCCTCTATCTTCCCTCACTTTCTCTCCCCTCACCCTCTCTCCTCCTTCTCCCCCTCCTTCTCCCTCTCTCTTTCGTCTCTCCTCTCCCCTATGTCTCCCCTATGTTTCCCATGTGTCTCCCCTCTCTCCCCTCTCTCATCCTTCTGTCTCTCTCTCTCTTCTCTCTTACGCCCCCTCCCCTCTCTGCCCTGTCCTTCTCTCTTTCGCCGGGGGCACAATAAACTAAGTTATGTCTGTTTGCATTCAACAGACGGTGTCCCGCATTACACTTCTGCCGCACGTGTCTCCATTAGATGTAATTGTATTATGTTGTTCTCAGAAATGTGATCTCGCGTGCACTATTGACGCACCATTTTATTTACCTAGTTACATCATTATTTGCGGTAAGACACACACGCAACTTGCGATATATCAACCGAAACTAATCATACTGTTTGGGAATTTATAATTCCGTGTAGCCAAACATTTCCCATTGTCATTTGCGCAGACAGATAACTTGTCCCACCAAAGCACGCGAGAAAATCCGACATTATCATTCGTTTCCGCCCACTTACAACTTGGCCTCTCGCTATACTAATAACTCTAAACAGACTCACAACATTATCATTACAGCACACACCCCACAGGTTTAGGATGGAAGTTTGATTTCAAACAGATAAGTTTTCACATTCTAAATTGTATTTAATGTCAGTGTTATTTTGGTGGAAACCATTTGTTGCGAACCTTTAAACGACTGACTCAATTGTGACGGTGGACTAATATTACAACATTTTATCAGCCCGAAACTGTATTGAATTAAGAAAGAACATGTTCCGTTAATATATTATAATACTTGTATAACATGATTTTACAATAATAACGAACATGAATGCTTCCCTTTAGAGGAACAACTTTAAAATGTCTTGTCCATATGAATAGTTTCGTCCGTGAGTCCCAACATGTTCCATTCATTGTACAAAAACAGTCCACTCTTTCCATGTCCATTTGTAATAATACTTTAAAAACGAATTTAAATCGCTGGATATATTTTACTGTTGAACTCACCTATACACAAAGAAGGCTGACGTCGACACAATGAGAAGCAACGAGCCGAGAATGATGATGACAATACCATATTCTGGGAACGGCTCTGAAACACAGGTATGTCGATTAATACACTAGTAAATATATTTAAAACACAAAAACATCGTACACTATACTACATACAACGTGCAACACCTGCTGACAAGATATCTCAGCGCACACGTCTACGATTCGTAAGTTGTAAAACTGGATGACTTGCAATCGAATAAACGCATGCTTTTGTATCAAAACAAGGACATTTTTATTCCAGATAAGTGTTGTGTTCATTTATGTGTTTGCTGTTTATTTATATTTCTAAACGAACCGGGTCATCGTGGAATGACTGGATTATTGTCCACGCTTTGGGAAAATATCAGGATAATTATATAATTATATTGAGCATTGATGCACACATGTATGGAGCACGCTCTCACGGTCTGTGGCGATGACGTCATAAAATGCACTCTTTAGAGACGAACTCTGCAAGTTTTGTCTTTCGCTTATGCACAAACAGATCTAACGATGGACGCAAGAGCGCAGACATGCGCAGACAGCCAGTAGAGGAACAGTGCAAGTTTATAAGACCGTTAAAACGGATATCCGCATTGGCCGCTCGCGAATGTGTCCTTTACTCCGACACGGGCGACACCCAACGGTGGTGTGACGTCAGCACCTTTACATACGTCATAACACGTCGGGTAAATGAAATCCACTGCTTAGCCATGTAAGGAGCACTGAATGTCGCCCCAACAACGGCCGTGTCTGACGCCGGGACAGTGAATCTAATTGGTTTCGGCGGGATCAATGTGCTAGTCTCTGTTCGGTCATTAGCGAAGGCAAAAATAGTCGTTTGTCACAAGAACATATCGATTACTTTGCGGCACACGGACGGGATGATAGTTAAGATGGCGTTTGGGCAGCGAGCAAAACACAGGCAGATGTGGATTTTGAAAGGTAGCTACGTTCCGATCAATTCTTGATAAGTAATAGAGAAATATAAAAATTAAATGATGCACAATATCGGTCTATAAACTACCAAACGTAAACGAGCAAACAGAAAGATGAAACGAAAACAGAATAGACATAATTCATGAGCATCACATAACCTAATGGACGGATCATCATTTAACTGTGATTTGCTATTTCAGTTATGACGACAATTGTGGTATTGAAGTGCGTATGACGCGGTTTTTGCAATTATAATTTTGTGCTCAATTTCTAGGAATATAATCAAAAAATAACTCGCGCTCACGTTATTGTGGAATTTGATATCTCAGTATTTATATGTTTGATAAGTTGGAACTGCCGACAGGTCACGAGTTTTTCTGGGAAAGAAACCGGAAATGACGTACGATATCAGATGTGACATGATGGTGTAGTTACAGTTACGTACGATTACCTTCCACGATACGTAGACTACATTCCTGCTGACGTCATAAAATAACGCAACTACACGTTATATGACATTTAACACAACACAATATAAAACATAGTAGACAAATTTAGCCGGTAAAACATCATTTTCACATAAATCAAATAATCAGTTTCTTCTAATCAAACATTCTAAATAAAAAAACCTACTCAAATTCTTACCAATTATAATAAGAGAGTGGATTTTTTACGTCAAAGCAATAGTTAATAATTATAAATCACAAAATTAATTCCAGTGCAGTCTCATTAAACAACTCTAGCACACTGAGCGACCTCAACAGTGACGTCATGTGTCGTGTGACATTTGTCCAGTTGTCGGTGCAGAAACAGAAAATAAACCAATAAACCTAGATTCGAAATCCAATAAATCTATTGTCCTTTTAAAACTGCACGTTAACAATGGAAATATTCGTCGCATACACATTGAAATGCCAGTAATAAAAATCGTACAACTTATAATAAAAATGTGTAAATACAAAAAGGATATCAGCACTGCAATGTGGTAAACGCGTCATAAAGAGAACTAAGATAAATAAATAAACAAATAGATAAATAATACATAGATAAATATGGCCACACATGAGACAATATTATATATCACTATGTTCAGTTTATAACAGTTTACCCAAGACTTTCATTTAGAACTAAAATGGCAGAGGGGACAAACGATGTTTTCTATAGCTAGTGGCACTTTCTGATGAGAGGGAGACACTTACCGTCGGGCGGACAGCCTGAGCCGTCGAAGCCGCACTGGGGCGTGTCAGGGGGCGGCGACTGACGTCCGCCGGCCCAGTGGATCCGCTTGTTGGGCACCGGCTCGTAGATCTTACGGTTGCCGTAGTAGTTGGCGACGACCTGCACAGAGAGGGGAGAGGAGGTGAGGGGAGGACGGTCAACGCGGTCAGCGTGGTGATGGTGTGTTGTTAGTTGTGAGGTTGTAGGGGAGACATGTACACGTGTTGTGAAGTACGGGAGGACGGGCAGAGAAAGAGCTAGAGAAAAGAAAACCAGAGACACAGGGACACAGGGTGACAGTACAAATGCAGCGTTTTCTTCCTCACTGCTTGCGTCATCCATCAATGTCTTTGTAAACCAACTCAAATATAGCATGCCGAGAACCATGCCGAGAACCAGTGAACTTCACCTATTCTCACACCTCCGTCAGATACTGTCTGAACCAGTCGCAGGAGCTGGTCGTCACAACAGAGGTATCAGACATCAGATATGCTGCATGGTCAACGTCTGACAGTGGATAAGATTTGCTGGATGATATCAAGACCGTCCAATGGACTTCCGTTTTGCTGTGGTGTTTTCTTCACTGGTGTTGCAGTGTGTCTGCAGTCTGCACTGTGGGTATTTGTTTCTACTGAGCACGTCTTTCTGAGTACGTTCCAGGGGCGGCCATCGCTAGAATAAGCCTATCATGGCAGCTGTGTCTACGGTCGGACTGCCACGGTGAGGTGAGAAGTTGATGCCCCGGAGATTCCACGCTACAGGATCAACACCCATGGTGTTCTTCTCCTCTTGTCATCCCTGGCGTCACGGGTGAGGTTGGCCGTGGTTATCGACGTGTCTTTCCTATAGGAACACCTATCATAATGGTGAATAAATCGGATGTGTTCCCCGGTAATAACACAGACATCCTTGCTTTGTGTCAACGTGGTTGGCTGAGTCACGTGTTCCTTACACCGTCGTCAGATGACTCCAGTGTCCTTACAGACACCGACAACATCTTTGGCGTCCTGCAAGACTTCTCGTCCAATTTGGTCGTCGTGCCGTTTGTTGGCGAGATAATTGCTATACATCATCGGCAAAGCAAATAAATGCTTGATTGAAGTCCAAACGTGACATCACACATATAAATTATCCTACGGCCAATCCAATATATGTTTCAATGCATTTTCCGATAAAGAGGCATGGCATATATCGTGGTAATGAGATAACAATTTGATTCTTTGCATTTATCAAAACAGTCGTGCTGCATACACAGTACACATGTAACAATCTTTATCCCAGTTACCTCGAAATGATAACTGATGTTATACTGTTAGTCAGTTACTTGACTTATTTGTTAATTCCCATACCCGGCTATTTGCTTGTTGGTCCTAAATAACGCTTTCTGTCAATGTCATTGATTAAACCGCTGCGATAGAATGTTACCACTGATTGAAAACAAGATGGACATGGGGCACTAATAATTGGAATTGCTTGATGCATTGATTGTGGCTAAGTTATGGCCTATAGCCATGGCTTAATAGCTATGAATGGTTCAAACAGTTAATGTGTTGATTGCGATATACGATTCCCTGCTTCATGGCGGTGGCGCCGTCGAACGATTTAAAGGTTTGCACCTGTTCTAAGTTACTACAGCAAATGGGTCTTTTTGTTTTCAAATATCTCATGATCTAGTTTATTGACATTCACTGCTATGTAATTGTCACGTTGCACATGCCCCTTGTACTTCGAGTGACATTAAAAGTGTCACACGTTTTACGGAGGCTGCATATAAACCTTGGTTAAGTTGTGACACGTGCTGTGTTACTTCACTTATACACAGCCGATTAAGCAGCATCCCTCTGCAACACGTTTCACAATATCCGCTGGATTCCAACGTTTAGTTATGAGTTATGCTGAATTGGCCAAACGTTACCCTAATTCATACCCAAGAAGACATCATATCTGAAATTGTTGAAACGTAAAGGTTTTTCGTGTGTATACTGAAAGACTACACTCGTACTCGTATGGTGAATGACGTCATAGAGCTATCTACATTTGCAGAACAATGTAGATAAAAACCGTTATGTGTCATGTCACGAAACGTAAGTTCTTATCACAAGGCTGGCGGTACGTCTGTCTATCAGCGGTACTTAACAAGTGCAGTATGACTATTTTATGTTAGTCACCATCCGTATCTCACGACAGTTCTTTGGTAATACATTAGTACAAACACTCGGAGTGTTAACCGAGAAAAAAAATCTTTCTAAGATAAACAACATTTGCATTGCGCAATAGATTTTGATAAAGGAGCCTAATAAATACATTTGTGTGTACAACATTAACCAGTTACGAAAATGATGATTGATTAATTTTAATATAAGACACAATATTAAATAAATGAAATTAGTTATTCTTGAAGATAAGTATTGACTGAAGATATATGATAATATATAAGTAAATACCTTTTTGTAATTTTGAGACATCTAAATGTAATAATGATGGCTATTTAAGATATTTAACAACATAACTATTGACCAAGGAAACAGTAACGTCATAGTGCATATGGTGCGTATGCAATTCTGCGGAGATGGTTAACTTATTTTAACACATTTAGTTTGAACTGTGCAAACCCCATCTCTCTAACAGAGTGTGCCAACTCGCATGACTAGAACAGAAATATGCATGGATGATACATCACATTGCAAACGTATCACATCTCTGTGACGGGAAGCAGACGATCCCACGGTTGAACAGAAAGTTTAACCTATGGTCTTATCTGGGCAACAATACACTGTCAATGATAAACATAAACCACACAAACAGTACAGACACTGTCCGTGTCTGGTGGCGATTATTTATGCGATTTCCTTTGATTTAAGTGACGTGAAAAAGAAATCTACGTTTGCGAAAGTGAATCGACCGAGGAATCGACTGATTTCACACGCGATCTCTGGCCGGCTTCTGGGAGCACGGCACGAGTCCACGGCATTACAGACGCCCCCGTGTGCACAAGACAAACACAAGTTGACAGGTGTCACTCGCGTTGTGTCAGAGTCACAGAGGCGACCATCTTGGCGACCTTTGTGGCCGGAATACGCGGACGCGATTGGGCGAGTCATGCGCAGTAGTAATGTGTCGGAGAGGATCATGGATAAGTGCTAAAAATGAGATTGTTTTTTTCCAAGAAACAAGCGACCGGAACTATACAGATTTCATGATGTAGAGGAATACGCCACAGCTGGCCTGGCGCCAGTTTCATGAATCTACCAACAGTTCAGTGGATACGTGTTGCGGATAATATCATAACAAAACGTTATAAATGGCCCCTGATAATGAAAATAACAGAATGCTATCAATAAAACATATTGCTTGGTAATGTCATACGGTTGATGACATGCGTGAAATGCGATGATTTCGCAGTTAAATCCGCTTTAGTAGCATTACATAACAGGCGAGTTGATGCGTTATCTCACCTCGAATTTGCTGTTCTCTGGGTTCATGTCGAGGAGGGAGTAGTCGGCGTTCCTGTCGCCGTTCGCGTCAATGCTCACAGTGCCCGTGATACCTGCAGGGCAAGAAGGTGCAAATAACATTATTTGATATTTTAAACATTATATATGTAATTTTTGTAATAATGTGGACGTTTTATTAGGAGGGTACAAACATCCTTCTCTTTCGCTGGCTCTCTCTCTCTCTCTCTCTCTCTCTCTCTCTCTCTCTCTCTCTCACTCTTCCACTCTTCCACTCCCTCATTCTCTCTCTCCGCTTTCTTTCTTTTTCCCTATCTATTTTATCTTCTCTCTCTCACTCATATATATATATATATATATATATATATATATATATATATATATATATATATATATATATATATATATATAAAGAATATAGAGGTAGGGAGAAAGAGAAAGAGCGGATAGAGAGTGAGAGATAAAAAGAGAGTGAGATATTGAACGAGAATGAGAGAGGGTGAGAGAGAGAGACAGAGAGAGAGAGAGAGAGAGAGAGAGAGAGAGAGAGAGAGAGAAGATAAAAGAGAAAGATATGGAAAAGAAAGAGAGCGGAAAGAGAGTGAGAGAGTGAAAGAGTGAGAGAGTGTGTGTGAGAGAGAGAGAGAGAGAGAGAGAGAGAGAGAGCCAGCGAAAGAGAAGACTGTGTGTACCCTCCTATTAAGACGTCCACATTATCCCCCCAAACAGGGTGGGGAAGCATTTTAACGAGAATGAGCTGCATACGTGAACCCATTGGTCAACTTAGGAGCGACAGGAGAAGCAATGACGGCTCGTCATGGTGCAGCATGTCCACGCGTAAGACACGGTGGAGACCAACAGACGACCTCGAGTGACAAAGAGACAGGTGCACGCGATGTGTCACGGAGAACGAGATGTCCCCAATGTTCTCTCTCCGCACTGACCGCCAATAAACACAATAGTGGCGGAACCGATTAGTAGGAGATGAAAGGATGTCTAAGGAAGTTCTCGCATTTGGCCAAATGGATTTATTCACGGTCGCCGTGTGCATTAAGGGATGGACGATGGTTGACGAGTACAACGCCGCAATATGCACTTAATAATAGACCCATAGAGTGGTATATGACGTGGACACCTACGACACTTAGTCTCTGTTTCTTCGCCAGGGTGCAGCAGTGTAGCGTACAAAGGCCTGTATGACGTACGACATATTAACGTGATGCGATCACCATAATACTGTTGTTAGTCTAACCTGTGTGAACCGTAGTGCGTCAGCAAGCGAAAATATCGGCTTTTTTCTCGCGAACAAATGAACGATATATTACAATGCGACCGGTCGCAATCGCATTCGGGTAACGGAGCCGACAAAAAGGTTCTTTGAAGGAGCCGCTGGAAGGGCTGTGGCGGGCCATGGGAGACGACGTATGTGTCGGACCAAAGGACATCTGTCGTACGTCATTGTTACGTTGAGTGCATCAACGTGTCGTCGCAAAGTTGGTGGTCTTACTCTAGTGCGCCGACCTTTCACGTCCTTACATCAATCACGCTGTTGTCGTCGGCGTGTTTAGTTTTTAAACCTCTGCACAGTGCAGGAGTTGTTTTCGTCTGCGATCTGCTAAGCAACTTGCCTTCAAAAGTGCGGTTCCACATCCGCTTCGTGATCTCCTTGCCGTTGCTCGCGTTGAAGCCGTCGGCCAGGGTCTCGTTGAGGGCGAGCGCGTACAGGATGACGGCGTCGTGGAAGGCGCCGACGAAGCTGTTAACCTGGGGATATAGACAAGAACTGACATGCAACTACTGGAGGAGTTAGTTCAAGATACGCGTCTCTTAAAGTTGCACTATCAGTTAAACTACAACTACAGCTGAAAACATTATTTACGTACTTGACGATATACTTGCTTTTATATTTGATATGTTATTCGATAAATTATACTTTTCCAAAATTGCCGGTCACAGGTCAGGCCAGCGGAGATACAAACCTATGCCACGCAAGGATAACTTTTAATATTTTGCGCCGTTTCATCTTAAAATAGTATTACATGTGATAAAAATGTATTATATTGTTTTCAAGAAAATGTAGTAGAGTCTATAACATTAGAACAATTCTGTCAGCAAGAACGCACACAATATGGCTAACCCGATACCATTGTGTCTCCTTCAAATCTCATTTATGCACAAAGGATCACACGAAGCGACAGATGAAAATAACATCAAGAACAAAAACACACACTCCATGAATCTATCATAGGATGACGTAAACGATGCATATCTGTGACGTAGTAGACGCAATTGTGTCGCTCCACAGTAGAGCTTGATCTAGAATTACAATCTAACAGGAGGCGCCAACGCATGCAATGGTTGGGATGCTAGTTTAAAACTAAATATAAAATTTGCATAAACACGATGGCGTGTCGATAATACAGATATATTCAGCATTTATATGAAACGATTGTGATACGAGAGAAAAGAAAGTCGGATTGAGCGGGCGACTCTAAAGAATTGATAGATGTGTAACATATTGAGATATGATGGTATTTGACAAGCAATTGATGGCAAATTACAAGTTAACCTAGAAAACAGCGTAAGAGGAAGATCGAATTTAAGACTTGATACTTTATGGTGAGATGGAGATGAAGATGACAAATAAAGATGCAGAGGAAGTTGCAGAAGATGGGGATGGCGAAGATGTATGTAAAGCAAAATTAACCAAACCAATGTCACCCTCAAAGAACGAGGACAGAGAATAAAGAGAGAATAAAGAGAAGACGGTACGTCTTGAGAGACATAGCCCCGTCACCCTAGCACCGACCTCCTCCTTGCCGTAGATGTGGTCCCCGTACAGCTTCCTGGCCCGCCGTTTCACCTCCTCCGAGAACTTATGGTAGGCCTTGCTGTCCGGCTTGCGCAGGGTCACCGTCATGAGGGCCTGGTAGGCGCGCCGAGCCTTCTCGTTGCGCTCCTCCGTGTCGTTCTTGCGGTACCACGGCCGCTCGATCTGGTTCTTGCTGAAACCGCAGACATTGCAGCGTTGAAGACACGCGTGGAACATGCCGGGTGGACCGTCTTCAGACGGAAGTAAGCAAGGCAGGCGAGGACGGACATTGAAAAAGTGATCGAAATAAAGAAACTGAAAATTTAAATAATTAGGTGGATGTTAAAAGGGTTAGGGTACAAACATGGGTTCTGAGAGGTTGGTAAAGAGAGTCTGAATGCTGTAGATGGTGGAGAAGGAACAGGTGATACAGTGATGAGAAACCTGCATGACCATGAGGGTCATGGGATAAACACATGAGGGTGGCGTGAACACCCCAGGGTAAGATGGACCCCGGCATGAACATCTGATGGTGGCATGAAGACATCAAGTCGGGCCATTTTGTTGTGAAGATTTGGGTTCTCCCCGAGAAGGGTGGGAAGGAATGGATCATGCGCCCACCGCTCAAGCGGCCAATGAGAAGTATTGCTATAGGAATTTAGTTTATATCATGCATAGACAAAACTGCTGGTTTGACGGAAACATACATGATATAAACTCACCAAGACACACAAGGGTTAGAGCTATATTAGTGTCCTTCTATTGTGTCCACTGACATTTGTGTCACTTATATATTAACACTTTGGAAGTGTAGTAGGTGGTATTTTACATGCAAACGCAATAATCCAAATGCCATTTTGAAATTGACATACAGCGTTGGCGTGTGAAAATAGACTACCTGGTAACTGTCGTGGTCTTGGTATATTGACACGTCTATCATGTGCTATCGCTCGCGTTGGTTTCTACAAGCCAAAGCGCTGCCTAGTGACGATAACGCTGTCACCGTTGAGATGCATCTATCAATAGCATACTGCACCTCAAATTGACCCGTTTTTCCCCGAAACGTTTGTTGCGTTTTGTTTTGATTGCGTTGTCGCGAGGCGGTATCTGGGCAACGATTCTCGGGCTTGTTGCGTCACTGGTCATCACTCAAGATGAAGAATTGTCGTTCGTTTTCCGCAACAGCTGAACTCGTACAATAACGAGTCACGTCGAAGATATCGACGTGTTTGATTTGTCGTGTCGCGAGGGGCGCATTCCTTCCGTTCTTTCAGTCGCGAAAAAACAGATTGTCGATGTGTTTATATACGACTCGCGTGTTTGACTCTAGATAGATTGTACGCTATAATGAATATGACAATATCGAACGAAGACAAAAGTGTCTGGGGAAGAGATTGGCCTGACGAGACACATGCAAATGAAAGTAGTTGGACGCAGATTGTGATGAACACGACAAGAATATGGAATAAATGCCAATATAACAACAGTGGCTGATTAAATAGCATGGTATATATTCACTTTTAAGCCCAACATATTCGTAACTGCCATCTTACCATTGCTGATCAATAATGCTTTTGTCGACAATGTTATATACGTAGTTGTTTGTAGCATTGAGTGATACCATGTTAAACGCGACAGGTTGTCATACGTCGTATGTCATTAGTCATACGCGGGCTAAGCAGCAGTATGAAAAGGAACCACTCATGGCACAAGGACCAGTGTATATGTACGTACACATATCTTTATTTATCAAGTCTTCCTTTGATCCTTTAACGATCAATCATTGTCGCTAGTAAATTCGCACGTGCGCTTACAGATACTTTCCACTTTCGACATAACTGTCGGTTGAGGAGACCACCAACTTTGTACATTGTAATGCAGTACACACCACCAACCGTTCTGCTCATTAGTTAAACTATGTTTTCTTTCTGATGCATCGGGTGGTATGCGTGTGACGTATGAGTAAGTACAGATACTCCAACACAGAGCCGGAGTCTTCGGATTTCGCGGCAAGAATTGATGGCGTTGTTTACGTGCCTCACCACGTGGAAGGCGTCACCGTGCCAGTCAATGGCGGCCTGGCACGGCAGACACATCTCGCGTCCTAACTCTCCGTTGCCGATATGAATAACAACGGTTTTGAAAAGCAGGTGTAATTGACGTATATATGACGTATTGTCCACGTCGCCTTTGCACATCGGCGTTAAACGGCAGCGTGAGAACAGGGTCACGTCACGAGAAGGTAAGGACGCCAGGCCAAGGTGAGTTGTGCGTGTCCTGCTGCCGTAAAACAATACTCTGGCTTCTTCAAATTCGGACAGCTAGTTGGTCGATCCACGCACGGCCGCCTACCAAGGCGGTCGTGCGTGGATCGACCCGAGCGACTAGCTCTCGAATACATTTCGATTACATATCGTGTTTCTCCATCCACTAACTCGCCCATCGACGCGTGTGATTCCGGCTGTCGTTCCTTCCTTTCCAGTGCGCATGCTTCGTCGGTTTCGGTGCAATTTGCGCAATAAAGAATGCGATTTATGAGTACTGCTTTTATTGAATTTGGCGCTTCTGATGATAAATTGAGTTTTTAGCAATGTCAAAGGAACCCCGTCCTCGCCGGCAACTGATTCGACTTCGACCGAGCTCGACGCGGTAATGGGAAATCGTCGTGAAACACGAGAAAACTGCGACGTATGACTTCCGGTTTGCCGCCATAGCGCTACGCTATATCGATACGTAAATGCAGCGAGCGGCTCTGTGCAGTGCCGAGCGTGTCGGGAAGGGATGTGACGACGGCGCGAAAGAGGTTTATGACGTAAGCATCTGCGGCCAGCGCCAATGACCGCGAAACGTCCGATCGATCTGGGATGCTGAGAGTAGTTGTGGCGCGCTCGGCGTATTTACGGCGCTCGCCGGGAATAACGGCACCAACTGACCGGTTGTTTTTAATTACGCATCGATTTACATGTCAGCGCCGACTGATAGCTTCAAGTGGCCGTCAGACCACCCAGTCAGTCCGACACAAACACCGCCGCCTGGCGCCGCCACCTGTGGAATGTGCGCAAACATTCAGTTGTTCCGGAAACCGATCGATGGCTGACGAACGATTCAAACAGCGGAAGAATTGGTCTTAACTAATTGCTTCCCGTTTTACTAATTGCTTCCCGTGTTATGTACATAGGACGTTACATTCTGTGTACATTGTTTTAATAAAATTGCACACTTATTACGAATACATGTATTAGGCATGTTATTATTATTACTATTGTGATTATTATTATCATTCGGAAAATGTGGTCAGTCATTAACTGAAACAAGCTGTTTGACAACTTTGCAGCTGAATAGCAGCGAAAATGCAAAACAGATTGGTAACCTATAGAAATATACGTAATCAATCTCTATGATGTTTGTACGTTTGTGTTTGTTCATAACATTATAACGCAAACAGTGGCAACACTGCAGGATGCATCCGTTAGTTGTAGTTACAGTTATTTGTTATTGATGCAACGACTGGTGCAGCATTACGTCTCACATGAAGTGACCGCCCGTCCAACTGCAGAATAATCAGGCATAGTCCCGCAATCTGCATGTCATGCTGCGTGGTGTAGTAAGCGACGAAAGTTTGTAACCGTCCACGTGTGTAAGGTGACGGGAGCTATCTGCCTAATGTCGTTCACGAGCATAAGGTGACGGTCTGCTGTTCACAGCGCGTGTCGTGGTGAGCCCAGCCCGGTGGTCAATCGGTCAATAAGCGTTTTCACGCCGCAGCATCGCTACCATTCAGCCGACTGTCCACACTCCTGTCGCCAATTCATTAGCACAATGACGCATTGACGTCCCTTCACGCGCCAAATAACAGGAATTTTATTCACGTCTAATCTATCTTCCATCCTTTGTGGGTGGCCGATGATTTCGCCATAAATTATTCATATCGACGTCGTTGTCTGTGTTGACAAGTCAGCGCTCAACGGTGAGTTGTCTTTGTTAACAAGTCATCATTCAACGGTGAGTTGTTTCTGCCGTCAAGTCATCATCCAACGGTGAGTTGTTTCTGCCGACAATTGTCGGTGCCGACAAGTCAGCACCAATGGCGAGTTATGTAAGTTGTGGGGTGGTGTGGCAGTCAATACGGGTGTCACGACGTGGACAGTTCGAGCCGTGCACTCGTCCTCACGACTGTGTTGTCTTCGTCGTGATTGATGAAGTCGTTATTGGAACGTCACTCAACCAGTGCAGGTGTCTCTGCCTTCTCGCCCTTCACTAGTTCAATATGAGTGCACTGATCGTTTCTATGAACGATTTAATTATAGCTCGTAGAGATGGTCTGTGTGTGTGTGTGTGTGTGTGTGTGTGTGTGTGTGTGTGTTTGTGCGCGTGCGCGTGCGCGTGCGCGTGCGCGTGCGCGTGTGCGTGTGCGTGTGTTTGTTTGTTCGTGTGTTTGCGTACGTGCTTGTGTGCGAGAACATATTTATCGTCTTGAATACAACTGTCCCATTTTACCGTTGAAAATACCCTTGCAGGAATTAATTATTAATTGTAATCGTTCACAGAAACCTGGTACCATGTCGTCTTACCAATGACGTATGTACCTACAGTCGAGTACGAAACGGTCGTGTAATCTAATTGGATCTGACATAAATTGAACGAGGGTCGCGGGGGAGTTGATTACACAAATAATCAAAGAACATTAATGTAAACAACACGATTGCAGTAGTACAGCATCATAGGGCGCCGGCAGGGCAAAACAAGCCCATAGTTCAGTTTGCGAATCACGTGACTGGATCAGCACCGAAGACGCGGCGTTCCGAAAGACGTCTCATCCCGGCAAGGCATTGTGGATAAAGGTTAACTCGCCGACAGATCTCTTATGGTAATGCAATTTGCTAACTCGCTGATTACACGAAACGAGGCAAAGACGTTTGAGCGGCAGTTTGATTTAGGCGCTAACACAATCAACACGGGTAGGCCATGCGCTTGTATGTATCGTTCAAGTCTCTTGCAGGCTGCACTGTCGTCGCATCCATATATATACCCGAAGCACCGTCGCTACCGACGCCGGCCTAGCTGCCCTTGCCGACGTAGCACGCAATTGTGGAGGTGTTATCGGATAATTGCCAGGCTTATGTTTGTCTGCTATTCGCCGTCCGTTGTCTGACAGTCGATCTAACGCGTTGGGCGGCGCCCGACGATGGACGCAAATTAAACTAGCGCACATCGCTGTCTGTAATGTCACTCGACGCGAGGACGTCTCATTTGTGACCGACGCACGGGTAAGTGAGATGGACAACGCGTTGATGAAACGCACGCCAATAAACACAAGTCGATAAACACGCGCCTTGACCGGCGTGGCAGGATTGGTGACGCGTGGACACGCTGGTGAATTATATTTATAACGGAAAGGCGAACGGACGCACGGACGGATGGACTGACGGGCCGGTTGGGCTTTTGTGCGGGCTTTTGTGCGGGCGGACGGGCGATATGTGTGTATACGTGTGTTGGATACAAACCCTTTAGTGGTACACCGGGGAACAGAGGCTATCCATAACATATATCTATATAACAGCACGTCGGAAACACGCACCACAACCGACACGCGCTACAACGAAGCCATGCTCACATTGGAAATCACATTCAACCCCACCAACGACAACCGAGCACCACTGCACATGACCATGCGTGACATCTCCATTAGCCGTAACACTCCAGTAATAATTACGATAATAACCATAAAACGTCACTAGCGTCTAAATGGTCAGGGACACGGGCTGAGAGGCGCAATAATCCGGCGTAGTTAATCACGATATGCCGTCGTGAAAAAGGACGCGGAAGGAATGAAGACAGGAATATGCAATTTCGGAAGAAGTGCTTCGTGAGAGGTTTGCGTAAGTTGCTGTAACGTTGACGTAATGTGGGTGTATTTCCTGATTTATGGAGGAGCTATAGAGATTTGTCGCTGGTTCAGATTGAATTTAGTTCTAGTAACAACAAAAATGTGGACTGAAAGAGAAAATAAGGCTGCCTATGTTTTTAATATTAAAAAACGATAAAAAACACACATACAAACACATGCACACTCACACACACGCACGCACACGCACACGCACACGCACACGCACACAAACACAAACACAAACACAAACACAAACACAAACACAAACACAAACACAAACACAAACACAAACACAAACACAAACACAAACACGCACGCACACAAACTCGCACGCGCACACAGCACACACACACACACACACGCGCGCGCACGCACACACAACACACACGTGTGCGCGCGCAGCAAGACAGCTAAATGGACACATATGCACTGCTGAACAGTATCACGCCAGATTGGTCTATTCCTCTTAGAGTCCGTCGCCACTCACCTGCTGAACAGGTCGATGTTGAAGAAGACGTAATCTCCGTTGTCGAAGTGCAGCTCTGCCGCCTTGATCATGATCTCTCGGACCGAGTCCGGCGACGCGCACAGCACAACGACTGCAACGAAAAAGGGCCGAGGTCAACGACACTGCTTAAGATTGGTGTAGGGACGTTTTTATGTATGTTAAATTATTATAATTACAATACGATTCACGCTGGTCAAATTGCACCAATACATGTAAATGTCACACACAAGTTAAGACGTTCAATGCGCATGGTGTAAGTTGGACTCGTGGAGTACAGATGGAAGCTGGGGATATGGAGTTAACATCCAGATAGTTGGCCAGCGAAATGTCACCAATTAGTGCGAATCACCAGTTTATTAGAACGATGTCCACACAACATATACGTGCACATTGGCATGTCTTTGGGTTATGGTTATTCGACGTCAGACTGCGTAACAAGATCGACGCTTAATGCGGTAATGCGGTGACTGGTATGAATGCTAACTTCAGTGGATACCAAGATGGTGATTAGCTGTTTTCACACGATGAAATGTATAACAAAAGCACACCAGTTGTATTATAGTTTATATTTACATACAAATCCTGTATTAGACCAATCATTTGGTATTGCCTCAGTTAATCAACCACTAGTCTGGAGAAAGATGTAATATTAACTTCAATACATTTTTTCTTCCTGGGTATAAAATAAAGACTAGACTTCAATAACTAGAATTTAAATATAATAGCCTTTCTCCATTGGTGGTAATATTTGATCTAACATACGATAAGAAAATATGTTTTGAAGACCCTGACGCAACTAGGACGAACGCATCACACGCCGTCACCTCTGAGGTGACGATCTTCAAAGATGCTGGTCGACGCGCCTGTCTCGTCGCTCAAAAATAATCCCTGTCTTTCCGGCTAGAACGACGCCAATCGCAATTTACGTCATTATCAGGCCGCGATTTGCACAGCCGAGCGGTTAGGTACAAGGCAAATTGGAAGAAGATTTCGCCACTACTGCGAGAAGCGTGCGGGCAAGTGTTGAACCCCGGGGCACGTCTGAAGGTGGCTTGTCAACGCCGCTAAGCTTCACGGCGAGAGGCGAGGTAGAACCAGTAGAGACATCGAGACCGGGCGAGACCCGTCGTTAGAGACAAGTGCGGCGTACTCTTGATGTTGCGACATGCTCAACCAGATGTAATGGTTTACGGCGGCCCTATCAGTTTAATGTAGACGACGGTCACAAGCGATTGGTGTCCAATCAATCAAGCTCGCGGTGTGTTGGTGTTCATTGGGTCTGTGGCAGGGCCGATGAGGGAGGAGATCGATAGGTAATTAAAAGAACATCCTCTGCGTGGTTCAAACGTCGCGGCCAGCCAATAAAAAGTTGCGACGAGTCGACTAATGAAGACATCGACAGAGACAAGTCTATAGCCGGGCAGTCGAGGACAGGAAGACGACATTTGGCGCCGGACATTGGCCATCTGAACTTGCAGCGGTCACATCGATGAAGAGAACGAACAACAGTTAATGCACGAATGCAAATAGTCCGAGGTTACTGGCCGGATGTAGAACAAAACGGCACCCGTGTGCAATGTATCGCCGAAACCCCCTTTTACATACATATTACCATACATACATGTTTTGTATTAACATCATATACAGCTGGCGATCAGCTTGTGTAATAAAACCCGCTTCAAATGAGCAACAAGTCCCGATCTGTGTCTGAATGCAACGACAGACAACTCAACCAGAAGCTCGTCTACAGCGCCGACAGAGAGCGCCGGATGTAGAGGTGAACTGAGCGCACATTTGTCACGAAGCTATAATGTGCAGACAGTTGAGAGAATCAAACTGTCTGTCGCCGTCCGGGATCACGCACACACAGACAAAGGAATACACACCTCGTTCGTGTCCCTATTCAGACGCCACTGTTTGTGTGATAAAACTGCTTAGTCATCATGACCCCGGGTTTAAGCTAATGCTGGGTTTAAGCTAATTTGCTAAGTTCGAGGATTATAGATAATGCCAAGACGTTGAGGATGACGAATATAAAGAAGACGAAAGAAAAACAAAAGAAAGCGCTTTTGTTCGTAACATCAGAAAATTATATACATCTGACCGAATGACATTTAAATGATAGGTGCCACTTGTCGCACAACAGGATTCAGCTTGATATAGTGGTGCATTTCTACGAATTCCAACGCATTTCACACGTTGCTTATAACCGAACGTACGCAGTGACGTCTTCAAGGTGCACTCGGTCGTGACCCCTTTGTCCACGGACATGAATATTTGCATAGAGAAAACGAGGAGAAGAAAAAGAGTGAGGGAAGTTTAGGCGGAACGAGGAGCGGGGAATGGAGACAGGGGGAGAGAGAGAGGATAGGGAGGCGACGGGTTGTGGAGACGTCGATGGTAAATAAATAACGCAAGAAGGCGGAGACACCTTGAAGACCAGAACCAGGACCAGCATCATCCCTGAAGACAATGGGCGTAAAGTAGTGATAACAACGGTCACTAAGAGAGTCCACCCTCTCCCTTTCCAAGATCTCAAACACCCTATTGCCTGTGGGCGTGCGGGGGTTGTTCGACAGAACTCGTGCTGCTGGGATTCGCACCCTCAAGAAGTTGGCGTCAGAGTTCGTCATTAGTCAACGAGAACTGCGGGGGAGAGGAGAAGAGACTACCTTTGTTGGGTGCCGTGGAAGCCTCACACTTGGTCCCAGCACAGTACCCGTTGTTGCGACAGGACTTCACACGTGCTGGCGACCGACGCGATAGTCGCCGATGATGTATGGTTTCTGTAACCCCCGCCTCATCGCTGACGTCGTTTATAGGGTGATGAATGCCGCTGCTCACAGGCCGCGCGACAGTACGTGCGCATTCCGAAATAGAAAAACGTCGATTAATCAACGCTACATTTGACGGGATCAAGTGAGCGTTTCGCGCGAGCATATTTCCCCATGCACAGAATGGAGCGATTCGACCGTATCAAGTGCAGTGTCACCTGTCAACGAGTCAATGTTGAGTAGGAACTACGGCCGGAAGGACACTAGCCAGACGACCCGTGTCGTCAGTTTATGGACATCTCCACACGCAATGATAGCACCGTACGGAGAATGACCCCTCTTTGAAACGGTTATTGTGAATAATGTTGTTGTCGTGCAATAATCTCGTGTCAGACGGCAAGTTAGCGCCTTCGCTAAAAACGCCAAGATTCGCTGTTGTCAACAATTGAATGTAGTTCTCAAGGTTTTTTTGCCAAATCATTTGTCACCTCCTCGAAAAGATCATTGAATAAACAGAAGATGAAACGTGTATGGACAATATTTTAGAGTGGATAAACACCGATAAAACAGGCACAGATTAACGTTGTACTTGCCGCTCCGGACTTAGTGTGTGTGAGTGAATCAGGATATTTCTTCCCTATAGTTAGAAGCCAACCTATTGGCAGTTTCACCCATACCGCGACGAAGATTCACGCGGATCTACTCAAAGGTCCCAGCACGCTCTCCTCAACGCCACGAGACGAGACGAATGCACCCACCGGGGTTACGTTTTACGCGACGAAAACACGGAACTTAACAACCGTGATCGCCAAAGTACGCCCTCGGTTGAGTGGTCAAGGCGCGCAGACAACCGACTCCCAGAGCGGATGCCTTGTGGTGCAGTCCAGCCGTCACCTCGGTGGAGTCATAAGAAATGGATCAAAGTCTCGTTAAAGGGCCGCCATTCACCTCACGAGAGTCGGAAACCCACTCAGAAGAAAGTGCTGCATGAACATTAGGTAAATAAGAGGTGGGTTTGGATAGCTGTATAGTTGGTTAATTTTGTTGTGTACAGATACGGCTGGATACAACACTCGGTAAAGAGATTGAAGAGAGTTGTAAATAACGATTCCTCTAATGTACATGTTTTCTCCAGAGTCCGTGTACCTGGCGTACAGTTACGGTCAGTTGTGTAATCCGCCATCACCTGTGGCCGGAGCCAGAGCTGGTTTACAACAGCATTTGCCCCGAGGCGGTCTAATCTCCCGCTCCAACTCGAGTGCAATCATAATTAAGGATCAGATATCTCGGTGGTCTGCGACGAGAACACGAGGTATCGTTCTGAACGTTGGCCACGGACACGATGAGAGAGAGAGAGAGAGAGAGAGAGAGAGAGAGAGTGAGAGAGAGAGAGAGCGAGAGCGAGAGCGGGAGCGGGAGCGGGAGCGGGAGCGGGAGCGGGAGCGAGAGAGCGAGAGAGCGAAAGAGCTAGAGCGGGCGAGAGAGTGTGTGCGTGTGCGTGTGCGTGTGCGTGTGCGTGTGCGTGTGCGTGTGCGTGTGCGTGTGCGTGTGCGTGTGCGTGTGCGTGTGCGTGTGCGTGTGCGTGTGCGTGTGCGTGTGCGTGTGCGTGTGCGTGTGCGTGTGCGTGTGCGTGTGCGTGTGCGTGTGCGTGTGCGTGTGCGTGTGCGTGTGCGTGTGCGTGTGCGTGTGCGTGTGCGTGTGCGTGTGCGTGTGCGTGTGCGTGTGCGTGTGCGTGTGCGTGTGTCGGTGTTCGGATTATATAATATGAACTGATATACTTTCGTTGCGCGGCCTTGGTAAAAAACAAAAAATAAACAGGCCTCAACAAACAACACCATCGCCAATACGTAAATACGTTTCCATTTTTACAACACTGCACTATGACACAATCACTGTGCGTTAGGTGGCACAAATAAGATTATTACAGTCAAGGCACTGATCGACTTTTTAAAACCACCTACGCTATTCAACCAGAAGATTCTATGCAGACAATCTCCTGACAGAAAGATTAGTAGAATCGTAAAATCTCATCACTCGGCTGTCTCGCTGAGTCTATGACGCGACCGTAACACTAGCAGAGACAGGCGCAATATCTGGAAAGGTCGACGCTCTACAACAAGGCAGTCCCAACGGAGAAGGAAACAACTCTCGTAGCGAACCAATCTTCGCTCGACGGCATTTAGTCACTGGGATTTTGTCACGCAATACAGAGCGCGATATGTTAACATTGTGTGGGTTGTTGAACAACGCAGGGAGCGACCTGTGTTTAAATTATACTGAGCGCGACGTTTGGTTAAATAATGCAGGACGCTACACCATGCAGGTAGTGTAAACAGGGCTCGATAATTAGTCACATGGTGCAAGGCTTGGAATTTAGTCACGAAGTGTGTGTATGGTTTTATATGAAATTAAACTGTCTGCCATCTACAGATAAAGTACAAATAAGTCAGCGTCCTTACAAATTATGGCATCTGCCAAATGTGTGCTGCTGTAGAATCGTTTAGAGTTGCTACGGCCACTCCGGTACAGTTGGTATCGTGGTAATGATGTATCTCTGCCATGCTACAGAAAGGTCGTCACGACCTATGCATAAACCACGCTTAATTGAGTTTCTGTCCAGTCGACCACTGTGTGCCCATTGCATGGAGAACATGTCCCTCTCACTCGCGTTAGCCACCATCCCTGTTGGTCGGTAGGACTTCTTTATCTAATTAAATTGACCAAATACATATGAGACACCTGTTATATTGAGCACATCCACAATCTGTATAATGCATTATGAACGACGGAACCAAAAGTTTAGGAGTATTTGCGACAGGAATATAATTTGCACACGTAACAAACAACAGAACTCGTAATTGCGACAAACTGCCGGGTGAGTACCAGTCCAGGTTTCAGATGTCATTTTGCCAACATGAACGTCTTCAGCGACGCAACATTCCTGCCAGACATCAATCAGAGACACACCCAGGCGTGCGGGACACGGCCCGACACCGGCGGAGCCTCACGGCCTTGCTTGGTTTATGTCGTCGCGCAAATCATGTTCGTCTTTGTGGCGACGTCGCGGACGGACCAGCAGAGGAATGTCATTGACAACGACTACAACCGACATTACTAGAAAACGCGACCTTGGTTCGATTGTGACCGAAATAACGAATCGTCGTCTATTCTCAGTCCACTCCAGTCATCGGCCGGCTGATGGACGATGTTGTGAGAGATGTATTGCTTGTGTCCATGCGATGTCAGAGAACTGATGACGAATGGAGAACGAATGTGTCGTTGACAGAAATAGCACCGGGAAGACCACCGACTACAACTTGCACAGACTTGGTTTTTGTTACAGTTACGTTTGCAATAAATATGAAGTATGTAAGTTATTGTGTATTTGTGTATGTGTGTGTGCATCCGCGGGCGCGCGTGGGTCTATTACAAGTTTTTTTACCACTCGTTATACTTTCTTCTGTCCGTCCGTCCGTCCGTCCGTCCGTCCGTCCGTCCGTCCGTCCGTCCGTCCGTCCGTCCGTCCGTCCGTCCGTCCGTCCGTCCGTCCGTCCGTCCGTCCGTCCGTCCGTCCGTCCGTCCGTCCGTCCGTCCGTCCGTCCGTCCGTCCGTCCGTCCGTCCGTCCGTCCGTCCGTCCGTCCGTCCGTCCGTCCGTCCGTCCGTCCGTCCGTCCGTCCGTCCGTCCGTCCGTCCGTCCGTCCGTCCGTCCGTCCGTCCGTCCGTCCGTCCGTCCGTCCGTCCGTCCGTCCGTCCGTCCGTCCGTCCGTCCGTCCGTCCGTCCGTCCGTCCGTCCGTCCGTCCGTCCGTCCGTCCGTCCGTCCGTCCGTCCGTCCGTCCGTCCGTCCGTCCGTCCGTCCGTCCGTCCGTCCGTCCGTCCGTCCGTCCGTCCGTCCGTCCGTCCGTCCGTCCGTTAGCAACCTATGCAAATTAGATACTTCGTGTCGCCACAAATAGTGTGTATATGTTGATTCGCTCACTGCACATTCGGCTTCTACACGCGGCTGCTCCTGTGTTCACCGGTTAAGACATTTATGAGGCCAATTATTACTGAAGTGATACAGTTGAGGGTTTTAGCGATTTCTGGAGTACACAATATCTAGTGAGACGAAGCCTAATCAGCAACACTCGACAATCAACCAAGGAAAGCTGCTTGCACTGAAATTGATAGGACGGACACGCGAAGCAGGCTTGGTATACAATGTGACGATTCAACACCGGTGGTTTTTAACAATTGAACTGTTGGAGTGGCCGATACATTCGGATGACGCGACTCAACTAAGCAGATTCTCAAATTTGAAGATGTTTGCGAACCACCGGCGGCTGAAATCACACAGCCAATGTCTTGTCGCTGTTGTATCTATGTCAAAACCTTCCCTAGTACCGCGACAACGGTAGATATAGTTGTCATGCACAATGCCCTGCGGATTGATCGATATCAACCTGCTGTTGAATCTCGGAACAGCACTGCACGAGGCCGTCTCATTGATCGATCAGCTGAATAAGTCGACGAGTTTCCGGATAATCTGTCCTCGTAAGTCGAGTATGATCTAATTTAGAAAGTGCACACAAACGAGACTGAGGCTCGTGTAGAATTGAGTCGGGCTGCGCACTGTCAATAATAATTATGTTTAACAAATAGTTGTCGGACATGTTCACAAAACAACGGACACTGGTCATTAGTAAGAGTACGCGTTTGACGTCAGAGGAACCATATCCCCGTACGACCAACAAAAGGAAAATGCTTGCAACGGTAGCATGGAGACAAAACATTGCCTCATGAAGTAATTATTTAATTTGTCAATAGTCAAAACAAAAAGGAAGACATTGTCAGTCGTTGTTTGCCAACAGGGAACCAACAGGCAACCGGTGTCCCGTTCCGATACGACCGGATGTCACTGAAGATGGCAGCAGGCCACACGCACGCAGCCGTAAGACGCTGACTGGCGCCGTAAACGCAGAATGCAACACGACAATATCATCATCGACGACATATCCCGCTGACAAGAACAAAAGGCGGGCGTCTCTCACACTAAGCGCACCTTTGTCGAGTGATTTCACATCAATCACACGACATCGACGACAATGTCCAAACGCCAGTCGGCGTGCATGTATGCGAGGCGGCAATGGACCGCCGGCTGTAAACACTCGACATACAATAGACTCTGAACACATAAAGTGGTAAACAGTCGAATATACATGCATCGCCATACGCCCCAGCACTGCGGGTGACGAACTCGCGACTCTGGCAACCGGAAGGGTGGCAAGACAAATTACCATAACGGCTCGCCAGGTATGCGCGCGATGACCAACACTAGTCCAGGGAAGACACGTGGCACAATAGGAGCGCGTCGGAACATAAATCTTTACCATCAGTCAACGGAAGAATACAGGCAGTGTTTCACATGCAAATGCTTGTCCATTAACGGTTCCTACCGACCGACCGACAAACGATTCGCCTCCTACTTACCACTAAGACATAACTACGCGTATTGCGAGAGCGAACTACAACAAAAGCCGCCTCGTCATAAGGACGTCTGCAAGACACGCAAAAAATACACGATTTAGGATGTCATTTGCTAAACATAAAAGTCAACCTTTACGTTTACACGGGCGTAATAATGCACTGTTTCAATGTATAGTCAGCCATTATTTTTTTTCACCGCTTAATAAATTATTGGGGATTACAATTTCGACGATGCTATGTGCATGGCGACTGTTGTAAACTATTCACGCGTGTAACTGGCGGGTAGTTTAATGCCGGTGGTGTAATGCCGGTGGGGTAATACAGTTTTAGAAACTTTACTTTACTTGACACTGATAATGATGTCACAGTTTTTATTACTACTATAATGATTGTTAATTATATTGTTTTATTCTAAAATGTCGCTTTATTGACATTAATAGTATTGTTTTAGCGTGATGTTTTACATATGTCTGATGAACACAATAATGTAACAGCGCCACGAGCGCCACTACGTGGCGGATACCGGCGCTATGAAAATTGCCATTATTATTAATGCCGGTGGTGTAATGCGGGTGGTGTAATGACGGTGGTATAATCCTCCTCCTCATCATCATCATCCTCTCTCTCTCTCTCTCTCTCTCTCTCTCTCTCTCTCTCTCTCTCTCACACCACTCTATCTCTCTCACCACTCTATCTCTCTCACCACTCTATCTCTCTCTCTATATCTCTCTCTATCTCTCCTCCATCTATCTCTCTCTCATCCTTCTATCTCTCTCTCTCTCTCTCTCTCTCATCCTTCTATCTCTCTCTATCTATCTCTCCTCCCTCTCTCTCCTTCTATCTCTATCTATCTCTCCCTCTTCCCTCCCTCTCTCTGTATATTTCTCTCTCTCCCCCCTCTCTCCCCCATCTCTCCCCCATCTCTCCCTCTCCCTATCTCTCACACGCAGTCTTTTCTTGTCATTTTCTCGTTACGGCGGCGCTGCAGTGACAACGACACATCGCCGTTTAATTCCGATGGGACGGCTACAGAGACGACGTCAGCTTCATAATGAACACGGTCTGGTGGAATATATGTCTGTCCGAGACAAGCAGTCATAACACGCTCGCCGTGCCGCCAGAGACTCCCGGGAGAGCGTCACTTTCTCTTTCGAGTTTCGATGGTAGACGCGATTTTGCGGACTGAAAGGGCAGACCCGCCCCATCGCAACCACGACGATGACCAAGGACATGTACACCAAACACAGCATCCTCAATCACTGGTCTTCTCACGGTGTCTGCTCTGATAATTTACGGAATGCTTTTAAGTTCACGTTTGTCAAAATGTTGGGCGAAATTATCCCATTTGCATTCGTGAGCATTACAAATATCCACAATCAAAACAGTGGCGGTCTATTTTTCGCGTTTTAGGAATTGATAGATGCCAAATTACGGTGCCATTTTTCTGTGACACGTACAAAGCCAATGACCGTATAACGACCACTGGAGAGAGCAATCTATTCGTCGACATGTCATGTGACAAACAACTCGCCTTAAGCTGACCACGTGACCGCCGTCTAACTAGCGTCTCTGTGGTCAGCTTAAGGCGACTTGTCGTTCGGCCATGATATCAGCCGTGATAGTATTAATGTATGCATTACTTTGTTGAAACTACGTCGTCTGTCGTTGCTCCCGACTCGAATGGCAGACATGGCGCTCGGAAGCGTCTCCCGCGAATTATGCGCGTGCGTGTGAACGACCTCGGCATAACACGACACCAGGACTCCGGTAAACGAAAACACCACGCGCGATATTCCGTTTCTGTTGATTAATAATTCAAAGTCAAAGGGCTCGATAACAGAAAAACAACTGCTACCTTTGGCGATTCATGAGCCGGTAATAAAGGTAACAAGGCGCCCTCGGCTGTGGTCTACATTTGGGAGGAAGTCTGCGTGTTTAACAACATTGAACAAGATTGCCGCCCCGAGCTAAACAGGTCGTGATGATTACACAAGGAAGAATCGGGTTTACCGATAGTCCAACTGCGTGGGCATTCATTTTAATAAAGTCTGTCAGTTTTGTTGTTAACCGTATTTAAGCATAACGGCGTAACACGTGTTGTTCCAAAATGTTGCTTACTATATAATGACAATCAAGTGTTGTGCAATTGATTGGCTAATTATCCTACTCAGTTGCTAGGTTACATGACAGAACCACCGACTAGTTATGGTTCGTAAATGTCAGGCAGTGGGTTGGAACGTAGTAATTATTGGGGGGGGGGGGGGGGGGGGGCTGAGACTCAAACAACCTAAAGTTGATGGTCTACAACCCCCATATCGAGGCTATATATCGGGTATAATCCTATATCAAGCCACCAACCCACGTTCCGATGCATTTTTCAAACCTAACAACGCATAGCGGAGATTCACTTCACATCCTTTCTGACATTTCGCTCAATGCAGTGGAGCTGTGCGAATTAACGAATGTCTAACGAACGGCTGTTGCGAAATGGCACTCGCGTTAAAGAAGTAATACGTTTACAGACTGGCGTACTGTCGTTATAACGTTACTGTCGGCAGCTAATTGGATGGTTGAGACGCCGCCAGACACTCCTAGAACCTGCGGACACAATAGGTTGAGTTGCGAAAAAAATAAGTGCTAAACGCGCTAACAGGTACTCGCTGGAAATGTCAATCGAATCAGCAACTCAAAGCAGCGGTCGTCCACCGCGAAACGGAAGTGTCTCTGTGCGGCTGCGTCTTCACCGGAAACCGACAGAGAATCTATTTTATTCGGGTACTTCTGAACAGAGTGTTTTAACAGAAAAAAAATGTTCGGAGACATAACGCGTGCAAATATCAGTGAATGTAATTAATACGACAGCACCACATAAACCATAAGCTCCCCGAAGCTACGTTCTGCTATAAATAACACACGTGCAAGATGCAGATATCAAATGAAAAAAACATACAGTACTAGGACAAATACGACGTATTCATATTCGACAAGAAACATGGAAACTACAGCTTCACGATGAATGAAACATGTAAAAAACGTATCTAAATTACGGTCGACCGCAATTGTATTTACAATGAACCGCAGGAACACGCTGATTGCCAGAGCCGACCGTTCACCCACGTTTGCTAGTGGTGTACGGCAACAAAGACACAGTGATGCGTCAATGTCACCAGATAGTCGTCCGTAACAAGGGCTACCACGCTCCTACAGCTTGTGCTTAACGGTTTCACGTGTAGCGAACATTAAAAAGCGGCTTGATAATATTGAGACTTTTAACCCAGCGACAACACTTTTGGCCTGCGGCATCAACGGTTTCCGGTAGAAGCCACACGACTGCTAATTATAAACCAGGTGAGAGGTGAAAGAGACAGCCTCTAATATCCAGCACATCAACGAAGAGTTCCATGCCAAAACATAATTAGTAGCATACTTGACTTTGACGTCTACAGACCTCACTAGAGAGACGGGCAGGCAGACAGGTAAGAAGACAGACGTACAACTGGGAAACAGGTAGATAGATAGAAAGAAGAACATTTTGTTAAATCTTACATCGACAGTGCGTCTCGTCGACCATAAGTCCATAATGCATGCACGTATTATCTTTGTTTGCCAAACAAATCGGGTCATTATCATTGGTATTATTATTAAAGTGCATACATCACAAAACAAAACAAAAACAATGAATACACCTGATGTGTATACCGATAAATAGGGGAGTAAGACGGAATAATAAATAATAAACATACATTAATATCACAATTACATTACTGTGATAATATGTCTAAGAAATGTGAGTGTTACTGAACTGTACTGAACACATTATTATACTCAATGTATGAGATAAACGCTCATATTTGCCAGATTGGAATTTGTAAACGTCCAGTAAATTCGAGGAACTTCAATTCCACCATAAAACATACGCACACAGAAAACAACGCCATGGGAACCCATTAGTATTGTGCACGGAGCGTGGCATGAAGCCGAGCCCAGGTTAACGACGTGTCGCCTGGGAGCAGCTCTACACACTCGTTGACTCCCCGCAGTCTGCAGGCACTCGACGATACACAAAGATGCGTCGTCGTACACGTTCCCGGAACCGCGACACAGAAGCCAATCGCGTCGGATTAAGGTGTGATTGAATCTCTGCGGACCATGTGTGTAAGGTCTATTTCTGTTCGCCATAATTGAATCAGCAGAGCGCGTTTGTGGATTCTTTTTTCCCGATAAGTTATATACTTGAGACGAAGGAGACCCCGTGGAAACGTTAATCAAACCGTCGACCCCTGCACCACTTTGCCGGCTATAAGAAGAAACACGTGGGCTGTTAATAGAATCGTAAAACACATCACGGTGCGTAATAGTGTTATCGTTTCTCCAAATCAATGTGTTTTGCTCAATACCTACTTAATATGCTGCTATATCCAGATATATATACGCAATGGCGTATTTTCTTGAAAGAATTGTTTTATAACAATGCAAAATATTTAGTGTGACTTCGAATTATACTAAATTATTGTGTACCACAGCGATATTTTCGAAATGATTCTTAGAAGGAATTACGTCGTTATACTACACGATACGTCGCTGGAAATCATCATATCGTCGCAGTATCATATCTCTTGCGTGGGTATGGCGGTGTCATCGCTGCTGCTGCTGCGGTTGCTTCCTCTGCTATTATTGTTGTTGCTCCTTTTGTTGTTGCTGGTGCTCCTGCAAGATACTGAGTTCGGGGAAACGAATGGCGTAAGGCGCTTACGTATCCTGGACGTTACAACGCGTGATAGTGTTTGAACTTTGGGTCGGCTTCGAAGGCTAACGAAGGCTTCGCTTACGCGCTCTTTGTTAGTGTTTCGTCGTGGCCGGTCCCCAGGGCGGCCCCGGCTGAGGGTGTTCTTTGGCACATGTGGCGACCTGGCGATAACTTCCAGGTGAAGACGTCGTTCCGCAACCACAACCACAGCGTCATTACTGCCACCGATGGCCGGCCAGATGTGTTCTTGCGAAAGACGCCAGGCACCGTTCAGTTGATGCGTTGTGCGCTATAAAAATGTCACTTCGTTTTGCATAACAACAAGGACACGCACACAATCGCGTTAAAATGATAAAGCGAAACATTGCATCATCTCATCAACGTATAAATTGCATCCGGCTTCAGTTTACGGCCTACTGTTGAAAAAAGGTTTAGAGATCTTGTGGTGATCTACCATGCATAGTCTTAGAGGTTTTTCCTGACCCTAATTTGTGTTATTTATCGTACAGTATACCATGTTTACCATACATTTATATATTGTAATATTAAGAAATGGCAGTGGCGTAGTGTGTGTATCATTGGAAATGTTTCTAGGTAGAATAAAGACACGTTTTTCTTATGAATTGACGCTGAACATCTACAGTAATTGTCTCCATGGTACCGCCGAACAAGAAGGGATTCTGGGAAGATACGCATTATTTCCATAACAAGAATAGCAGTTCAGTTCCTCGACATCCGCTATTTTCTGACGCAGCGGCCACATCATTGCATCACCTCTATCTTCCCCAACAGTCCCGAGCTTACTTCATCACTACATCTTTATGCGTACATCGTATTCCGCGTACACGCCACTTGGCCTAATCAGGATGCACGGGGCAACGCTGCAAATAACCTTTCGTGTTGAATAGCCACGCCGAATCACAGATGCAGCCGCTCGTTAGCAGTGGATGTGATACGGCCGTATTGGATGTACAGACGCGAGATGCTACGGCCGTGCGCGGTGTTCTTTTGTCAATAGTTGATGTCATTTGAGTCGGTGGCCGTTTTCTTTTACGACTCGTCAACGTCGTTAGAGTCAGTCAAAGTTTTCCTTTGTATGTGCCGACGTCGTTATGCCCGGCCAACGTTGCCATTTCGGGCAGTCTGCGTTTGATGTCTCCACTCGCTATCTTACGGTAAGGATGTAGTAAAAGCACAAACGCCATTTCGTGCGTGGGGAGCGTTATTAGATGAAGTGACTGATCAATCGATCAGGCCGAGCGTTCAACCGGATACCCAATATAACCGAATGAACCCGAATATGACATTAGCACATCGATACTGAGTACAGTGCCGTGTTTCCGTTCCATGTTCGTCTTCGCATGCTTTCACAAACAGCCAGGCGGTCAAAGCAGTAACAGCAATTCCGTGTAACCTCGTGTCAACAACTGAGATAATTAGTGTCGCACCAACCGACATGTTTATTTTTAATAGACTAATTTCCGTAACATGTTATACTTATTTTTAAATCTTAGCGAGATTCTCCTAATATAGACTAAGTACTGTTTAATTTAAATTTAAATTAAATTTAAATATATCCCAGGTCCAATTTCAGCAAGAAATGTCAGTTAAAATTAAATCAGGCAAACGTAGGCAATCTACTTTTGTTTACGTTGAAGCTCTTCCAATAACACTGGCCACGTTCTGTGTGGTTATCGCTTATATTCGTGGAACGACGCTACTGATACTTGAAGTGGAATATTCAGGCGTTGATATCGTGTTGTAAGACAGTAGTCGTGAATGACGTCCAATAATATGGAGTCATCCACAATTTTTTTCATGGATTCGTGCAGCCAGCACAACTCAATTTCTCGAAATATCTCCGTCAATGTTTATTGGATATTAGAAGGACACACGACGACAAAGCATCTGCTGTCACCGGGGTCTCCGACAGTGTTTATTTAGACTAACTCAGCAGCCCATGTCACGATAAAACAGCCAGTTGTAGTACGGATTGACACCGTAAATTGCGGCCGTGTTATCGATGGGACCGACGCCAGCCTGAGCCAGGAAAATAATGGACCACCGACAATTCGCCGCGACTTTAGAATTGCGCCGGTCAGCTGGACAAAGCTGGCGACGTTGTCTCGGGCTCGCCGACTCGTATGTCTTCATTACGGCGTTCCGGCGGCCACTTAGCCACAGTCGCGTAACGCCGACACCCATAGAGGTCTCGCGTTACAGTCGCGACAGGTGACTGCATGGGTCTGTGTTGGTTACATCTGTCCTATGTGATACTCGACGGTGATCATTACTCCGAGCCACTATACGCCGACGTGTAGTAGTCGCGCCCGCAATCTCTGCGCGCTGCGTAACTGTAGTACGCTGACGGTTGGTCTTCAAGGTGCGCGATGGCCACGCATCAGGCAGCGCTGTGCAGTGCTGGTTCTTGGCCTGTCTGCCGGAGGCGACGTGCGGAGATGCGACCGACAACACCAAGTGGTCGCACACACAGAACTGTCCAGATCAGGTGATACATGTGGACACACATACATAATGCATGAACTACCCTGAAGTGGATTCACATACGCCTACTTCCACGCTCCCACGCATGTCACAGGGCGCCGACGAACTCTTCCCTCGTGACACTTAACATCATTTAGCAAAATTCTTATCCAAGTCAAGCTTCACATGAGAAGCATGTGGTTTTGTCTCAACAAATAAATCACCCTTGTGGGGTATTTCCCAATTGTCTTTTAACCTACAGCCGCATGTGTACAATCTGCTAAGAATTTGTTCTATTCAGTCATAGTCCCGTAGGAGAACGAACAGTCATTGATATGATTTTCTTCACTCTTCTTTCATAATATCACTTCTTGTCCTCAGTCCTTATATTATCCTTAATTGATAAGTATTACTTATACTAATGTGTTTCTCTAAATGTAAAGAACAGCTCACGTAACAGAATATATCAACATAAAGAACATCTTTCACGAACTGCAGGCATAGACTGGAGATGGCAATATTTCAGAATGATAAAAACCTCACAAGATATCGTGACTACCACTTACAACAGTCGTTAACCGACTTACAAAAAATACGTACCAAAAAGAAGAATATTGTAACTGGAGAGCTACGTTGTATAACCTGAATATCGCTGATGACGTGTTTTAAGACGTCATAAAGCGCAACTGGTGGAGTAAGTCAGAGAGGTATTTTGCGAGAAGAACCATCACAGAACAGATCAAACGGATAACGGTAGTACTAAACTGGGAGTCATTTGCTTTAGCTGTTACTTAGAAACACTTTCCTAGAAAAAGTACAGATGATTTTTTATTGAACGTTTCATTGAATTGAACTCGACCAGTCCTGAAGACTGGATACTGCCTCGCAGAAGAACAGGACTCACTTCATTACCTTTTTACTATTGCTAATGTGTAAAACCTTTATTACCTTTGAGCCTTTTATGGTAGACGATTGTCATGGCAATAGTAAAAAGGTAATAAAGTAAGTTCTTCCATAATGCAGTACCCAGTCGTCAGGACGGATCAAGGCGGTGTATATATATATATATATATATATATATATATATATATATATATATATATATATATATATATATATATATATATATATACATACATATATATACGTACGTACGTACGTACGTACGTACGTACGTACGTACGTGCGTGCGTGCGTGCGTGCGTGCGTGCGTGCATGCATGCATGCATGCATGCATGCATACATACATACATACATACATACATACATACATACATACATACATACATACATACATACATACATACATACATACATACATACATACATACATACATACATACATACATACATACATACATACATACATACATACATACATACATACATACATACATACATACATACATACATACATACATACATACATACATACATACATACATACATACATACATACATACATACATACGTACATACATACATACGTACATACACACATACGTATATATATAAATATATACATACATATATATATATATAATATATATAATATATATAATATATATAATATATATAATATATATATATATACATAGACATAGACATAGACATAGACATAGACATAGACATAGACATAGACATAGACATAGACATAGACATAGACATAGACATAGACATAGACATAGACATAGACATAGACATAGACATAGACATAGACATATACATATACATATACATATACATATACATATACATATATATATATATATATATATATATATATATATATATATAAACAGGACTGAGAGTTGGAGCCCAGGTGGAGCCAAGACACAGAGGGGTTGTTTTTATGGGCAAACCGTTGAGAAGGGATCAGGCGGATTACAGTTGTTCTAAACGGGGAATTGTTACTTCATATTTCACTTGACTACACATGTCTTGACAGTTTCAAATCACGTCGCTTCGTCCCGTGTCTGTATTTAGCCAACCATCAACATTCTCCCACTCAACTGTCAAGACATTCTAATCCCAACATCCAAAACCACTGCATCCTGTGTTACCGCTACGAAACCGGACTCGAATACAGAGTCTACGTAATCTTGTAACTGATGACAGACTGTCATAACGGAACATTGCAACTGAGATGGCGTCTCGTCAGACACACGACTCGCATCGTTACAACACAACTCCCTTTTTGTTTCACGAAATAATTTCTATATTAGGCTTCCTGGAGCATTATGGTCGGATTATTTTTAGTCTAATCAGTTTTTAGTCTAATCACACTCGTGTATCACACGATGGTTATTCGCATGCACCGGGGAAAACAATGTATACAGCTAGCGTATATTTCCTGTCTTAGACTGTCGATGTTATGCGTTACGTTGTAGGTGCAAATGTTCAAATAAAAACATCATACATGCAGTGCATCTTTTCATCAACAAACCTACGACAACCTTTTATATGTCTCCTGTTTTATTGTATATTTACTCAGCTTGTCACGCATTTACAAAAACGAAAACCTCAGCTTCCTCCGCGGGGAGGCAGTGACACTGTGAATTCTAAGAAAGTCTGCGACGGCGCCAATAAGACGAGATTTGAAAAGTTATTGATTTTGTACCATGGCCTCTGCTATCGTAATACGGCGAGGACGTGGCACACGAGACACGCTGACTGAAAGGCAAGGTGCAATTACTGTTTTTATTAAACTATTTACAAAATAATAGAACGAGTAACGTTCGAAAGATAAAGATCGATCGTTTCATTCGCTCGCGCCTGTGCCAATTTGTTCACGATAATAGGAGGCAGAGTTGTATGAGGCCCTAGAAGAACAACGTAACGTAGCGGTCTAGTAGCAGCAGCAATGTACCGTTCGTCGAAGTACCAACGAAATATCGTTTAGCGACAATATTGTTACAACTAAAGGAACTACATTAACTGGTGAATTTATAAGTTACTATCATACACTGATAGTTTACATTTGCATAGCAGCTTATAAAAACGCAGTATTTTTTTGTTCTAGTCGAAGATTTTGATCTAGCCGAAAGTTTTAGTATATACAACCGCTGGCTGAATTGTATATATTACGTAAACTGCATAAAAAAGCAAATGGTACTAGACGTTTTGTGGTTTAATTTCCATATTTTATTAAGCGATTAGGATTGCGAAGAAAAGGAGGCGAGTGTAAACATAAAAGAATAATTACACCCTGTTGACTATTGATAATTCATATATATATATATATATATATATATATATATATATATATATATATATATATATATATATATATATATATTATATATATATATTAGTTTAAAACAACTCTGATATCGCCATGTGTACACCGCATTGTTTTAAGTGTACACAAAGAACGCATAAAGTGTTGTCGTTGACTACGGAGATGAATGGCGTCACGCGTGGCTGACCACGCTCTTCCTGGTGTCAGTTCGGCTTCTGCACCCTGACAGACATCTCCGTCTGCGTCGCTCAAACCGGAAATGCATTTACTGCTCGCGTGTTACGGCGCCATCAAGCATGTGGCCCAGACAGAAGGTACAATTTGTCGCGTTCTGTGACGGCAGGACAAGCAAGCTGACATAAGACATACCTTACCTAACAAAATACAACCTGGTCGCGTGACGTGTCGTGACGGGACACGGTAGGCGAGACACGGTGTTTATGTGGCGGGGACAGTCTGCAATGGTGGCCTACATCCCCTCTCTCGTGTTGACGCTACAACCCCTCTGACGGTGTTGGTGCTATACCCCCTCTCCCGTGTTGACGCTACACACCCTCTCGTTGTATATATATATATATATATATATATATATATATATATATATATATATATATATATATATATATATATATATATATATATACACACCTTTGCATTTGCATTTTAGGGAGACATATATTTCCAGTTCAGAACAATTGCCAATGTTCTGTCAAGCGAGACACATGAGCTGTCACTGAGGTTGATTTGCATGAGAAGTTGCGCACTTCGTTGTCGGCATTATTGTCTGTCCGTGTTATTCCCACGGTGGATTTATGACACCGAGTCTGAAAGGCACGCGCCTCCAGAGCTTGATTTCGCTTCTCTAACTACGTAAATACACCGACCAATACCGTCAACCGTTTAGCTTAACCGTCCTATTTGGCCATTTCCGGGACGAGCCACGTACACGGTACTTATACATCCTGTATACGATCACAAACGTTCCCGGGAGACAAAGCCGTGCTACCGCGAAACCGGCATACTTGCCGAGCCAGCCACGTCGCTGTGAGAACGGCCAGTCTAATACGCGGCATGCTTAGCTAATATGAATGCGGACCGGCGATGCCGCGATGGTAATAGCGCCGAGATGTGTCGGTACAGCCTTCTGGTCAACGTATGCAAACAACATAAAAATAAGCCATTGCACCGGTGAAATCGATTTATTGCCGCGAATATAGCCAAGAACCTACTGGGCATTCGAAATATGAGTCAGATACGTTCACGGTTACGTGTGCAATCGTTTCGAATTGGAGAAAGGTGCGCATTTAGAAGGCAACCATGACAAAGGCAGAGAGCGTGTGACTGCGTGTTGAAATGATGAAAACATGTAAGCGGTTAGCATGGTTGCACAGCACTAATTCGCTGATCGATTGTTGCTCATTTTCTCGGAAACTCTACTTTTTGTCCAAACAGATAACTCATTTGTTGGCAACGATTGCGGTTTCTCTTTTAAGAGTTCAATTAAATTGTCATCGATGTTTTGTAAATGTGCGTTAAATCTCGCAAACTGGTGAGGAGTGATACGTAACGGTGAACACCTGGTCCACGGGATGATTGCACAATTACTAATGAGGGTCTTAGAACGCCACCACCAGATTAAGAGACTTGACTTATCAACCTAGCTGTCCATTAGTCTTCACGGGTTGACAGACGCTGCGTCAAACGTAAAGACGAAATTGCTTTTGCTGTCGTAGTCCAGATGGTCGAACGGCGCAGACAGTTGAAATCACCGACGTGTCACAGAAAGTCGATTGCTTGCTTGCAATTTGTCTGGTGACGTCTTGCATTGCATACAAACAGCGAACTTCGCCAGCGATACAACTATCTGCTGCCCACACACACACATTACGGTCTCTCATTACCACAACCTCACCTCACAAATCTTTCGTCGAAATATCGGAAGTAGCAAAAGTACATTTACTTGCTGTTTTGGCCGAGAGACGAGAAATTTTAAGTGACAATCCTTGACAAAACAGTTCCTCGCCAAATGTCTTCGGTGTTAATATAAAGAAACTATTGATTCTTCCAATCTCCAGAGTAAACACAACTTTGCGCAGTAAACTTAATAAGATCAGACACTAACAATCTGACGGCACATCTGGATCAATACATAGCAACATGTAACATTTGATCCAATTGGATCAAATCAGTATCATCAACGTTCTGTTTTATTCTACTTCGTCCTATCAAATAAAGAGACATTTTGCACTGATTCCTACATGACAGTTGTGAAATGAATAGTTATTTTTTAAAGTTAATTCTTCCCCGCAGTTGTTATGTAATTTTGTTTTGCTTATCAGTATTTTGACGGCACAGGATCACAGTAAAAGAACAATGTTGCGCAAGCAGTACGATATTATAAAATTATACATATCTAACACCAAGCCGGACAAACACTGCCCTGCGTTAACAGCAACGCGTGCTGAAATGAGCCGATTTGGACACCGCATGCCAACAACATAAAACTAAGTCATTGCATTGGTGGAATCGATTTATCGCCGTCCAATAACTTCCCTGATGTGTCCGAAAGCTATTGACATTTGTTGCTGAATCACCTAGCCCAGGACCCGCTGGCCATTCCACAAACATGAGAAATTGGCTGCTTTGTGCGTAATCGCCGGAGAAGCCGAGCTATGTGCGTGTTTGAACGCTAGCCACCACCCCGGGCCGTTGTTGATCAGATTATAACATATCGGCAGTAAACACGGATGCGCACCTCGCTGATTGAATGAGACACGTTTTCTATGAATCCGTACCTGCTCGTGTACAAATATTAACCGTGTGCTGTTGGCAGCCAGCCCGGCTTCTCCGGTAATAGTTGAGAGTGAATTAAAATGTTTACGAAGCTTGAAGATGTATGGAGAAACGCGTCATCCGCCACGAGTGGTGTCGAGGTGCACTTGCAGCGGCCGTCCGTAACATGATTGCACAATTTCTAATGCGTGCGAGGGACTTATGAATCAATCTGCGCAGATTTGTTGACGTGACTTAAGAAGCGCGTTTACTATTAGAGACCATCAGACTATTGGCTGAATATGAAATTAAGGTGAAGGAGCGTCCGAAGAGGTCACGTGGATGGGCGGGTGGACTTGGAGACGGCTGACTGATTGCAAGGAAGCTATGTAATGGGGGAGAGGGAGAGAGAGAGAGAGAGGAGATGGAAGAGAGAGAGAGAGAGAGAGAGAGAGAAAGAGCGAGCAGAGAGCGCGAGAGAGACAATGAAAGAAAGAGAGAGAAGAGAGCAGAGTTCAAGTTGTTTATTTACCACGTCATTTCTTCTGCACAGGACTGCATTGACATTCTTTAGGTTAAGTTCCACGCCTGTCTTTACAATTAAACTAGTCAAACGTAAAGAAATTATCCTAAATATGGAACATACTTAAAATATATTTCAAATATACTATCTGAACGATCCTATGATGTCTCGATTTCGTAGTTACAAATATACCCTCCTGAAATGTGTGCTATCAATTATACTGTTCAACAGTGTAGTCTGTCTTTATTTCGTATTCAAATGACTACGTAAACATAGCCTCTACAATACTCCGGCACGGTTCTCGCGGCTCCAAGGGTGGCCCGCTGGTCAGGATGGACACAGGCTCCTGACCCACCGCCATTTGCCTCTAGGCCAGCCGATATGTGTATGAATTGTGAATTTTATGATACAAGCATGACATTTGGCATAAACGTAGAGTATACGAATACATAAATATCTGGATATAGGGCCATCTTAAATTTCTCACTGGAAGGCTTTGGCTTTTCAAGATGGCCGCCGTAAATCTGTTTTCTTAGATCTTAATAACTGCGTCTGCTAAATCAGTCGTTTTGGTATCTAACCATAGGTATTCTGGGTCAGCGATTTCAAATATATTACTTTTGACCTTCATCGACATTCCCATCCGTCATATTTGAAGATGGTGGCTATCTAGACTAGTTATCCTATATCTCGTGACCTAGGCCATCTAGAACGGTAATTTTGTAGTTAAAATATAGGTTTCTTAACAGCCGATTTCATGGTTGTTAAATATTTTCCATTTGACCGTTGTCGACCTTCGTATCTGCCATTTTATTTTATTTTTTATAAAATTACCCTATTCCCTTCATCGCTATTTATGAAACGTTGTTCACTCTCTTTCTGGCAACATTGCTGTCTGCAGTGTCCGTATACCTTAGTGCAGGAGTTTTCATCCGCGCTGGATCAAATCTGATGGAATATTATTCCAATTGGCTAGATTATGGGCAAGCACAAAAACGGGAGTAGTCGTGAACTACTATTGCAGATGATGCTGCTATCGTTGCGCATACACCTGAAGACACCAGAGAGAGATTGTAAACACTTTGTGATGTTGGAACTTGCAATCAATAAAAAAGAAAACTGTGACGCTCTACCAACCTCCACTCGGACAAACATCAATCGATCCACATGTTGAAAACTATGGCACGCCTCTAAAATCAGTTGAGAACTTCATATGCCTGCGCAGCACTGTTGCATCTGACAATACCATTGATGTGGAAATTAATAACCATCTCCGGCATCTACGACAAACTCGGCTGTCCACATACCTATATTTTAACAACAAATTACCATTGTACGTGGCGCAGGTCATGAGATATAGGATCATTAGTCTTGGCGGCCGCCATCATCTCCACCAAAATGGCGGATGTGAATGTCGGAGAAGGTCAAACGTAATATATTGGATATCGCTGACCCAGAAACCTATGTTTTGATTCCACAACGGCTACTCTTAGTTGCACAGGTCTTTACGTACGAAGAAATAGATTTTCGGCGGCCATTTCCAAAATGGCCGCCACCGCCTTCCAGGGCGAAATCTGCGATGGCCCTATATCCAAATATTGTTGTCATTAAGTGTGTGTTAAATATCATGCTTGTATCATAAAAGACACAATTCGGCCATATTGTGTCACATATAGTCTGAACTACTCGTACTCGGCATCGTTTCGACATTGGCAACCCGGCGGCCATAAGCGCGCCGTGACTGAGACATGAATAACCGTCAGAATGCGGTCGCTTCACGCAAGTGCTTTCACGAATTTATGCCGCTAATTCTGTCGCTGTTATTGCTATTTCAGTACGTCGTTATTGTAGTGGTATTTGTGCTATTGATTAATAAGTCACCGCTGACTTCTGAACGCTGAGTTGCGGCAATGTCGGTGAAAACAACTTTACTTTCCTGCGTCCCACCAATCATCGACGCCGGCCAAAGACTTCTGTCACATGACAGTAGACTGTTTAAGCAGTACTGTAGAAGTCAGTGTTGTGATGTCTATTGTAATGGTAAATACATTACACATATGTGGGACGAAATGCAATGATAAATCGTTAAAAGCAATAATTTGTGCTTGCACGCACCACCCACGCACGTATACATGCCAGCCCCACGCACGCCCGCAAACAAGCACTTGCACACGCATAAACACAAACGCAACAACACATACACGCGCCCACGCACTTTTACGTACAATCTCGCACACTTACACATCCCCGCGCACGCATACGTATATGTATATAAAAATAATAGTTCTTTCTGATAAACTAGAAAATTCATCAATATGTATAATATCGTGTTAAGGTGGAAGATCTTTCATGATTTGAAAACGCAAAAAACTCCCGTTGTATCACGAGAACAATATTTCCGTGAACACCAGTGAACGTGTCTTGGTGGCATGCCTCTGTGTTGATAATTTCCAGTACACAAGTTCACGATTAAAGGGTGAAATCGGTCTTAACGATACAATTTTGAGTTCATGAAAGGCACAAAAGGTCTCTTCACGAGACAATTGCCGTATACATCAACGGTATAAAAACAAATGACGGCGGGGTCATACCGACCTGTAGGTCACTGACACGAAACATGTTTTCTTATGTCGGATACTTGATTCTAGGAAGAGTCGCTTGACACGTGCCCGCTAATGTAACTGTAGCACCGTCAGTCGGCGACATGTTACGTCAACATCAGTGTCAGCGACTTGAACCTTTAGTGCAACACAAGTGTCTGAAGTATTAGTTTTGTACTACGCATTTCTTTGTGCGAAACCAATCGCAGTTTATCAGTTGTCCAAACGAGATTAACACGCGTTTTGCTTTTGTCCTAGAAAAACTCCTCAGATTCTGAATGAAAACTAATACACGCCACTGGAATATGTTTTGCGAACCGAAATCGTACTGATTAGAAGCAACGGCTGAAATCAATACAATGGCGGATTTGGTTTCTGCGATTTTGCTCATTCAGCATTTTCACCCGGATCGGCGTTGATCACGTTTTTCCTGAAACGCGTTGGTCGGGTGCTAACGACGTATGGTGGATGTGTTATTGTATACATGACCATAATAAAGACAGGTGATTGTTTAAAACAATCGCTATCAGAACTACGTATACTCATTAGAAATATGACAATGGTGGTCAATTAAGGTTTTCCGGGACGTTTTTAGTGCGGTAACCAGTGCTGTCACCATAACACGCGTCACGTGATCGACCTGGAAATAGGTGTGCAATGATCGTCATGCGAGGATAACGAAAGGTCGCCGTGACAGGCCTGAGCCGCGGTGTCAGACTGAGGGCCACTGAGGGCCACTGATGGCCACTGATGTCATCATTATACGACCCACAGGGATGAAGCGTCCACACAGATCACACGGCTTACACAGCGCGATCGCATTAGCGCAACAACGTCTTTCCTAATCGCATCACCGACATCAATCCAGTCGCAGGACCACCCCGGCGAAGAGGCAGCGTGTATAACACGGTCCTACAGACAAGTGCAAGCCGCCTTGTCCACGTGTAGACAGCAAACGTAACAACCTCGGATGATGCAAGTTTGCACGATTACATCGTACACACTCATGTCAAGTATACCACTACGTGTAAATAGTTTAACAATGTACACACCACTTCATCTACAACAACACCACGTGCGACTATTTTGTACAACGTACACATCAACGTCAACTACACCACCATGTGCGATTGTTTAAAAAATATACACGTCCAACTCAACTACATCACTACGTGCGAATAGGTGTACACCATACTAAACATATTTACGTTAACTACACCACTACATGCGATTATTTTTACAACGTGCATATTCACATCAACTACACCACTACATGCGATTATTTTTACAACGTGCATATTCACATCAACTACACCACTACATGCGATTATTTTTACAACGTGCATATTCACATTAACTACACCACTACATGCGATTATTTTTACAACGTGCATATTCACATCAACTACACCACTACATGCGATTACATTTACAACGTGCATATTCACGTCAACTACACCATTTTGTGCGATCATTTCTCACATAGTCCATGGAATACAGCATCTACGCGAACGACCTTTACAAACCGATGGTAATCGAAGATCTAATGAGCTCGTGTAGAACAAATCCGGTTTTTAATAAGTTTCTTCAAAGGTTGACAATGATATCTCTGACACAAAATATGCATCGGGGACAAACAAGCCTCCAACTCCTCGCCCGCTCGAGTAGAAGCAACTGCTCTAATTTACTCTCTACCGATATAGCGCGATCTAATCAGCGTGCGACAGTTGATCACCCGGAAATTAGTTCCGATGCCTCGCGGCAATCCTTCGCCATCGAAGCCTCAGGAGTCTCGACACCCTGTGGCAGTGTCTCCAGGAATGTAACAATTTAACTTTCCATGTCGACGAATAAAGGTATCCATAATTATAGTTGATTTATAGGTAATAACATAATATAGTTCTAGTTGTGTCCAGCATTCGGGATCGTTCTATAAACTGACAAGTCTGTATATTGTTTTTACAATGTCATGATCTTGTTAAGTCACATTCAGTTAGTCTTTTTCAGGACATTATCGTCAACCATTTCTATGATGACACTGGCGGTGGTCACAGACAATGAGCTTGTTTTCTTCCGTGTTTGTTGACATCCCAAATTGAGAACGGGTCGACATTTAAAGTGATCTCCGAGTCACGAGATATATGCTCAACGTCCAATGTTGAGAGCCAGATTTGTACATCAAATATACCGAGCCTGGGTGTCCGGGAACTGGAATCGAGGCGTTGGGGTGCAAGGAGGATTATGTTACCTACTACACTATCGCGCAGCTCGGGGTTCTTAATTATAATGCAATGTTTATATTTAGCAAACCATCGGGACAAGGGGAATATGAAGGGTTAAGGTTCACAAAACTCTTTACTGGACCCCCTTGAGGCTCACGAAAATCCCCACAACTGCAACCCCCGGATGCTCACGAAAAACCCACAGCTGCACCCCCAGAGGCTCACGAAAACGTTCAGTTGCACCGCTATGATTTTGGTATGCCACAGCACATGCCTGTATTCATGATGACAATCGCAGTTTTGTAACTTTCATCACGAGACTTAACAACTGAATAAAGTGATCATTTAACGAGAAACGATCGGGCAGATACATCTCAAGCGTGAAAGGTTGACGTTCAAAGGAGCCAAATAACGTCGTTAAAACAACGACTCACAGAACTAAATCTCCTGTTCAAAGCACCACCTGACGCGCATCATTGCGGACGGAAATATCATTAGTTTGCATACTCGAGCGCGTTAATCTTGTTGAGTTGAACACGACGTCTGTACAGCTACTGTACGGGAGCTATCGCAAGACACATCGGTCGTGAGTCGCCCTTTACAGATGGGATCAAGCGTTCTGTAGTAGAGCACCTCATCTTCAAATGGAATCAGTTTAATCTATCACGCTGTCTTCCAGTGAGGAGCCACCAGGCCGCCTGTGGTTAGGTCGAACTGTGGCTGAACAAATGCTTTAGCGGATGGTGAATTATTCATACGTAACGTTCGCTTTTTACGGTACGTCTGGAACAAATCCGCTTTATAGGGAGAGCTTTGTGCTTTGAGCGAGTGCATTAGGAGGGTAATTTCTGCCAAGTGCGCCGTCGCCGCCTACTGCTGGTTATATTGACAACATCACTAGTACACGCGGCGAACACGTCGTAGAAGATCTAGTTGTTGGTTCACCAACACTAACTAAACTATCATACACACACACACACACACACACACACACACACACACACACACACACACACACACACAGACACACAGACACACAGACACACAGACACACAGACACACAGACACACAGACACACAGACACACAGACACACAGACACACAGACACACAGACACACAGACACACAGACACACAGACACACAGACACACAGACACACAGACACACAGACACACAGACACACAGACACACAGACACACAGACACACAAACACACAGACACACAGACACACAGACACACAGACACACAGACACACAGACACACAGACACACAGACACACAGACACACAGACACACAGACACACACACACAGACACACAGACACACACACACACACACACACACACACACACACACACACACACACACACACACACACACACACACACACACACACAAACATGCCACGTAGACTGACGGACATGGAGGATACTGACCTTTACAATGTTTGACAATGTTTTGAGATATTAAATGCGTCTCGAATCATTTGACATACATAGAAGACGATCGAGATTTGCCAAAAACTGCTACTGACAGAAAGATGAAGTAGCACATTGGGCTATATTGGGGCAACAAGGGAGACCCAAAGCAGAAAGACATAAAGACTCGGGTCTAATTAAGGATGAGCTGACGACGGCACTGATAGACAGACAGAGGGGCCTGGCGGGAGAAGACTAATGCCGCTAATTCCGATCCCAGTAAGTGAGAAAATGGCAAATAGTCATTGCATCAAAACATACGACTGGAGTTATAATTTCTCTGTGTGCTTCCTCTGTGTTGCAGATATCTCTCGGTGACCGATCAGGACGATTAAGTCGGCACGGCGTCAGTGAGGGCAATATAAGAGCAATATAAAAGCCGCATATTGGCAGTTCAAGGCAAACTACACATAACACTGTCCCGCGTGATCACCGCACTGTGACCGACCGACCGACCGACCGACCGACCGACCGACCGACCGACCGACCGACCGACCGACCGACCGACCGACCGACCGACCGACCGACCGACCGACCGACCGACCGACCGACCGACCGACCGACCGACCGACCGACCGACCGACCGACCGACCGACCGACCGACCGACCGACCGACCGACCGACCGACCGACCGACCGACCGACCGACCGACCGACCGACCGACCGACCGACAGACAGACAGACAGACAGACAGACAGACCGACAGACCGACAGACCGACAGACAGACAGACAGACAGACAGACAGACAGACAGACAGACAGACCGACAGACCGACAGACCGACAGACCGACAGACCGACAGACCGATAGACCGACAGACCGATAGACCGACAGACCGACAGACCGACCCGACTCAACGACGGGACGGATGACGTGGATCTACGACGCGAGGGATTAGGGAAGAAGAGGAAGATGACATGACTACCAGACTACGACTGACATACGTCGACAAGTCAGTCCGCCATCACGAGAGCGCCACTACGTCCAGCCAGCGAGCCGGCAGACTGCCTCGCTCATTGTAGCCTGCCGAAGTTTGCAAACACCGTACCAACCTGTTCCATTTACTGCAGCAAATAAAACACTAAATCGTGCCAGCGATGTCAATCACACACACGCTCCATCACCGGGATGCGTTAATGCGCTCGCATCGCAGCGTACGTATAAAAGGTTCAAACAAATTATTTTTAGAAATGCGATGCCGACTGTGTGCCTCATTTAGGAGCCTCTGCACCACAACGTACTCGACTTCAGTTGCCGGCCGATCTCCGTAACGACACGGACCAGATGCTCCACTGCAATTAACCGTGTCCGCTCTACACTCAACGCCCCTCTTCCTCTTCTTCTTATGGTTAGCTCATCACTCTATGTTAACCATATGTTTGTGACTAGAGTATTGTCGTGCTTGGTTTTCAGAGTTGTCCTTCTCTAGAATTAGTGAATCCACTACAGGTTACACTTTACCCTCTGTGTGGGATCTTTAACTTCCCCTGGCATAGACACCAGATAAAAGGGACCGCCGGCTTTTAGTGTCTTTTCCGAAAGACACAGGCAATGTGAGGTGAACGAAATTGCCTAATTTCCGAAACGGCGGCATGTGGGATTGAACCACCATCCCCTCGATTGACAGTCCGGCGCTCTACCGTGTGACCACCGCTCGTCTGCACGGGGCTGTCTCACCATTGACAAATGTAGTGTAACACCGGAGTCCGTGTTGACATTGCAACTGTTAGCAATAAAACTTTGATCTGTGTTTAAATCGCACACATAAAACGTGTGATCTTTATTCCTGGAAAACCATGTTATGTAGTGCGAGATATGATCTAACATTCTGAGTGACCGCCAAAGTGTTAAAGAATGAATAATAAACTTTCGCAACGTTTTTATTATCAGAACTCTAAACGCAAGAGGCGCAATGAACAAGATTTGTTAAAAAGAAACAACAAGATTTATCATTTGAGGAACGGACCGCCAATTATTTGCATTTATGGGAATGCTGTCTCAACCAAATAAGCCGAGAGATTTTTTTGATGAAAGGTTGTTATAGTTGCACAGCTTTTATAAAGCAACATGGAGTTGAATCCGTTATATTGGTAGAACTATGACATGCTCATATCGTTTGACAGTGACCCGGCCATTATGATTATTTAATGTCGTCTTAAAAATGCGTTATATTGCATTCCTAGCGGGAATACACGAACATACACAACTTACAGTTCAATAAGCATACGTAGGCGGGCCTCATACCTTTAAATTGCTGCACGAAAATAAAGTGTAAATGGTCCTTACTATTTACGAACGCCGTAATGTCAGCCGTATATATGCGGCCGTATTGATTGGCCGATGTTTAGGCGAGACGTACGTTATGGTGTCACGTTCTCGTGTGAGGAGGCAGTGCACTAGCGGACGTCCCTGAGAGAGGGTTATTGTTATTGATTACGTCGGTGCGCCGGTCTCAGTCCGGCGGCCGAAGCCTTCATTGCGCTACCTGCCGTCGCCGTAATAACTGACACGGCTCGGTCGGCGGGGAACTCAACACGCTCTGCAAAGTCACGATCCGGGGTCTAATAACAACTACACACTTCTGTATTTGTCCTGTCATCTTACAGTAAGATATCATGTAATTCTGCTGTTCGGTTTGTCCTGTCATCTTACGGTAAGATTTCATCAAATCCTTCTGTTCGGTTTGTCCTGTCATCTTACAGTAAGATTTCATCAAATCCTTCTGTTCGGTTTGTCCTGTCATCTTACGGTAAGATTTCATCAAATCCTACTGTTCGGTTTGTCCTGTCATCTTACGGTAAGATTTCATCAAGTCCTACTGTTCGGTTTGTCCTGTCATCTTACGGTAAGATTTCATCAAATCCTACTGTTCGGATTGTCCTGTCATCTTACAATAAGATTTCATCAAATCCTACTGTTCAGTTTGTCCCGTCATCTTACGGGAAGATTTCATCAAAGCCTACTGTTCGGATTGTCCTGTCATCTTACAGTAAGATTTTATCAAATCCTACTGTTCGGATTGTCCTGTCATCTTACAGTAAGATTTCATCAAATCCTACTGTTCTGTTGTCAAAAAATCAACGTGAAACATACTACCCCTACGTTGCTATCCAAATAAACCGTAATTTATCTTTGTATGTATCTGTGACAGGTGCTAATGTGACAGGATAACTACTAGAAATGTAAACCTGTTGACTAGAAAAAGTGTCACTTGCGAATGTTCATTACATTTTTAGATAATGCAAACATCCCTGAAAGCGATACAGTCTCGATACATTGACTTGTATTTATCCACACTGAACATTAAACATAAACAATGACATGTATTTATCCACACTGAACACTAAACATAAACAATGACCTGTCCCATGTAACTACAGAACTTGCACATTGAAGGGATGTAGCGTCGTATCAGTTGGACCCCATCAACGCCAGCTGGGCGGTGTGGGGGTTGGTATCTCGTGGACTGGGGTCGGGTTGCCGGGGAGAGGCGGACGGTGATGAGGGAAGGTAAACAGTCAGCACTGGGTAATCTAACGAGGGGCCGAATCAACCACCAGCGTTAAAAGACTGCCCACGTTAGCCTGACGCTCACAGGGAGTAATTCCCACCGCCACGGATTAGATTACGGTCATTAACTATTATGGGCACCTAGGACGTCTACTCGTCCAGTTTGATAGTATCCACTGAGTGGTCTTCGTGGAAAGTATGCGTAATTTAGGGTAACACACGGGGAGTGTCCAATGTTCTTTTTCAGTATTCACATCACAATGTCTGCACATTTGAAATGTATATTATTACATTTCAAACCAAAGTTGCGGCTAACTATATCGGCACATCTCATATCAGGGGCATTTAGCGTCGAGATTAATAGCAATGGCTCTTATCAATATGATGCCATAGTTTCAACTAGCGAAAGATGTAAAATTAGTCGTACTCAAACATTGCAATCTCAATAAGTATCTAGTCAAACATGTTGTTGTTGGCTGAACCATTCTAGAGATACATAAACAGGCCCTGGAAGTACTCGATATATCGAGGTATTACACGGGGAATGTCCACTATTCTTTTTCAATATTCAAACGACAATGTCTGCACTTTTGAAATGTAAATTATTACATTTCAAACCAAAGTTACGGTTAACTAAATCGGCACAACTAATATCAGGGACATTTAGCGTCGAGATTAGTAGCAATGGCCCTTATCTATATCATGCCGTACTTTCAACTAGCGAAAGATGTAAAATTAGTCGTACTCAAACATTGCAATCTCATCAAGTGCCTACTTAGTGTTGTTGTTCCCTGAACCATTCTAGAAAGGCATAAACAGGCCCTAGATGTACTCGATGTATCGAGGTATTACGAAACACCTTCAAGGCACCCTGCAATGTCACATTGATACGAAATCCTTCATTCAATCCTCCATCAAGTATCTGAATCAGCCACACACAAAATTATCCTTGAACTATAACATTCTCTACCGCTGCCAATGCAATGTTGTTTTAGCATCTTAATTAATTAATTAATTTAACTTATTATAATATTATCATATTGTTTTAGTATATGTATTTATTCCAATATATATTATATTTATATTTTTAGTTAACGTTTACATATTTACATGCTTGATGTTACTGTATACATGCGTTACTACGTGTCTTAAATATTGTGTTTTTATGCAACCTCCGAAGTGCAAAATGTATTTCCACTCTATGAATTGGACAATAAAGTTATTAGTATTATTATTAAAAAATCTGAAATGACGGACATCACCTGTACATGAACTCGACAGAACCACCCGCGCCCCGTGTGTTACCCACACGCCGGTAGGTGTCGCTAACGGAGGAGTTAAGGCAAGGTGGTGGGAGCTAAATAAGCGCTTACTTCGCACGTTCTTCGACGCCTCCTTCAGGACGCTGGTGAAGTTGTCTGACCCGACCTTGGCCGTCTCCGTCTGGTCGAACGCCTTGTACCAGATGTTCTTGTTGAGCGACTGTAGCGAGAGGTAGATGGCCTCCATGATGAAGTAACAGGCCGTCCGGCCCTGTGCGATCTTGGTGCCGATGTTGCTATGGTAGACGAGGCCGGCTCCTCTCCACCCGAACTGACGGAACAGACTCTCGACGAACTCGCCCAACTTGGCGTACGAGCCCCCGATGCGAGTGAGCAGCGAGTACTGGCGTTTGTCGGAGAAGGCGTGCACGAGCGCGCCGCCGGTGATGATGGGGACGTTCCAGTGAGGACAGAAGCGTGCGATGGGGGCGATGGCGTACTCGCACGCCGGCCCCACGAACACGTGCGTCTTCTGCTTGATGTACATGTCGATGGCGACGAGAGGTCCGTCCGTGTCCGAGCAGTTCGAGTCGCCGTAGTTGACCCGGAGCGTGTGTCCGGCGAGGATGTCCGGCCGGGCGGCGATCGTCTCGACGGCGTACGTGATGCCCGGCCCCGTCTTGGGGTAGATCCAGGCATAGTCGCCCTTCATCGGTAGGATCACCCCCACGTCGATGATGTCACCCCTCGCGGACAGGGCCATACAGCAGATGGCGATTCTAGACAGTAGCTCTGCCATGACGCTGTCACCCGCTACACCGCGCCCAGTGCAATGCGACGGTGGCACCCTACCCTACAGTAGTATATCCATTCGCCAGGGCGCGTTCGCGTTCATTCACCCGCCGCAAACACCTGGCGAAAATCGGCTGTCTTTATTCGACCGTGTAACAGTCGACGCTTGCACTGTCTTCATCGACTCGTGGCGTCACACTGACCGACTGACCACCGCTGTGACATGCCAACACCTTACCTGTGCCGTGCAACCGGTCGGTCGGTGACCAACGCCTCTACGCGGGTGTGTCAGCGAGCGTCGCGGTGCCTAGTTCGTCTGCTGCTGCC
>OZ024863.1:29358996-29366496 GCA_964017155.1 Oasisia sp. SBJ-2009
CTCAACTTCAAAGAGACTTCAAGGAAACTCCCGTCATCCATCGTCCGGTTGTGACGTCAGATGACAACAGGCAATTAACACAAAATAGTACGCAGTCCCGAAACTGACCTCCTGAAAGCGCGAGTTATGATAAGTCAACATGACCTTCACGTTTTGACAATCCAGGCGGCGTCTTGTTCAATAGGATGTTTATTTAAGTGACAATGGCTCGAGGCGACCTGTGAGTGTGATAAAAACTGGCAAACCATTAATCGATTAATCGGTTCTAGCGTTGTATGTGTTTGTGAATGAGTGCGTGTACTTGTGGGTATGCGTGCGTGCGTGCGTGTGTGGGAATGGGCGTGCATGCATGCATCCGTGGGTGTGTATGTGTGTATGATTGTGGTGTGTGTGTACATGCGTGGGTGTGTGTATACATGAGCGTGTGCATGCGTGCATGCGTGCGTCCATGTGCGTGTGTGTATGTTCGCGGGTGTGTGGAATGTGTTCACGTGTGTGTGTGTGTGTGTGTGTGTGTGTGTGTGTGTGTGTGTGTGTGTGTGTGTGTGTGTGCCTGTTTATTTGTGTGTGTGTGTGTGTGTGTGTGTGTGTGTGTGTGTGCGCCTGTTTATTTGTGTATGTGTGTGTGTGTGTGTGTGTGTGTGTGTGTGTGTGTGTGTGTGTGTGTGTGTGTGTGTGTGTGTGCCTGTTTATTTGTGTGTGTGTGTGTGTGTGTGTGTGTGTGCGCCTGTTTATTTGTGTGTGTGTGTGTGTGTGCGCCTGTTTATTTGTGTGTGTGTGTGTGTGTGTGTGTGTGTGTGTGTGTGCGCCTGTTTATTTGTGTGTGTGTGTGTGTGTGTGCCTGTTTATTTGTGTGTGTGTGTGTGTGTGTTTGTGTGTGTGCGCCTGTTTATTTGTGTGTGTGTGTGTGTGTGTGTGTGTGTGTGTGTGTGTGTGTGTGTGTGTGTGTGTGTCTGTGTGTCTTTGTCAGCGACCGCGTGTAAAAGGATCGTAAAAAACAACCCCAGCCTACTAAAACTACAATCAACTGATAAAGCACGACGTCTATTCAACGTAATTGTCTACTCGGTTTGATATAAGCGACAGTAAATACTTTCTACATCACAGGTACACTAAACGTGTTCATCTCATTGTTCAACGATAGAGAACAAAGGGCATCCGTGCGAACTCTTCTGTTAGCCTGTGTCATCTAGGCCTACTCTCACGGTGACTACACCATTAGACCCAGGTACACAACTTATGCAATGGTGCACCATAAGCAATTGGATTCATCTGATATCATTTAACTTGTTCGTCACGGAAGTAGTCTTCTTTGGACTACAATAAAACCCAGCTGTGATGTTAATATGCGCACGTATAATCCGCACAACATGATTGATGTCTACAATGTTTTCTTTTCTCTGCGCTAAAACAACATTTAGTTTATATTACTCCGCGAGATGGCGCCATTGTCTTTACAGTATGACACCTGATACAGGCAGTGGCTGATTATAACCGACAGAGGTGCTCATTTTGCTCAGGAGTCGAATATAATTTCGAAAAAAATAAACACATTTACCATTACAATAACCGTGCCTCACGTACAACTAATTGCATCACTTTAGCTCGCCATGGTATTGGTATATCGAAGGAGTTATAACCTTAGGGGTAGACAATCTTAGAGATACGTTCCCAGGATAGTCATAATTATCAGTCAGTCAATTTCATTTCACATATCTGCATTCCGCGGTGTACATAGCGCGAGGCACAGCAACATCTCTCTATTGCATCGTGAATGATGTTGGCAGTGCAATCAAATAGCTTGCGTTAAATATTATTTTCTCGTCCCAGAATGTATAAAATACGTAAGTAGTTCTACCCATATTTACTTATAATGATGTGACTTTTAGAGTGATTGTTACAGCCTGAAACAAGACATAATATCGTTGTTTTGTTACAACTAGCAAGGTAAGTTGAACATCTACACAAACAAGTAGAAAGGTTACTAACATAACCAATTATGTGGTCATAAATTAGATATTATTCTATATAATATCCTATATAAAATATAACGAATACTGAAAAAAATTGCCAGGTTTATATGTATCAAATATACGTTAACCCAATTCAAAAATATAATTTCCTTAGTATTAATATATAAAATGTTATATTAATCATACCTCGACGCTGTTTTGTGACCGCAGATAGAACGCATGTCTAAAATTAATAAAAACTGGCTGTAGTGAACATATGTTCCACCACAGAGACTCGTGTCATAACATAAACCCGGTCTATGTTAGCCAACATCTTGTAACTTAAACAGTGATCACGAGAGGGCGCCACAGCCGAAACGTATCGGTTGTACTCAAAAGAATCCGACAGGTGGCAGCACTTTTACTGGCAATCGACTAGCAAAATCGTCCAGGCACCTAGAAGCTGCTATAAATAAATTGATGTGCATTATTTTTTAGCAGCAGGCCCTCTTTTATTTCAATTGTTTTTTCAAACTACTTCCTCTCAATGATTTATGACACACAACTGATTTGAAATGCAATCGCCATTTAAACAAACAAAGTAAGCGCTGCGTTGGCAACAATTTACGTCTGCATGAGAGAATGCGATTATTCGTGGCATGCGCAACAAAGGAATTAACATTACATCAAAAGGTCAACGACTGGCAATGCCTTCGTTGAGTGTGGCCAAACAATTAAGCAAACGTCAAATAATGTTTTTACTTGTGCTCGTGTCATATTAAATTCACTTTGCGAGAATGTTCTCACGACGAACCAGCTTAACCCCATTAGGAAACATTGTGTTAACGCGTTTGTGGATGTTTAAAAGAAATGTCTGCGAAATCACCAGACAACGAGACGACTTATTTAGTATTTGTCAAGATGTATCAATTCAACTAGTTCCCCAAAACTGGAATATTACCACGAATGCAAGGTGTGGCTACGCACATGATTATGTGTTTCTGTCGTCCCGTCAGGTCTGGACCCAACGACTAGTCGTCGAGGAAACTGCTATACGTTGATCTAACTGACGGGATATGACTTAAAAGGCACGGTCTACCGTCTTTCCTTGTCACGACACATCTAACACTGTCACAGATAGCAACGACTGGTCACAATGCGACAAAAATAATGATCACTCACCTATATTCTATATAACATTTATTACGCGTTGTTTCATCGTACAAACTGACGCGACTAGACCCCTGGTTGACAGAGACTCTTACAGCGAAGGGAACAACATTCGTATCTCATAGAAGGAAATGTCCTATGGCATCTGACAGTTTGTCGATGAACGAAAGTAGTAATTTAAGTTAAGCCGTTGGCGCCGTCGCGTTTGTCTAACACGATCTGTCGGATTTGACGCCGCATCCCATCTGAGCTCTCAGATCCCGCACTGCGCGCAAACTCATTTCTTTTATCAGATAATGGATTGCATATTGATTCAACTGAGCGTAGAACTAATATGTGATGCAAAAGCAACATTGACCGCGGGACATTTCGAATCAACACCGCGCAATTCATGATGTGCTTGGTTTGTAGTTGACATTTTGTACGACCGCGCACGCATGAACACACGAACGCACACACTCATATATACACACAGGAGCACATGCAGCGTGTATGAAGGCGTTGCAAGTCGTTGAACTGTCAATGTAATGTTTATTCCTTTGTTGCGCATGCCACGAACAATCGCATTCTCACACGAGCACACACATACTCACACTTAGATACCCACATATACACATACGCGCACACGCATAAGCGCACGCGCACACGCACGCTGTCACACTCCCCAGCACTTATCTATCTTTCCATTAGAGTGTATTTGCTTGCGTCGGTTTGTCAACGTAGTTCAACACCTACGTCAAATATTGTGTTTACATTATGCAGATATCATCAGCGGTAGTCAATAATGTATTGCGACATTTCGGTGATGTAAACCTGTGATGATGTATCCAGTGTGTACTGAAGTGACCGTCCACGGCTGGCCGGGGGTGGTCAGTAGACGATTCTCCAGACGAACAGGTGGCGGGTGGACAGATTAGTGGTCGCAATCACTGGCGCCTGGACAAGACATATCCGCGATTCAAATCTCGCTGTATTCAATTAATGGGCTGCGCCAAGTGTGTGCATTTAATTAATGGACAGTGCTGACCGCGGCAAAAACTGCTCGGAATGTCACCCGACATTGCTGGACAGACGTTGGCCTGACAATCTCTATATGGATATAGGCTGCCGGACAGACGTTTAATTTCGGGTGACGCAACGACTGACTAGATCATTATAATCCTTCGATCTATAACTCGCATAGTCCGTTGTCCTAATCGTGTAGTGCACCAACTACACGCCTGCATGTGTGGTTCCGTCAAACCATTCAGTACGTGTCAGCTATACCGCTGTTTCCCGACTTTGAATTACTGACAAGGAACTTTGTGTTGATCCTCATCAACTCCACTATGGCTTCAGCTGACGTCCAAACCATCGGCGACTGAGATGTGCAATTTCTACTGACATCACAGGTCACCATGGCGACGTATCATAACGGCATGTTCAGTTCACAAACTCATCTCCTAAAATATATACACGTTTCTCGGGTATCGAAGTTGGAGTTCTTATTAATACTGAAACAATAGCGAAGACGGCGACATTTAATATTAAGCATATTAAATATAATTCTCACACGTTTTCCCGGCATGAATTCACCAGTTTGCACTCGCTGCAAGCGCTTGACTTGCACAACTGTCAGGTCTCAGAAGACTCGACCGACGTAACGGACGATGGTGGAGACGTAACTGTTTTAGCGGTCGCACGAAAGTAATTGTCTCCAGCGCCGGTCTGACGGTATTGTGAAATGGCCGCGTGAGAAGCGATAATTTACCATTGGAAGTTTTGATTAACTAAATTCTTTCCAGCACCTTTCCGTGGCTAGCATCCGCAAATGTAAAAAGGCGTTAAATAACGCGGCTCGATAAGTCGAATTAATGCGACAGTGCGTTCTGTGCGTGAGTATGCATGGCATAGACAGTTCGTCTTCTGTTAGTAACAAGTCAGACGTATCCTGCAGAATAAAACGCTTTTGCCTCAGTTTTGATACGCACGCGCTGAACCCTACCCCATAACGTGCCAGTAAATAAAACGTATGTCGAAAAAGACTAAGTATCACGTGACTTGTTCCTAGCAACACGTCAAGCCTTCAAGATGGATGTCGAACTGTTCAACACGTGCAGCTGCCGGACATTCCGTACCTCGTTGAAATCATGTTCCGTATGTTGTGGTTGTAACAAAAACAAGTTAGGCAGAGTTCCCTACGTGCAAACTACACGAAGGAAAGAACGATTTAGCCGATGTCGCGTTACCTTCGCAATGTCTGCGTAGCTAAAAGGCGCGGTGGCGTAGTTAGTGGAACATCGGATTATCAATAAACAGATTCCGAGTTCGAATCCCCTCGCAGCCATTTCGAAACGTTTGCGAATTCTACCATTCCGCGTTGTTCCAATTCTTTCAAATGTATATATAACCTGGCTATAGACGTAGGTAAGCCTAAGTATGTGTGTACGTTTCTTATGTGTAAAACATTAACACGGTTAGCAAAGTTTGACGTAGGTCACGCGCATATTGTTTGACCTAGGCTAACAGTATTTACTGGATCCACTGATCTCTATTTAGCTCAGTGACTGGACACGCTAATTAAAAAAAAGTAAAGGCAAGTTCTTACATAACGCAGTATCCAGTCCTCAGGACCGTTCAAAGCGCTTTACACTTCACTTCCCTGACAGACCTGTTCACACAGACACCATCTCGTCTTCTCTGGGAAGCATCCAGCCAAATGCTACAATTAATGCGCGAAGGCTGCTCGTACACATACCCACCACTGTCTATAGTCAGGTACTCATTTATACAGCTGAGTGAACTGGAGCAATGTAGAGTGAAAAAAACTTGCCCAACGTTTTTATACCGCAGTGCAGGATTCGAACCCGGGTTCTCGTAGTCGAGAGTCCGAAGCTCTACCCCTGAGTCTTTGCGCTCAATTAAACCGCCCCAACGACTGTGTCTTCGTTGGTAGAACAACGTTCCTCCACACCGTTACGAACATCAAGGTTGTAGTGTCCTGTGAACATTGGCAGCATTCACGACCAGGTGATGCTGTTAGTTTTACCTGCCACGGTACACATCGACCGTTTGTGGATACACCGTCTGACCCAACGTGATCAGCCTTCGGCCTCACTGCATGGGAGCCACTGGCTGGAATTACGTAATAGGATTGTGACGTCACAATAGTATCGACGTCACAACAGGTGATACGTGTAGAAACGCATGTTTAAATCGGTAATACACTGTGTTTTCACTGTTGCACCAACACATAATTTTATTTAACTAAATAATTTAGCCTATATTTATATATGTATTTAGTAAAAAATGTTATTGTTGGCACATTTGAGCAGGTTTTTAGCCAGGCTACATGGCGCTTTATAAATGTTTCCAAATAATAATTATTATTATTATGAAGACACAATACACTTAACACACACTACACAACACAACACAACACAACACAACACAACACAACACAACATACCACGACACAACACACGTGGTTGTTGATGTAAATTGACTATCGTAGAAACAATTATACGCAACGACTCAATCTGCATGAATTTGTACTACTCTTACATTACCAATATCAGAAAGTCTAATCAAATCACGTTCGAAAGTGAAAAAACTCACGCGGACGATGTGAAAAACTAGATAATCACGTATCTAAACTTAGACCTAGAAGGTGAACGCGTACGTCTGAACAGATCTCGCAGTTAGCTGTGTGGACTGGTTTCATGATAATAATGCTGCGTCGCGTCCCTTGCATAGTGGACTCTGGCCAGCTCTCGCCCGGTCAGTCAGGTTTTTCACATTTCTCAATCAACAGGTAATTCTCCCAAAAACAAAGTTCCTTCGCACTGTATATATATATATATATATATATATATATATATATATATATGTATGTATGTATGTATGTATGTATGTATGTATATATATATATATATATATATATATATATATATATATATATATATATATACATATATATATGTATGTATGTATGTATGTATGTATGTATGTATGTATATATATATATATATATATATATATATATATATATATATATATATATATATATATATATATATATAGTGCATTCATACACTATTAGCCTAAACCCACCAAAGGAGCCGTTTTCACAATTATACTATCTTTATGATAAGATCTTCAGTTCCAAAGGTGTTTTCTATAATCATTAGTTTAATCATATGGTGATAACTGGCGAGCTAATGCTCACCAACAATACCTTTAAATGCATCTTTTCTTGAGGTTAACCAATAATTCTAAAAATCCTCCTTTGAACCTCACGAGGGCTTTCAACTGGTCCTCCTTTGCGAAATACTGGAGACAAACCAAACGCGCATCAAGATTACCCCCGAGAGAGTCAGACACGAAGGACGGAGCGTGT
>OZ024863.1:29371496-29383996 GCA_964017155.1 Oasisia sp. SBJ-2009
TTCCACCGTAGTTGACGTATCCAACATGTCGCGGTTTGACGCTGATAACGGCTAAATTTGTTGAAAATTGCATTACTACTGCGAAATGACATCTCCCGGCGTACAACAAACACTCCTGCTCACATATAACACCTTAGCACCTTTCCCAATAGGATTTTGTCATAAAGATAATCTTCGGAAACAAGAATTTCAACAAAATATTCGACGAAAAGGACATATTCAGGAAGTGATTTTTTTATCACTTGATCGATTTCAGCATCTGCTGACATGGTGGATATATCAATAGTTTTATGACATTCTAAAGTTCGTAAGTGACGTTACAGATTTAACTATTCTTTGTACTCGTAGACATGTATTTAAATATAATTCAAACTCTTCCTTGTAAATGTGTATATTTTCACGTTTGTATACTTATTGTAAGCATTTTATTGTAGCAATACATCAATGTCATCAAATGAGTACCATGGCCAAAAATCCTAAGTGGCGGTGACAAATCTTTTGTTATTATTGACAATAATGTTGTTGTCCAGTTTCTGTAAATTACTACGATCGATTCAATGATATAACTTTGAATGGCTAATCCATACATGTTAGGGTCCATCACGTTAATTGGCACAGATAACATAATCTTCACACGGCAACATAACGCATTATGGTACCACCATTAATTGAGTGTACACATTATTGATTATAAACGGAGTAAGCGGTCGATTAATAACCGATGATCTTGATACATAGATAGAGCGTGTAATTCTAGAAGTCTATTTGACGCGAACCACGGCCGCCATATTGGTGTCCCAATTGTTACGTATAACGACTGCCGCCATATTATTTCAACCACGTTACGTGTATCCACGTGTCACGGTCGCGTTTTCTCATGTATCTATAGCAACACTTCTACGTGATTCTCCCGGTAGTTTAATCTGAATTGCCTCCAGACGTGACGTATGTATACATATTTTAAATGTAGCGCATACTCACTGCACGTAAATAGTCTCTGACCTCTATTATCGACGATTCTTGGAAAGCAAGATGGCGGACAATGACTTAACATAATCACACGTCATGTATGAATGTATGTATGTATGTGTGTATGTGTGTATGTGTGTATGTGTGTATGTGTGTATGTGTGTATGTGTGTATGTGTGTATGTGTGTATGTGTGTATGTGTGTATGTGTGTATGTGTGTATGTGTGTATGTGTGTATGTGTGTATGTGTGTATGTGTGTATGTGTGTATGTGTGTATGTGTGTATGTGTGTATGTATGTATGTATGTATGTATGTATGTATGTATGTATGTATGTATGTATGTATGTATGTATGTATGTATGTATGTATGTATGTATGTATGTATGTATGTATGTATCTATGCATGTATGCATGTATGTATGTATGTATATAGGTGTATGTATGCGTATATGCATACATACATACATACATACATACATACATACATACATACATACATACATACATACATACATACATACATACATACATACATACATACATACATACATACATACATACATACATACATACATACATACATACATACATACATACATACATACATACATACATACATACATACATACATACATACACATATAGAGTTATATACACTGTATAGATCAGAGTTATTAACGCTGTCACACACCCAGCTTACGACCCCACTAAATATTGTAAAATCCTCCATTGTCCAGGATAATCCCATTATGGGACCGATGGTCCAGGAGCGCTCGAGCGTGACGTTGAACACTCAGTGAGAGAACAGTTGGACATTCCAGTTACGTCACTGTTATTTCAACAAGTCCAAGGTTAACGTTGACAAACCAGCGTACGTAGGTAATCACAATTGTGTGCGTAGAATTCAGAATTAATAATACTGAATAATTCGATCATAAATGTACACTTAATATCACTCAGCTGGGCAACTAATTGCGATGTCCCTTGTCTGTCCAAGCAGAGAGGGAAGAGCGGTACTCTCAATGCACGGTCACGTCGTCAATTAGATTATGCAGTCGTTGTGGGGCCTCGTTAGAACAATCTACCTAATTACTCCTGGCATTTGATTACGAAAGTGAGCATTTGCACACAAGACGCACGACATCAACATTGCGTTGGCATCGTCCGGCCCGGAGCACGCGATACACGAACATGAATCAGATGGACTGAAGGGTGGCAAATGGTGTTAACATTTGGGAAATGTTAATGCATCTACACAGGACACAGGAACAAGGATGTAAATATAGTTTACTAAGTAGTACTGTAAAAGAAAATGACTTATGATAAATTTTTAGTGCTGATATGAAGATTTCACAGCAGAGCTGAATTGCAGTTTCAAATAGAAATAAAATCGTTGTAATAAATAGGTGAAATATAGCACATAAGGAAAAACAATTAATAACACCGCTGTACTAAATAATAGACAGGCATCATTTAGAATGTTGTGTACACTGGTGAAAGCCTAGATATCTTGTTAAACAGAGATGACAGCATCAAAGAAACCATCCCTATTCAGGCTCAACAACTCATAACCACCTTCAAAACCAGTTTGTAGCACCTAATGTAACGCTACACCGAACAAGTACTTAAACTTTCTGGAACTACATCGACGAAAAAAGATACGCTTGATGGATTATGCAAAACTAATTACTTACACTTTTCTCTGTAACTTTGTTGTGACTACGATAATAATCGGAACTAGCAGGTCAAAGACCACATTTGCGTATTCCATAGGCGGCCATTATGACGTTTCCTTCATTTCCTATCGATTTAAATAGCCCTATAATCGAAATTTTCACAGCATATTTACCCTCTACTGGCAGGCATGCCGTGGAAAATTCGTGAAATCCGAATACCTCAGAGTCCCACAAACGACATTTAAACCTGACACCCATTCATTCCTGCTAGAAGTTCCTGCTATCGTTTTGACATCACCAATCTAAATGACACATGTATCAATACACTGACAAACACTGACTGTTATCAGCCGTGATTTGACAGCTCTGATGCCACGCTGCACAAAGCCACCAAGTCTACCCACTCCGCACGACATATACTAATTATGTCCTCATAGAAATTCTTACAACCTGCATAACGTATTTCTATAGGGAGTTCTTTGGTCGGGTAATGGCGGACGAGCACCTTATTGTGGTCTTACATCAGCAAGTTGTGATCTTGGAGAAGTTACCCGAGAGAGCTAGTATGGCAGTTCCGACTAATGAATATTGATCACGCTTCTATCACGCGTGGCTGTTGTCCGGGGAAAGGTTGTAGGCTTGTTGATGAACTACGGAAGACGTCACTGTGATCGAACTTTGGGCTGTTGGGTTTCAAACTCGGGGGATTAACCCCGAGGTAGTAGTAAACTACGCTACGCCGATGACGTAATGAGCGGCACCTGGACGACGTGGGGATTACCCGTGGTCAGCTGGACGCATGGTAATCAACATTGCTGGCAGACAATACGAGGCCACGGGGAGTGATTATTAGGGCTCGTTTACTAGTGAGATAATTCGCCGATAAATGTGTCCAGGATACACCGCACTAGGGTTAGCCAGGACAGTGCTGTGGTGATTATGAAGTCCAAATCCATGATAGAGAATAAAAGTAGAGTAAGGAGGAGCCTGGAATGGGTGTGGGGAGAGTTACCAAATAAATTATCTATTCATATAGTCATTTTAATTAGCTTATTATTATAACGAATTGCTATTATTGTAGGACATTTTAAGTAATTTTTATTTTACTTATGTATTTATATAGAGACCATGTATTTTAATTAGTAATTTCAACGACAGTCCCCAACTGTCTCTAACAGCAAGGAAGTGGTGCCACCCCACCCGCCTGTTGACACCTGTGAGACATCGAATGTGGAGTGGCGCAGGTGTATTGAGGAGTTGTGTCATCAGGCTCATGCGATGGACAATGCTTAAGAAGAACCACGCGGGGGGTCGGCTAAAGTGGTGTACAGTTGCGATATGTGTAGTATACGATTGCGTTCTTTGCTACCGAACCAATTACGTTACAGGTGCACTCACGGTGACATGCTATATTGAAACGTGAAGCCGTTGACCTGGGTTCATGTTGTTGTACACCGGGCCTGAGATAAGAGCGACATCGCTACGCGCTAACCGACGCTAGGGAGATAGAAAACTCGTCTTACTGCTGAACTTGGTGCCGATCTCGTCCGTCAGGATCTGGCCGTAATCGGCGGCGGCATCGCGGAAGAGGAACACGTGTTGCGAGACGGAGGAGTCGGCCTCGTCCTTCTTGTTCTTCCTCTCAACCACGTGCCTCACGACGGCGCTCATGGCGAGGTAACAGAAGCGGTGGACGATGTCGCTGTGCCCGTCCGGGTCATACATCACCTTCAGGCGCCGCCAGCCGAAGCGACGCACGCTGTTGAAGACGTACTCGGCGAGGGAGTTGAAGGTGCAGCCGATACGCGTCAGCGTCGCGAACTCGGCGTCGGACGCGTTCTTGTCCTTGCCGAAGTCGTGGGCCATCCCGCCCGGGGTGACGACAGGGATGTGCCAGTGGGGAGCGTAGCGGGCGACGGGCGCGAGGCTGTAGTCGCACACGGGACCGAAGAAGACGTGAACCTGACGCCGACGGTGGTAGTCGAAGGCGGCGATGGGGGCGGCGATTGCGTCGCAGCGGGAGTCGGCGTGGACGACGTCGAGGGAGCGGCCGGGGAGTAGACCCCGGGAGGTGACCGAGTCGATGGCGTACTGCAGCGCTGGGATCGTCTTCATCAGCGAGAACAGGCGCGAGTTGTTGGCCGGGAGAATCACGGCGATGTTCACCTCCTCGGCGCCGCGACACGGCGTCAGGGCCGCTAACACGAGAGGCAGGAGACAGAGACGACACGACATCCTCGCGCCGCCGGTCGGAGTCGCTAGACGGGGCCGCGACGCTCCTCGAGTAGCGGGGAGACTCACGGCGCGGCCCTCACTGATTGCCGCAGTACGGTCGACACCCGCCGCATCCGAGATCAACGCAAGTGCGGGCAGACGAGCTCATCCGCCAATGGACGACTACACGTCTACGTTCCGAGTTCTCGCAAAGAACGTTCTCCACCACAACCAGAAGTCCGTCCTGCCGAGAAAACACAGCCGACTTCGCCGTCGCTCCGTCGGTCTGCTGTGCTGAGGAAATGCGGCTAATCAAACGGCGCGTCCGTCACTCGCTGTGAATATAGTCATCCCTCGATAGCTGTAGCCTGTAGGGGTTTGCCGGGTTGTTATTCAGGTTTCTGTGTCCTTATACACCGGTTCTCGCGGGAATTACACTTCCCGTGGGAATGCGAACATGTCACATGTGTACAGTGAGGTGACAACGGTGTGACGACGACGTTCCCGTCACGCAGACAGCTGCAATAATCCCAGTCACGTTCACCTGTTGCTCCGGTGAAAGTCCGTCTGGCAGAGCCGAGGTAAAACACTGCATGGCGTATAGTCGACTGATTGTGGTGAAGTAGGTACTTGGATAAAAGGACTAATTAAGCATGACAGATTTGGCGCAGAACAAATTAACGTAGTTATGTTTCGTAGCTGAATACTACGGTGACAGACAGACGGATCTGGAGGCAGACGATTGAAACCTATAATGTTCGTCCCCAGTGGCTGATACGAGTGAGTTAGTGAGAGAGTGAATGAATGTTTCATAAACAATTATGGTTGTTACGCTATATCAGTTCATTGGATTTGCACTGCTATGTTCAACAACGAGCAGAAAGCAACCGTGCATCAGTGAGTGAATGAGTGAGTGAGTGAGTGAGTGAGTGAGTGGGTGACTGAGTGATTGAGTGAGTGAGTGAGTGGGTGAGTGAGTGGGTGAGTGAGTGGGTGAGTGAGTGAGTGAGTGAGTGAGTGAGTGAGTGAGTGAGTGAGTGAGTGAGTGAGTGAGTGAATGAGCAAGTGTGTGTATGTGTGTGTGTGTGTGTGTGTGTGTGTGTGTGTGTGTGTGTGTGTGTGTGTGTGTGTGTGTGTGTGTGTGTGTGTGTGTGTGTGTGTGTGTGTGTGTGTGTGTGAGAGTGTGTGTGTGTGTGTGTGTGAGTGTGTGTGAGTGTGTGTGTGTGTGTGTGTGTGTGTGTGTGTGTGTGTGTGTGTGTGTGTGTGTGTGTGTGCATGCATGCGTAGAGCTAAAAACATTTGGAAACACGTCTGTTTTCGACTAAACTAGCCGAATGATGACGACATCTGTATAAACGACAACGGAGAAGCTGCACTGACTAGTCGCCGGTCACGGTGTCCTGGCTCTCACTCAATCACAGTACGACTGGGCCGTGGGGCTTGTTTTTGGGCCGTGCACGCTTCGACCTATGAGTCTTGACACCCACGTCAAGTCTGCGCCCACTCCTCCCTCAAAACCTCAACTGCGCCTGAAGGTGCGGGACTCCGGGGAACACGACTGCGCCCCTCGTGACCCCTCCCACATACCAACTCGCACCCACTGAGACTCCTTAAAAGACCAAACTGCATCCCCTTTTGAGACATCCAAGTATTCCCAAAAAAGACAGGTGCTCTGTATTTATACATTACATAAGTCTAGCTCGTCCATTCATGCGTTACTCTCTTCCCTCAAAAATTCTAAAGGAGAAATGTCAACCCCCAGCAATCGTACTCCCTCCTCCAATACACCAGCTAAGATGTGTATGTTAAGAAGGACACGAGCGAGAATCTATGCAGAAAGTGACATCGAATGCTGCATGAAACACCGCTGAAGAAGCCAGAGTGACAGTTCACTAGACAGCCACGCTCTGTAGTCGGTGAACGCGCCTCTGGTGGATACATTACAACTATAATATTGTATTGATCAAAGCGACAAGTACTAAGTTTGTACGATAGAATGGTACCATATGACACTACAAGGCAAGTCAGCCCAAAACGTGTTATGATATTTTGCAAAACAAAAATTCTGGTCGCGTCAGGTCTGACACAATCGAAAGTATTTAGGTTATTGGAATGATTTTACGCACGTAAACAATTGAGGAACATTACTAGTGTCGTTGGACATTGAAATACCTCTCGTTGTGGCAGGGTGCTAACTGGTCCTTAGCTCCGCCATGTAGTCCGTGTATAGGTATGCAATTGTACCCGTATATAAGCTGCTGCACGCGGGTGCAGCAGCGCTGCGTATATACTGGAACCTGAATGTGACGTATTTGTCCGACTCGGTGGTATGGCGAAGCCTCGCCTATAATTCGTGGCCAGGTAGGCGTACTGATAGTTGCTAGAGTAGAATGCAATAAACACAGGCAATGGTCCACATATGTCTTGCGTCTACCACACCATCAATAAACAAACAAAAAACAACTATGGTTAAGCCCGATAATAATATGTTTAGTTTCTATAAGATGACCAACCTTTTCACCAAACACGTCAGCGGTGATGATGATGGTCTACAATTAGTATACGTACATAGTAAAGTTATGTCCCATGTCATTCAACTGGGACTATCCATCTAATCAGATATGCCGCATAATCCACTCACCATTTTTGTCGAAACACTCCTAAAAATGATTGGATTTATCCAACCACCAATGGCGTCTGGCGTTTCCCGTAAGTAAACATAGCAACATATCAATAAGGCACAGTTGCCGTAGGATCACAGAGTCTGAGGAAACAATCTAAGGATGCCCATCATTATTGTGTCCTATCATTACTTAGTAATTACATTTTGTGAGAACCGCTTCAATAAAAAATATTCCTGTTGTTTAGATGCCTCGTATATAGTCACTGCAGAATTGTGCAAAATGGAGGTCTCATGTTGCATTCCAGTAGCATCTCTCGTAAACGAAATAGTATATGATCTGATCGCTACGTGGCGCCACTGTTTGTCATCCATACGAGTGCTGGGATTTCCATGTTGTGACGAATATGATTAATTCTATACTTTCATTAGACAACACACTTATTAGGAATTGATAGTATCAGTTATATACCTTCACACACTGAGTTATCTTCGAAATTACGTGCTGCCACCTGACGGTATTAATGGAACCACTGACGTCTTACACAAACTTGTCGAGCAAGAATTATATATTACCAATGAATGTACAAACATTATTCAGAATACATGAATCACGATATTCATCCAGGCATAAATGTAAGTTCAAGCAAATATATGTACGTACTAACTTAAAAAAATATGTGTATTTCTGTTACTGGGGTTACACTTTGGAACACCCTCGATAGTTCACTGATTAGGTGAAAAAAATGTCATCATTTCAAAAAGTGTTATACATATAGACTTTTGAATAGTTATGTGTTAGTTTTTTTCTTCAATAAATGTCACAATGTCTTTTTTTCGATTAAATGTCGTATGGTTATACATGTAAATAGTGTTGTCGCACCTTCTATTGGACTGTTCAGATGGTCTATGTATGTAATTAAGCAATTATAAGGGTAAACATGATAAGTACAGTACTGTACTACTTTTACCCTTGTTTCAACAATTTGTGTGTGTGTATGCACTGGACGTATAATATAGTAGTAGTAATTGTTGTTGTAGAAATAAATTTCAATTCAATTCAAAATAATCGGCCAATCAAGATGAAAAATTCCGATTTCAGACGAGGGCAATAGACGGTGGCGTCATCTGGTGGAGTGTATATAACGAAGACATTGGTGACAGCAAACCGAAGACGAATATAAGAACGATGGATTTTACGAATCGTGGTAACACATAATTGTGTATTGGCGGATGGGGGCTTTTGTCGAACAACATGTGGACATGCCTGCCTTAAAGGGAGATCAGTAGGAAGTGTGAAGGCGTAGGAAGGTCACTTGGTCTGAATGGATTCGACGGAGGCGGCACACATCAAAAGGAACAGAAAGCGGAGAAGACGACGACTGGGGCGGGAGAACCTGGATTCTGTTTGAGGACGGACTTGTTTCAATCGGAGGAAGATGACAGACACACAGACATACACACGTGCACGACTACGTATAGCCTCACGTGCGCTCACACACACGCACGCACACACACACACGCACACACGCACGCACACACGCACACAAGCACGCACGCACGCACGCACGCACGCACGCACGCACGCACACACACACACACACACACACACACACACACACACACACTTGTCTTTATATGGTTGAGCTTCCAATGTAGGGTCTCAGGGTAGCGTTATCGGCGAGCACCGACAGACGCTGTTCGATATTTCTGGTTAACCTCAGCTCCCGATATTCACGTCCTTGCTATCCTAGAGCCATTGGTCTATACATAACAGAGGTCTACGTCTGTTCATATAAAATTATAACATATTTACATTATCATAATAATGTGTAATGTAATCCTATCCTGAGCGAACCGGCTTCCACGTGCTCGTGTAGACTGCACATGGCACCTTCTAAAGATCGTTAATGAAAGACGGGCGGACGTAATAGAGAAGGCGAAATGACATCTTTGCAGTTATGATTGCTACTCTATAAATCATTACGTGCATTCATTTCTAGCAACGAATTCAAGCAAAGGAATCATGTATGTCGGCTTGACTCATCCTAAAAATTACGAATAAGTAAATACCAGCGCGGGTACGACGGGGCGGGTAACATATGAATAAGAACAAAAAACATATTGGCGTTTTCATTATTGTTAGTGCAATTGCTAATGTAATGCTCTAATTAGAGATGCTGAAGTCATGTACCGTCCTACTCAGACAGTTGAGTAATACAATAATCAACGACTTCTACAATTTTCCAATTCTCACTGTGAGCGCTCTTAATTATTGGGTACAACTTATACTTCGAGTGTTGTATGAAACTGGAAAAATGGATCTGGTTTAATCACGCCTTAAAGTCACGCATTGCTGTTCGTATAAATGCACGCAATTGTTCTACAACTTTTACAACATTACTGATTCGTCCAGTCGATCAGTGCAATGATATATGGGAAATATATATATATTTCAGCTGCATTTATAATATATATATATATGTATATATGTATATATGTATGTATATATATATATATATATATATATATATATATATATATATATATATATATATATATATATATATATATATATATATATATTATAAATGCAGCTGTTTCGTAGATAGCGTATTTTTTTTAAATAAAATCCATAACATAAAATACTAATTTTATAATCAGTGCAAAGTCACTGCTATCTGTAGACGCTGTGTTGTATATACACTACATGTCATCTAGTAGCTATATTCCAGTCCTAATAATATATGCTGTCAGCGCAGTATCTAAGAGGGGTAACATCGCAAGATTCGACAACATCATTAGTATAAATATAGTGTACAAGGAAAAAGAACTAATAATACCGCTGTATAAAACAATAGTTAGGCCTCATTTAGAATATTGCATACAGGCATGGAGGCCATATCGCAAGAAGGATATTGATATACTAGAAAGAGTACAAAGAAGAGCAACCAAAATGATACAAAAACTCAGGAATATTAGTTATGAAATGCGTCTAAAAGAATGTGGATTAACAACACTAGAAACCAGGAGATTGAGAGGAGATCAGATAGAAGTTTTTAAAATATTGAATGGGTATGAAAATATTGACAGAAATATTTTTTTCTCTGTTAAGGAAGAGAGAAGGACTAGAGGACATGGAATTACATTAGCAAAGAAGCAGTGTAGACTAGATATTAGAAAAAAATTATTTTCACAAAGAACAGTAAATGAATGGAACAGATTATCAGCTGATTGTGTAGGTGCTAGTAGTGTTAATATGTTTAAAAATAAAATTGACATATACCTAAGAAGGGCTGGGTACATTTAGTTAGATAGGTTGGACTCTCGATAAGCAAAAGGGCTTCCTTGTCCACCTGCCATCTAGAGTTGATTCTCTAGGTGGCAATCTTGTTAAATCTTGTTAAATCTTGTATTACGGTGTGTTCATTCATATCCTACAGCGATGGCATGGTTTTCCTCTGCATATCTGTCACGAAGTGATAGACGCTATACGGTTTCTGTTGTCGGTCCGAGTTGATTAATCCAGGGTCGCCTACAAACAAACTGTGATTACGCTAGAGATTTCCTATCTCTGCAATCATCTGCAAATTGTGGAGTAGCGCCGAGCCGAGCAGGTGGCATGTCGTCCTCACGGCCTATAATCAAATGACAAATTTTGAAGTCTTCCATCAGCCCGGTACAGTTGACACTTGCCCGCGTTCAGTTCGTGCACTCAATCACGCCTGGCAATATGCGGCCTACGACAGGGACAGGCGCCAAAAGACGGCGCTCATTAACAGCATTGGTTAATGAACTAGTTTCCGCCACGTGGCCATCGGTGATTGCATGTTCCATAGTGGTTTCCTGAAGTCGCCCGACGACTTCTGCTTGGCGGGCGTGGGACGTGGCTGGGTTACTGGACTTAGCTAAACAGTACTGCCTTAAAGGCAAGTCGACAAAGATAAAACAACATAGTAACCTACTTGACGGGAATACAACCGACGGACCACAGCTTTCCTCAAGATTGCACGGTCGATCATTTTGGACAGCACTGGTATGGGTAAACCAATGATCGTGGCAGCCACGTGTGATCATTTTAGAAGCCCCGTACGGTTACTCACGGAAGGAGCAGGATAGTAACAAATTCTGCAGTTATTTATGAGAGGCTCAATGCTGCTGCTGTAGAGACCTAGGAGAAATTTTGGATCAACGTTGAAAGCTCGCAACCTTCGAAGAACGTGGAGTCGCTGCTACGACCTCCATTACATGGCCGTAACATGTATGCAAGGGACAGTTATATATCTAACACAACACCAAGGTACTTGAATGAATCGACCTGTTCCACAGGTTTACCATTGATGACAAAAGAACTAATGGCAGTTCTATTACAACGGAAGTCAATGCACATTTCTTTCGTTTTGGAAACGTTGCGATACAGATGTAGACAATTTCTGACAATATAGTGTAACTTTATTCTAGTGATTTAGAATACTGCGCAAACAGTTGTTTCAAATACTGTACACAATACCGTAGGTTCTATTTCCTTGACTATAATGAAAACTTGCAAGGCGCCGAAATGCAGGAAGCAGACCTAGCGAACGTCACGACAGAGCGCGTGACCTATGTTGTTCGGTCCGCACCATAGCTCATAACGCAGCTATTGGCAGGCCGCCACGCACTGCTCATCGCAACCCACGTTGACTGCGACCAAAGATGTCGGACATAATTAACATTACATCTATTAATTGGCGATGCTGACAGGGACATACCAAAACTCCAAATTATTTATGCGTCTGAATGGTAAACCGTGATTATAATATAATACGTATTTCCTTCATTAGCCACGTACGTACGTACGCACAGGATGTACGTGTGTGCGTAAGTGGATGTGTGGGTGCACGTGATGCGTGTACGCGTGCGTGTGCGAGTGTGAATGCGTGATGTAATGTCTGCATGTATGTTATGCATGCATTCACATCCATTCCATTATTTGCAACATTGTATCTTGCGCATTGAAATAAATAACGCACTGAATCGT
>OZ024863.1:29388996-29401496 GCA_964017155.1 Oasisia sp. SBJ-2009
GTTTTCCTTTTCTTCGAACTGTCAGTTTACACGTAACACCCAGTCACACAATGGAACGCTTGCTTCTGGTCGGAAACTGTGTCGGGTCGACGTCAAGTTTTCGGAGAATTTAGACCAGTGGTGTCCATTGTCTGTGAAACCGGACACTTTGACCTCTGACACGAGTGAGTTCATATGGAGTGTATCACACTGGGGGTAGATGAACATGATACGTCTTTGTAATATGATCGGCTTGAATCCATCGACTTTTTGTAATATTGCCTGACAGGACTGATATCAACAATGCTTGTTTGCGTTGGAGAAAATGCGCTAGAATTTGGAACATAATTACAGGAATCTGATGAAACTGTAGAAGAAATGTCTCAATCTGAACCATTGTGAAACATAAATCCAATCACGGAATAGCTGAGTGAAGGTGGCCCGGGTAGAAAGAACACGACTCCTGCATCCCCAAGCTAACATCAATCCGTATAAAAACTGAAACTGAAACTGTAATAGCAAATGTCAAACTGCACAAAAGTAGACGTAACTCTATAGTTAGCAAGAGAAACAGAAAGACACACGATTCAGTTACGAAAAGTAAAAATCCGGCTTTTTCGTGACAAAACGAAAGTGAAAGTAAATAATGAAAGCAACAATAAGTCTTGGTAGTTTCTACTACATAACATAAGTTATTATGTAGATTGTGGACTACACGGTCATTCCTTAGGACCACTGAAGACCAATATGTGTCACGTATTTCTGGAATTGGACCACAGAAAAAAGAAGCAAAATTTTTCATTGCAGTTTAAAAATACATTGGCGCTACTTCCTGTTTGCACTGAGAGCTTGTAGCGACTCGTGGCATGACCATTAATGGTTATCGGTATCACGTACAGGAAAGGAGACAGAAGACTCAGCCGTTGGCAGACATCTAAGTGAAATTCGACATTTCTGGTAAATCGAAATCAAGCAATCTGGAATAATTATTCAAAATGCACAACCTAACGTACTAACCTAAACTGCATCGTTTATTGAATGACAACAAATATAATACTGCTGATGCCGAAACCAATTATTTGTAAGTTGTTTATTAGATACGGATATGCTATTTTTGACATCCTTTCGCTTGTTTCGGAAGCATCATATGGACGAATTATATATGCACCGAATGCACTTTGCGTTTGCCATGAAATTGTAAATTTATTGCAACCGTCTGATAAGCATGAGCTGTTCAGAAATGACATATTGCTGGATTCTTGATAAGCCAAAAATATCTTTGTCTGCTAGCTATCTGAGGCTTGTAAAATACAAATTAATAAATACACTCACTGTATCTTTGTAATGCAATCTTGTCCATCTCAAGTACAAAACAGACGCACCGGGAAATGACAAGATTCTTATCAAATATTGCCTCGAAACCACTAGCGAGGGGGTGGCAGTGATCTAGTGTACGTTAAATCCTCGGAATTCGTGTCATTCTTGTTCAATAGTTCACGACAACGCCAAACAGAATGGTGCCATTATGGCCAGGATTCGCCGTATTTCACGGACACTTCGACAGTCGTGTGCTGATATCAGTCATAAACTGTGGAGACTGTAGTAGCTCGGGTGACCGAGGCTCGTTACTCGGTCCTATATCAGGTTCGAATTCAGTCACGTGATGCACCGAAACTTACGTCATCATGCGATATTTCCAAACCAAGTGTCTGTTACTCCCGTGGAAATAGCCTCGTCTAATCGTCTCTCGGTCGGCTGCGTAACTTCGCCGAGAAGACAGTTTGGTCACGTTTAATGTTATCCGTGGGGGGGGGGGCTAAAATGTGTTGTTACCTCACGGAACCTGGTTAATCGAGGCTAATCCTGCCATAATTCCTGTTTAATAAACAACTTGAAATTCGTATTTCTGTTTATTTTTGTGTGAATATAAGTTTAATGTTGAATAGTTTTAATAGTAAAGTATTATCTTATAAAATATCTTAACTTTAGTTTTTATTTCATAGTTGGCCTGAGAACCAATCAGCGTCTGTACCCTATTCTGGGGTAAGGCCGCCCTGGTGGCAACGTTGGCAAAACAGAAGCCTGGGTAATCAAGGCTACATTGGAAGGTATTATCGAAATTCTTGGGGATGTTTGAACGAGTTCTATTATTAGAAGAGTAACATAAAATTGTACACAATCACACGGATTAGTGATTGGTTAAACAATACAGAATAGTATCAGTATGCAATGCGTAACCATTTTTGAGATCGTTATAACCCTTTTTGATGGTAATCACTACCTATACAAAATATTTCTTGTGCAGCGATGTGTGATATCTTCACTGTCAACCATAACAATTATTTCTTTATTTGCCTACACCATTGACGTTAACAGGCACAACACGTATCAACAACTGTATAGTATCACCAATTATAGTTTGGATTGCCTAAATATATGGACATTTTAAATTGATATTTCATCTGTTCGTCTCCTGGCTGGGAGATGCCATGTCTGTGTCTGTGTCTGTGTCTGTGTCTGTGTCTGTGTCTGTGTCTGTGTCTGTGTCTGTGTCTGTGTCTGTGTCTGTGTCTGTGTCTGTGTCTGTGTCTGTGTCTGTGTCTGTGTCTGTGTCTGTGTCTGTGTCTGTGTCTGTGTCTGTGTCTGTGTCTGTGTCTGTGTCTGTGTCTGTGTCTGTGTCTGTGTCTGTGTCTGTGTCTGTGTCTGTGTCTGTCTCTGTCTCTGTCTCTGTCTCTGTCTCTGTCTCTGTCTCTGTCTCTGTCTCTGTCTCTGTCTCTGTCTCTGTCTCTGTCTCTGTCTCTGTCTCTGTCTCTGTCTCTGTCTTTGTCCGTCTGGGGTTGTCGGAGCAGTGGTCTACGGTGCATCGCCGGTAGGTAACCAGTACGGGTCCTCTCCGTGGTGTCCCGTCAGTCCGATCTCCTTCGTCTTCTGTTGGCATCTCGGCCTCCGTGCCTGACGGCAGTTGTGATGAGCGATACGACCTGAACAGGTGAGCCCGCCTCGCGTCTCTCGCCCGTTGACAGCTGCTGATTAAACGCATCACCAATAATAACGACGCATGGCTTGAAAACACGGAAGGGCCGGACAGCCTACAATTGTCTGACGGATGTCCCGCAAATCTAACTGTCAGAACACGACCCCGTGCACCGGATGTGCCGTCTGCTCTCAGTGATTTGATCAGCTGGGATCAGGTGGTGGGGACTTATGAACCGATGGTTGACCAATTCCCGATATAGCCGGGGCAGGCGCTCGCTAATTTGAGGACGTCCTGACGTTCCGTGGATAGAGACCCGAGTCTTCTAATGGTAACGGACGTAGACCTGTACAGTTCGTGAACTGCATCGGTGATACTATGTCGAAGGATTACACTGGGATTTCAAACGTGGTATCATACATTGTATATGTATTTCAATAGAGATGTAGGATGGTAACAAGGACATAAACAATATTAAACCGACCAAGATGTTCTGAGCTGAACACTTCCAAAGTCTCAAGCATCATCTACGACAAGTCTATGTCAAACTGTTGCAGCGAGTTAATGTCCTACTCAGAAAGACTCGCATCTCAGTATAGACAACAGTCTAAGTATGCGTCTACCGATAACATCTACAATTTAGATATATCGCACATCTAATTCCCATTTGATACGTTTACCAATTCCGCACACGAGGTCCGGCATATCTGACCAGACGTGTCAAATCCTGTGCGATTGCATTGGAGCTCGGGGCAGCTCGGTGGGAATAATTGACCAATACGTAATGACGTTGGGGAGGGCAGAATGATTGACCAGTGTATAATGACGTTTGGGAGGGCGGGAATGACTGACCAATACGTAATGACGTTGAGGGGGTATGATTGACTTCCGAGCTCACAGACTCGTCCTTTGTGGATCAGCTGTCGTCAAAAACGGATTAGATGCTCGGTTAGTATTTGTTGCCGTCGCCTATATGCGGTGGTTTATTGATTCCGATGATGACTTCGTCTCGTCCACTCGGGTGTACCATGACACGTGTGTGCACTGGTCAGGTGCAGACTTTATGAGGGTCGGATACTTTCGCCGTGGAGTCAGGGTCGGTTGAAACGGAGGTAAAGACGGTCGGAGTGGGGGACAGGGCTAATTAGTTGTACAACTCTCGTGTAACTATCAAGCAGTTTACGTGTAGTGTCGTAGTGAGATAGGGTAAAATGTTTGATTAAAATAGCTTGTGATTTAACCGTCAATGAGATAGGGTAAACTGTGTTGTTAATATACCTTGTGATTATATTGAGTTGATAGTCTCCATAGCGGGACTAAGGTATATCGACGTTGACACGACATTTGTCTCTTTAATTATTTGCGTTTATGTTGTATTTCAGATTAGTTAAACATCTTGTATTAGTATGTTTGTAAGCGTTACTTGTTTTATCGTTACCTTGCTTGGCGTTGCCATATGCCGGGCTATAGTGTAGCTGTTTCACAAATAACACAGAAATAACAAAACCGTTCATTATTCTACATTTTAGGAAAATACTTATGTTAATATATATATATATATATATATATATATATATATATATATATATATATATATATATGTCTATATATATATATATATATATATATATATATATATATATATATATATATATAATTGGTAGCAAAATATTGTGAAAGGTTTTAAATTTGTCGCATTTATTCGAATCATTTCGCTATAAAAAACAATTCGAAACTATTTGAAACTCGTCGCAGTGTAGCGTAATATGATAAATGTTACGCCTTTCCAATCTATAATTATAATATCAATATATTTTCCTATTTCGCAAATTTTAATCATTAAAGGCAATAAGTTTAATAACAAAATGGACGCCGATGGTGAGTAAGCACAGTTACCTGTCTGAAACGTGCCTTGGCCCAACGGAGCTTACGACACTTTACCCGTCTCCTCGCGTCGGTTGTAACGTGTTATTTCTCAGTAGTCATATTATTATTGCCAACTGTCACACGACAGCAGTTCCAAGTATCGCGACAAGATCGTTGCCAGTGTCTCTGTTGAAGCCAGGTCGTCCGTCTCAAATCTCACTGACTTTTGCGATCTTTCTTCGTGAGAAGGTGTCCCCTGTGGTCGTGATATTGACTGATAATGTTCACAGAAAGTTACGCCGGGTGTCCTCGAGTTAATGTTCTCAACATCGAACCAGAATTAATCTAAACGAACCCGGAAAGTAATTTACTGTATACATTTGACTCATGCATTTACTTATTTATTTAAATAATTCATTAATATTTTAACTTTATATCCACAAAAGAATTGCGATGGTACAGTTCATGTGGACTCGCTCAAGCAAAACAAACGCGAACTACATCATGTCTGCAGCACGGAAGTGTCCGTACTGATAGTAAATGGGAGATATGTATACGCTGTATATTATACACAGTGTATATAATAAATTATATATATATATATATATATATATATATATATATATATATAACATAACATAACATAACATAACATTTTCATTTCAGAACGTCAACACTGTCGGTGATTGGCTCCGGGCCGAGGGCACTATGTTACAGCCTTAACGCGAGCCGAGTAAAATATTTATCGACGTGCGGGAGAACGACACGTCAGGCCCACAGTAAGCGGCGTTGGGTGTTAAACTGTTCTGTCTGGGGACTACGCGCGCTAGGCGGCTTCGTTTTCTACGTGTTTAATCATACGTCGGGGCTTAAGATTCAACACCCGTGGAGTTTAACGACGTTAACTGCTGTTAGTCGCAATGCGCCACCAAGTGCACAAAGGCAGACGACTAAAAATAGTGAAAGTAATTGGTTGGTGACTAAAATAGTGAAAGCAAACACGCAGACATATTTAAAGATTAACTCTGCGTGTTGTTTTATATGATGTGTTCAAACACTTGTTTCTATACTACAGATGATTCTAATGAAGATTATATCAAAATATTTATTTTATATATATAAGATAAGATAAGATAGCTTTATTGCCATGTGTTCACATTGTAGTTACAATAAAACATTGGAATGTGTAATGATATTGGTCGTCGTAATAGTACATTCACATGACAATACATTCACATGCACCAAACAATGATGTTAAAATATACTACTACATTAAATAAAATAAATAAGAACAATCACATAAAAAGGTCCGAATAAAAAATTGCTCATTATAACATCGATAAATAATTGATACGATCTAGTAGAAATATAGTAGCTTAAAATGTAAAATATGAAATAAAAAAATAAAAATATCAAATATAATAAATTATGATAAAATATACATACTAAAACTCATCGGAAAGTGGACTATGTGTTTGCTGCGGGTGGGAGAAAATCACTTCTGTTTTGACAGGGCTTGAACGGCTAAGGGGAAAAAGCTAGTACTAAAGCGGTTGGTCCTGGTTTTTATGGATCTGAATCGGCGACTAGATGGGAGAGGTTCAAATAGGTCATGGGCAGGATGGGATGTATCTTGAGTGATGAGAGTCGCTCTTCCTAACAGACGCTGCTGATACAGTATTTCAAGACTGGGAAGGTCTCTGCCAATGATTCGGGAAGCAGTTTTCACAACTCTGTTTAATCTGAGCGTTTCCTTCTGTGTAATCGATCCAAACCATACTGAGATAGAAAATGTCAGAACACTCTCGATTACAGCTCTGTAAAAGTTGAGCATGACCTGTGTGGTCAAACCAAACGATCTTAACCTTCTTAAAAAGTACAGCCGCTGCTGGGCCTTTTTGACAATATTTACAACATTTAGTTCCCATTTAAGATTACTGGAAATTGTTGAACCGAGAAATTTGAAATGTTGGACGATTTCAACTGTCCTGCCATCGATCACTAGAGGCGAGGGTGAAGAAGATTTCTTTCTCCTAAAATCCACAATCATTTCTTTCGTTTTATTTACATTAAGTTCCAGATTGTTATCGCTGCACCAACTGATGAGTTTGTTTACTTGGTCCCGATATTCAGATTCATCAGAATTTGTTATAAGCCCTATCACTGTAGTGTCATCGGCAAATTTCAGTATTTTAGTACCTACGTGACAAGATAAACAATCATGTGTAAAAAGAGGGTATAACATTGGTGAAAGAACACAGCCCTGAGGCGTGCCAGTGGATAACGTAACTGATGATGATAAGTTGTTGCCTATTTTTACAACATGCGGCCTATTTAAAAGAAAATCGAGGATCCACAGACACATGGATTGAGGAACACCGAGACTCTCTATCTTATCGAAAAGTTTTGATGGGATAATCGTGTTAAAAGCAGAGCTAAAATCAACAAAAAGGATCCTAGCGTAAGTATTTGGGCTGTCGAGATGTTTAAGAACGTGAAACAATCCTATGGCGACAGCGTCGTCAACGGATCTATTGTTGCGATATGCAAATTGAAATTGGTCAAGCAATGGATCGATAATTGATTTCAGAAACTGCAGGACCAAGCGTTCGAGTGTCTTCATGACTACAGAAGTCAAGGCAACAGGCCTGTAATCGTTTAAACAAGAGGCTGTAGATTTCTTGGGAACAGGAATGATAGTTGATTTTTTGAAGCAATGAGGGATTTTACATTGGGAAAGAGACACATTGAATATGTCTGTGAATACACTCGACAGCTGGTCGGCACACAGTTTAAGTAGACATGGAGAGATGTTGTCCGGACCGGCAGCTTTTCTGCTATTTAAACGTTGAAACATGCTTCTAACAACATATTCATCCACTGCGAAAGGAGGGAGGGATGAGGAGGGAGTGATACAGGAAGGAGAGGGAGTGATACAGGAAGGAGAAGTAGTGTTCAGTTTATCAAACCGGCTATAAAAGTCATTCAATCTGTCAGGAAGATTATTAGTGGGATCGGTAGCCGTAATGTTCTTGGGAGACGGCTTGTAGTTCGTTATGGCCTTCAGTCCCTGCCAAATGTTCTTGGAGTTGTTGGTGGACAGATTCTCTTCAAGTTTGTCACGGTATTTCGCCTTGCCGGTCTTGATGGCATTTTCCGCTTCATATCTCGCTTTCTTGTATTTATCTTTATCATTGGCTTTGAATGCATCATGTTTCACCTGAAGCTTGTGTTTAATAGAAGTATTGAACCACGGTTTGTCGTTGGGGTAGATTGTTATTGTTTTAGTAGGTATACAGAGGCCCTCGCAGAAGGTGATGTAATCACTGACTGTTTCGGTGTACTCGTCAATGTCGGCTGCGGCCTCTTTGAATACTCAAAGTATTCTCTCTCTCTCTCTCTCTCTCTCTCTCTCTCTCTCTCTCTCTCTATATATATATATATATATATATATATATATATATATATATATATATATATATATATATATATATATATATATATATATTATGACGTGTCAGGAACATCTTCAAAATACCAAAACATTACTAATAAATATTAAAATGCCTACATAACTTGTCCAATAACATCCGCAAGAAAATAATGCCCGAAACAATATTTGTCATAAATCCATAATGCCTTCTGTAAGATCTAAACACCCGCGGCAGGCAACACACGTATTACTCTGAAACCCGACAAGGGCCGCATTTGATGATTGCGTCAGACACTCTTGTGAAGTCTACATTTTGCTGAGAGCGTATTCATCCATTCTTTGACTCTAAACACCTGTTTCTACAGTACAGGTGAATCTAACGAAGATTATATCAAAATAGTTATTTTGTTGACGTGTCGGGCACAATTTCAAAATACCAAAATATTACTACTAAATATTAAAATTCTTACATCAACTATCCAGTAATATCCGCAAGAAAATAATGCACGAAACAGTATTTGTCCTAAGTCCACAATGCCTTCGGTAACATCTAAACGCCCGCGGTAGGAAACACGTATTTCTCTGAAACCCGACAAGGACCGCATTTGGGGATTGCGTCAAACATTCTTGTGAAGTCAACATTTTGCTGAGAGCGTTCTTCATCCATTGTTTGAAGACACAAAGCACGCCTCTTACGCCCCTTCCCCGTGATCGGAAACCATACTATCCTCACAGAGAGATAATCCTCTGAACCTGAGATCAAAGGGACGAGGATTACGAAGGTCAATACTTTCGCGGGCCACGAAGAGTATGCTGCATCCTGTAGTTACAGAAATCTGACCAAATATCCTTGTACTTGACCAGAAACGCGATCTTCCGCTCTGTCAGATTAAACGATTAGCAGCCGACATTGGCAACCGGTACCACGCCTTGTCCTTGCTGCAAATCACATCGCCCCAGACATAGCGTGCGGCCATAACGTGCGCTGAACGAGGCGAAATAATTTGACTACAAGTTATAAGGAAACGCGGAAACTATCTTAACCACCGGTGCGCGCTGTGCCCGGTTTGAGCTGCATGACAAGGCCAGACTTATTACTGGACACAACAGAACACAATTTTGCCTGCTTTGTTGACATTTACCTACTTTGCACAGGCTTTTCCGCTTATACAGAATCAGGCGAACTAACAAAGTAATTATTTTTCCGTGAAATTGGTTATCTACGGAACTACTGCTATAATTATCCATGCGCATTCTCGGTATGGTTTCAAAGAGAGTTTTACATCACGGATAATGTTATGCATCGGAAGCTCGATGTCAATCTGCTTCTGTAGGTTGCTTTAATCGACCCCCCGGGCGAATAAGCCCAATCTGGTAGTGACGGTTGTCTTGTCTTGTCTTGTCTTGTCACTTGTACCCGGCTTAAATCGCTGAGACATGTAGGGCAAGAGTGTCCAAATATATCCCGGTGATCCAGATTAACTCTATATTTACGCAATGTCACTGCAAATATTATATATATATATATATATATATATATATATATATATATATATATATATATATATATATATATATATATATATATATATATATATATATATATATATATATATATATATTGGACGTCCAAACAGTCGATTCATTTTTTTTATTCCTTTCATTCCAGTACTGCGAATATTGCGATGCCAACGTGACTACATTATTGTGCATTCTACTTTTTCTTAGTGGATTCTCCCTTAACTTGTACTTCTGGACGTGTCGTTTTCCTCTCTCGTCATCCATGCCGTAATCCTCTACTATCAACTTGTCAACCTTGCTCTTTAAAGTTTTTCTTAATCGCTCCATCTTAAAGATGCTCCAATTCTACCATGCACTTGTTTCACGCTTTCTTTGTCAATACCACCCCACTCATCCTCTTCGTCCTACACATCGGAGTCAGCTCCAACGACCTCGCTTGACAATGCCGCTGTAAAAATCCATACTATTTCATCATACATAGGAGGGATTTCTGAGAATTTCCATTTGCAAAACTTGCTACAGTCACCGCAGAACATTTTCCACAGGTGAAGTTGTTGTCTGGAGACGTTTGTGGAAGAGACGACATTGCTTCGGGAGATAACGGGGACGATGTAGGGGACGATTTATGTGAACTGACGAGGCGACCGAATTGGGACCGAAAGAACTGATGGTGCTGCTGATTAGATGTCCAACTGCGGAGAAACTGGAATATTTTAAAGTATTTTAAGAAGTGGGCCAAAAAGCAGGGCAGCGTTAACGATCCATATCTTGAGCTAAAAGAAGACAAACAAATACATAAAGCTGGCTAATGTAGTCAGATAGAATCATTGCATTGAAAATTATATATTACGTGCAAAAACCCATGCATACATCTACCTTACAAGTGTGCCTGCCAATGTATGTCGAGAGTAATCCAATACGTCGTTTTCACACATAAACAACGAACACGTTACGTTGCACATGGAATATACATTCGAAACGCGAAGCAGATATTTCATTAATGACGTCTATATAGAGTGTTACAGAAGTGTTTAGAAATTTAGATCGAACGACACACATTTAACGTAATAAAACCACGTCGTATCACTCGCTGCATGATGTAGCGGGGTCCTTCGGTACCAGGGATCTGATTAGTGGCATATCTAATGTGAGTTTCAGCAAAATATCAAATGTTAGCAGAAACCGTTCCTATTTACATACCTAGATACAGTAGACGCTTCCGCTGTTTTCGTGCACCAGAAGTGACGTCACAATTGTCTAGTGTTTGCTATCAGGTTATACAGATGTCATTAATGAAATGTCTGCATCTGGTTTACAATGTGTGTTCCATGTGAACAAATCTTCCATAATTTTGTGAAAACAACGTATTGGATTACCCTCGACAGAAATTGGCAGGCCCCCTAATATGTCAGTTGTATGCGTCGTTGTAAGTACGTAGTATATTTTTTTGTTACATTATAATGTTTCCTATTATGACAATATGATTAGTCACAAATACCTTTATTCAAACAGTAAACAAAGTCAGCTATATATCAATAATAATAATAATACAGTCATTAATAGGGAAAATAATCTGATTACGAGTATTTACTAGAATAGAAGCAAAACGGACATCGTCAGAAACCAGGAAGAAACAGGAGAACTAATGATTGGTCGTCATATACGTTAACACGGTAGTAGATTGAATAGTAGGATGGAACTTCAACAAAATAGTAGTAAAGGTATCGTTATAGTGTATATGAGAACGTATTCCTCAACATAGTATCTAGTAGTACTATGTACAGGTTTCTCTGCCAAGTATATTTATTGCCTTGAACATGGAGCTTCGGTTGGCGAACTTGCAACTGGCAAATGCAAATAACATGTGCCGTGTAGGACACTCCCCGGTGATATACTTTACTTCTGGTTGGGGAAACGACATAACCTGACGACTTAGCGAGTTAGCAGGTGAAAGTGTCTGGTCGCGTGTAATTGGATGGAGTTAATGGTCATCCGTTCGACTGACCCGTGGCCAACTCGTCACGAGTAACACAGACGCCGATGACGGACAGAGTGCTCGTTCGTTACACTGCGGCTCATCGCTAGAATGATAAACACCCACACATCTACATGGTCGGCTCACGTGTCCAGGCCGCGGTCTTAATCATGGAAGAAATACTCTGTTGATGCGATGCATAGCAGCTTAGCGAGTTTTGATTAGTTGCTCATTTGATAATTAACTAAAAATGAGTTCTCATTAGGAGGGTAGTGATATACAGTTATGACTTTGTATAGCATGTACATAAGCATTTCCTATAGTGTGGTTTATTCGGCCACAAACGCTAATCTAGGTGTTATAGTAACCTGACCAACATAACTGTGTTATCGTACTTTAATCGTTCATAGCACACATAACGTAATTGTTACACATGTTCGCGCACCATTGCACACGCACGTACACCAATACGCACACGCACCACACGCGCGCACACGCGCACGCGCACGCGCATGCCCACACCCACACACCCACCCACACACACACACACACACACACACACACACACGCACGCACGCACGCACGCACAAATGCACGTGTTTCCTCCTCATACGCCTGGACTTTTTGTACCATTGACAACAGTGACAACTCCACGTACGACAGAGAGGAGCAATCTCCGTAAGCACCGACAAAATGCAGTTTCCTGCGGATGTGTGACTGACAGTTGGTGACACTTGCCCGCCAAGAGATGG
>OZ024863.1:29403996-29413996 GCA_964017155.1 Oasisia sp. SBJ-2009
ACACACACGGGGTATTTACGCCCTCGGTGTCATCGCTTACTTCTGCTTGTTAGTTCTGTCGCTATTTTCTCATCTATTCCCACCCTATCGTGTTTTACATCCTTCAATATCGCCCACACATGTCAGCGTTTGCTACTGTGACAAGATCAATGTCCTAGTGGGTGAATCCTGAGTTACGGCATTACTGATATATGCTACCAACCAGGCGAAATCGGTCCCTCGCACGCAAACACATATTACATCCTTTAATATCGTCCCGACATGTTAGCGTTTGCTAATATGACAAGATGAATGTTCTTGCGCATGAATTCTGAGTTACTGAATAACTGAATTTCTGATACATGCGCTCTGTGCGCTACCCGGATGTATAAATTAACTACAACGAGATTAAATCCTCCGTCGCACGCAACCACGTTCGGTTATCGTGTTGCAAACGCAAATGCTTAAGTGTGTTTCTAACGAAACGATCCTCTATGCCATCTATTTACATTACCATAAGGGCATAAATCCATAGCTTTGCGCTGTCAACACGGCATTAAACCTAGCCATGCCCCGCTGCACGAGGCGTCGTTTACATATTGCCAATCACTATATTAAAGCCCGTCTCATGGACGGGTGTAAGCTGATTACAAGTGCGGATTATATCATGCACTTTCTCCGCTCGACTCCAGAGCTGCGGCTAAAATAACAGCCTCGTAACGCAATCAGATCAATTCACCAATAACGTGTGTACCATGTCGGCTTATGCTGTACAATATGCATATCAACTACACTCACCAGTCAGCTTAAATGTGAACGTTTAATTGCCCATTGTTATATGAACCTCTCTCGTCAAAGTCGGACGATTTCTGTGTAAACCATACTGGGAATGGCGGATGTTGACATTCTGTTTACAACATACGTCGGGGTGATAATTGTGGAGGGTTAATTTTACACCGTTAGGATTCCTTTCTATGTTGCCGGAAACGTATATTGTTTAGGACAGACAGCGGAACTGTAAACATGTGGTTAAATGTTTGTATTCAGTGCATTTCTATAGAGGGTCTACATGAAAGCGAAGGAAAGCGTATGCAATCTCGACTCCATTGGTAAGTAGTAAATAAGTCTACAACTGTGTTGACAGGAACATGTCAGCCATATGTTGTCGATTGCTGGACATAGTGCTGGAAGTCAGTCAACACCTGCAAATTATAGCAATGAACACTCGTCTGCATTGAGAACTTCAGCGCTTTACATTTAAACCGAAAAGTTGGCGCCACCAAGACGTTCAACTCTGTAAAGTTCAAGATCTCATTCAACGGTAAATAGGTTACGATTTGGGTTATTGATTACCATAAATGTAAACGTTTGTGTGGATAATTTATGGCGTACAAGTTTAGTGATTCGCTTAAACGAAGGCACTTGTTGGACCTGCCAACTCGGCCGAACCCACGAGGGTATTAGTCCTCCGACCTGGTACTGATTGCAAGCACCGATTATGACGTCACCTGAGGTCAGGTCAGGTCAGATGAGGTCAGGTCAGGTCACTTACCGGAGTACTCGTCGCCGACCTCCTCAATGAGTGTCGTGTTGAGCCAGGCCGAGTGTTTGTCTCTCTTCCAACTGACGGTCTCCAGGCGGTAGTAGTCGAGGCTGATGTGAGTCTTCGGGATGCCGTAGACGAGCGCCTCGCTGGCGAGGTGACAGAAGGCGCTCACGATCTCGCCGCGTCCGTCCCTCTCGTACAACACCTTCACCTTGGTCCACGAGTAGTCGTCCATGAGGCGGATGAAGGATTGTGCGAGCGACTGGAGGTTGGCGGGGCCGGCGCGCGTCAGGAGCGGGTAGACGGCCTGACGCCGGGTGAAGAAGTCGAGGGCCATGGCACCCACGGACACCATCGGCACGTTCCAGAAGCCGATCTGGCGCGCCACGGGCGCCGCGGCGTAGTCGCACACGGGGCCGAAGAAGACGCTAGTGCGGCCCTCCACGAAGAAGTTGATCGCCTCGTTCATGCCGGCCGCCTCCGAGCACTTCGAGTCCTTGTAGTGGATGTCCAAGTGGCACGACGACAGGAGCCCGTCGGCGTGGACGCGCTCGATGGCGATGGACGCGGCCGGACGTACCTTGCCGATGGAGAAGAGGCGAGACGGGTCCTGGGGCAGGACGGCCGCGATCATCGCCTGGCTGTGGTCGCCGGCCGTAGCCCGCTGGCACAACGAGAGGACGGCCACGACGCAGTGCAACCACGCGCGCAACATTGTCACTGTATCCACTTAATGCTCGGCCGGGTCTGGCGGACGAGTCGTCGTCGCTGGGTCGATTTCGTAGTCCTCGCTCGTGTTTCTACTACAGTGTAGCGTATCGGTTTCACGACGCTACGACGAGATGTCGGTTATTACAGTACCGCAAGAGGGGCGTGGACTGCCATTGCAGTGCGGCACAGTGAATGGAACACCATCTTCTGCGATCGTAGCCAAACCGGAAAAACACGAAATACGTTGACACGTGATGTCGGCCGTATATCGTTGTCGCGGTCATGAAGCATGCTCGCGACAGCAACAGACTGCAGTAGAGTAATCAATGTAGTGACCAGGGACCGCGATGCTGTAATTCAAGCAGCACTCAAGAGATCCGTGTTTGACCTCACCGGTCGCTCTTTCACTCGAGAAGGCAAAGAACAATCCACAATGCCGTGTCCGACTGGACACGCGACGGAGAATCACTACACGCCCAGTCGGTTAAGTGCAGCGCAGCATCCGCGGGGTAATCCCTCCTTCCTTCGAGTCCGACTGCACATTCGCGCTGGCAAGTGGATCCGGCTTTCTTTAATTGAAATGTAATTTGACCAGACAACGGCCGTTCCGTACGATCGACATCGGAGTCGGTAATAATGCCGGTGGTATGACAGCGATCAGATTTCGTGCGAGCGTGCGAGCGCCTTCAGAATCGATGCCTGCGTGGAGTCGGTGTGTGCGCCGTGTGCCTGACGTGTCCCCTGCAGCCAGTTGCTGGCCCAACAATGGCGTGCATCATACTTCCTGTTCCGGTAGGAGCAGATCACATTCTATCACTTGAATACACGACATCTCTCATTCATTAAATGTGCTCCTTCGTAGTTAAAAACGCCGCATTTGGGGTCCAACGCTGCTGTCGTGATGTGATATCATGTAGTGTAATTAATAGGCGACTCAATTAATATGTCAACAATTACGCGATGCCAAGAAACGTGATAACAGTTGCACCCATCCGGAATCTTGCATTCTGTTTCCTCGTTGAACAACTCGACTGAAACGACCAGCCAGTATATTTGTCTCTACCGTCAACAAAACAATATTTGCGTCAAATCCCTGTGTTTTCCGCGAAGTGTTTCTTCTCAGAAAAGCGGCTTACGGTTTAATCCGTTTCCCTTATCCACGCACCAGAATCCCAAACGGACTTCACAAATATCGCTTTTGGTGCGAGTGTGTATTCCTTTTCGGGACGCACTTGTTCGTCCGTCCCTAATTCCCTTCGCACTACTTCCGGGTCGGCGGGATGAGAGGAGAACGGGGACACTGCGTACGTCGCGACCGGGTCTGTGACGGAGACGTAAGCGGCTCGAGCTAGCTCCCACACGGCTGCGTCCGATAGACCGACTAATGCACCGAGTCCGCATCACTCGCAGCTGACGACACGGCCGTACCCACCTCCCCGCCGCCGTCGTCTCACGGCCGCCCCGCGCGGCCCGCCACTTACAGGTCCACTACACAACACCCGTTGGTCGCCGGCGTGGACAAGACAAAGACAACGAAGCCCGCAACGGTGCACCTCGACGACGAAACTCTACGCCCCATCATCATCGGTTACTCTATCAATTAGGCGCTGGTTGTGTGTTATAACGGACCATGCAATGTCGCTCGTCCTGCGAGATAATGCTACGCTCCACTCCAGCGCGTCGTCAAAACGAAACCAATCACGGGGCCGTTCAACCCGTGTCGGAAGACACCAGTTATCATCGTTTTTTCGGCGACGATTTCACGAATAATGGCACATTTCCAATTACGTCGCTAAACATATGGGTCGAATACGACAGCTCCGTAATGTGGGCCATTTGCGTTGTTATTGATCCGGCGGGATCGCGAAATCAAAAATAACCGTCGTAATACCGCGTTAATATCGCTAGTTATTAACGGTCGCCGTTCTTGATGGAAAACTCCCCGGGGCGTATGATGGAATCATGTTATAAACCCATGTAACACGTATAGATAGATAGATAGATAGATAGACCGAAAGAGAGCCGCACTAGTTACATCGACGCGGGAATTCTGCGGTGAATTGCCGCCGGGTGAGAACAGCTAACAGTATTACGCCAGAAATTTAACTCGTCACCAGTCGATAGCAATACGTGCAATCGAAACAATCACGAAACGCGGTCAACACGATCAACTATGTTGCGTTACAAACATCGATAATATAATCCGGCATCCTCACTGATGAACAGGAATGCAAACGCGATCTTCAATTTGTTAACGACAAGCGCGTCATTGATCGAACCGTGTTGATGCCTCGCAGCGAACTATTCTCGGTGGCTTCGGACAGCATGAGAAATGACTCGACATATTGGCGAGCCGTGGACACGTTCTGGGGGCACTTCTGTCGCCCAATGCCGCTGACTGATTGCACAACCATTTAATGCACTAGGCAGCTGAGGATATCGTGTTTACTTCACTCAGGATTAGCGCCCCGTGTACGGTCATTCGATATTCGTGTTCCATGACGTGATAATGCTAACGATTTGCCTGTGTTTTGGAGCCGTTGAAATCGAACATATGTTTTTTAAGTCTGGAAATTCGGCGTCAAGGTTATAGGCAAGATCGTCATGGGCCATTGAACGGTTCATGTTCCGTCGCTAGGCTCCGACAAACAGCGGCCTCCTTGACTGCGTGCCCGAGGGCCATAAATTACGATCTCTGAGTGATCCGCAATTGCCAGACGTCAATGGGACTGTTGACTCCCGGGAGTTTTTGATGTGTTTACCAGATTTCCCTGCTGGACAATGGTAGAACTAGCGTGTAATACGAACATAACTTCTAAAACAGTTTCTGTTGAATCTTGACCACAGTCGTGCTATATCTACGTACGAATGGCACGAATTTAATTAGCTTTGGTGTTTTTTTCTTGCGGAAGACGGCAGCAGACGTCAACAGCGCTATGAAAAAGTGATTCCTGTCGCGTTGAAGACACGATAGAACTCAATATTAATGTCGTAAAAACAACTACGTATAATGAATGATGCATATCGATGTAATGTGATTTATGAACAGTTGTTCTTAGTAACTAGAATGTTATTTGTTTGAAGCTCCGTTGTTTTATATAGCCACATTTATGATAATTTTATTCATCGAAACTCTTGGCTCATTTCAATCTCATGACCCTTTCTAATGTCTCAATTACAGTTTGTAAACGAAACCTTAGAAGCTAAAAATTACAATCAGATGTAACAATGTACTACATAAATGTTGTGAATGTATTATATATGGTGTACGTTTTACAAAGAATGCTACATCAATAAACAACATTAGTACATTAAGGTAAAACGTTCCAGTAGTCTTACACAATGACCATTTCACAACCAAAACAAGGTAACGGTGCGTTTTCCAAATTACCACAAATTATCACAAGTCCACTGTTCTTGTTTACACATTCTGCGCTATATAAGGACAATTTCGTTACTTCGTCATAGTTGAACATCATTGCTAAGACCGATAGGTACGCACACTCGCACGCACCCACTCTCTCTCTCTCTCTCTCTCTCTCTCTCTCTCTCTCTCTCTCTCTCCCTCCCTCTCTCGCCTCCTCGTTCCTTCTTTCGCTCTCCGTCCGTCCGTCCGTCCGTCCGTCCGTCCGTCCGTCCGTCCGTCCGTCCGTCCGTCCGTCCGTCCGTCCGTCCGTCCGTCCGTCCGTCCGTCCGTCCGTCCGTCCGTCCGTCCGTCCGTCCGTCCGTCCGTCCGTCCGTCCGTCCGTCCGTCCGTCCGTCCGTCCGTCCGTCCGTCCGTCCGTCCGTCCGTCCGTCCGTCCGTCCGTCCGTCCGTCCGTCCCTCCCTCCCTCCCTCCCTCCCTCCCTCCCTCCCTCCCTCCCTTCCTCCCTCCCTTCCTCCCTCTCTCCCTCTCTCTCTCTCTCTCTCTCTTTTTCCTCTCTCTCTCTCTCTCTCTCTGTCTCTCTCTCCCCTTCTTTCCCTACCCTTCCTTTCCTCCCTCCACCCTCCACCCCCTTCTCTCCCCTTCTGTTGCTCTATATCTCCTTACCTCTCCCCTCTCTCCTTTTTCCCGTCTCGACATGTATCGCTTTATTGCTATATGTTAAACCACAAATGGCTGGCAAACGAATATGTCCTTGCTCTAGAAAAAGGAATGTCCCAATATAGCACATTTGTAAAAACGTCGAGCCGCTGGCCTTTCGAACAACTACTGTTGTATTAGTGCACCACTGACCTCGCAGAACAGGAAGGACTCGAATGGCTGTCAATATGGCGGCTTGTCGGTGTAAGCGGCTTTACCAACACACGAGAGGAAGGGACCTATTTACCGACGCCATTAGGTGCCGTCGTGACACGTACTTCGCGGTCTCATCTGCTACAAGAGCTGCCTGGATGGGTCATTATTGTGAGAGTTCCTCGTTCAAGTGCTGTACGGAAAAGTACTGCCATGAATGCTGACCTTCGAATGTTCCACCTCCGTGAACGCCGGATTCCCGTTTTATGATATTAAATAAAAGAAATAACCGGAGATGCTGTTGTAATTTCCATTTGCTCTTTAAACTATTCGCGCAAGGTGGCGTTTAGCGTGCTATTTTGAAAATGAAGTAGACAGAAGATTTTGCCATAATTATAATCAAGTCAGAGACAGAGTGATAGACACAGTGAGCGCAGGGTTTTATTATATATGGGAAATTTAAGCTGTGGTCAGAATACTTTAACAGAGTTGTCAGCTTTGTGTCTTAGGGGTGTTTCGTCAACTGTATTGTTGGCGTCGTGTTATTTAGTCGTTGCCATTACGAAGGTAAATCTGTCTCCCGGTTAATATCGAGACTGCGTGCAATGGTAATGCCAGAGTTCGTGTCGGCTGAGTCTGGCTGTTTGAGTGAGCGAATTAATGTGAAATTACGACATATTCTAAACCCAGTATGGCGACCGCTGTCTGTAGTGATGGCGCCGACAGCAGTGCCTTTGTCGATGTTGTGTTAGTTCCGGCTTTAAGGATGATAACCCAACAGATAATCTTAACTGTATAGCACATAGCATGATATGTGTATACGTTAAAAGTCGTCGTTGATTTTAAAGGGAAACGTTCCACACAACTGTTGACGTGTTTAACATATCTAGCGCTGTAGTCGAATCAGTCAAGACGAATGCCACCACCAGCGCAAAGATGGCGCCTGTCTTGTCACGTCCACCGGAAATTACTTTCCTACCTCCACTGGGGCTCGGCGTGACTGTCGCCATACATTCATGTTCTATTTTAAAACATCGCCATTACCGCAAGAACGTAATGTTACACACGCGGTCGACTTAGCAGTACCAAAGAAATTCTACGTAAATTACTTCTTGTTGGAGTTATATTGATAAAACTGTTTAGCCATATTAAAGGACATCACCTCTGGAATGGGACTGCACTTGTTTTCAAAGGACGGCTAATATTTAGAAGAAAGTGTAAATACTATAAGGATCATTGATATACATGTGTGTTTAATATAAGCGCCTGGGACAGATCTTCGTTTACCATAACTAGGTAAACATGTATAAGTGTATTCCTTTCATGCAAACACATTTCAGATACTTGTCAGGGTCTTTGTATAACATTTATTGATAATAATATAATATAATATAATATAATATAATATAATATAATATAATATAATATAATATAATATAATATAATATAATATAATATCATATCATATCATATCATATCATATCATATCATATCATATCATATCATATCATATCATATCATATCATATCATATCATATCATATCATATCATATCATATCATATCATATCATATCATATCATATCATATCATATCATACAATACAATACAATACAATACAATACAATACAATACAATACAATACAATATAACATAACATAATATAAAATATAGTATAATAGAGTATTAAACACACAATATATAATAATTATAATATAATGCAACGTAACGTAACGTAACGTAACGTAACGTAACGTAACGTAACGTAACGTAACGTAACGTAACGTAACGTAACGTAACGTAACGTAACGTAACGTAACGTAACGTAACGTAACGTAACGTAACGTAACGTAACGTAACGTAACGTAACGTAACGTAACGTAACGTAACGTAACGTAACGTAACGTAACGTAACGTAACGTAACGTAACGTAACGTAACGTAACGTAACGTAACGTAACGTAACGTAACGTAACGTAACGTAACGTAACGTAACGTAACGTAACGTAACGTAACGTAACGTAACGTAACGTAACGTAACGTAACGTAACGTAACGTAACGTAACGTAACGTAACGTAACGTAACGTAACGTAACGTAACGTAACGTAACGTAACGTAACGTAACGTAACGTAACGTAACGTAACGTAACGTAACGTAACGTAACGTAACGTAACGTAACGTAACGTAACGTAACGTAACGTAACGTAACGTAACGTAACGTAACGTAACGTAACGTAACGTAACGTAACGTAACGTAACGTAACGTAACGTAACGTAACGTAACGTAACGTAACGTAACGTAACGTAACGTAACGTAACGTAACGTAACGTAACGTAACGTAACGTAACGTAACGTAACGTAACGTAACGTAACGTAACGTAACGTAACGTAACGTAACGTAACGTAACGTAACGTAACGTAACGTAACGTAACGTAACGTAACGTAACGTAACGTAACATAGCATAACATAACAACATAATATAATATAATATAATATAATGAATGAGTCGACAAAAGATGACCTTGTCACCCAACGAGACGTCTCTAGCGAATCGATAGGGTCTGAGAGTGTGGTCTTAGAGTGGAAATTGTTACTGTGCGCGACAGGCATACATAATTTAACTGGTAGAACATTTCCCGACGGCCATTGTCCACAGAGACACGGGGTCTGTGTCGACATGAAAGGCCACTCGTCAGAATACGAAAGCAATCTAGTAAAACGCCGTGCTACCTGATATTAGCACAGCCTGGCAGGCGCCGATATCAACCGTGCCCAACTGAAACAAATGGTGCAGAAACCACCATTAGTTACTGGCAATCCACAATGCTCAACTGTTGTTATTCAGTCAATAAATTGACACGGCATCAGTTATGTTTGCGTTTTCATTGGGTTTTTATTAGAAACTGTCGAAGTCGTTTATTTCTTACTTTTCTTCTGGATAAAAATACGTTATTTTGATCTTTACTGTCCATAACTCACGTTATGTCGCAAGTTAGTGATTTTATCCACGAGTAAATCCTCTATATGTTGTAGCCGATTAACGGTTGCCTTCTGTCTCCGGGCGCCGATGTCGTGGTTTGTCGCAGGAGGTTGAGTGATGACGGATACCGTCTAACGAGGAAAGATGTCTTGTTAACGAAAGTCAACGGCTTTGGCGACAAATGTCACATTGGGTTACGATGCTAATGACGTCGAATCAATCTGTGTCAGTGTCGCCGAGTTTTTTTAGTCAGAAAACAATATCGTTCTTGCTTCCGCTGTGTGACTGTGATAATGTCATCTGCGCCGCTTATTGTGATCAAAGTCAATCCCGTACAGTCAATACTACATCTACTACTACTATTAAAAATAATAACCCCTGACACATCTAAATATGTATCAGGGGTAAATTGACATAACAGTCATTGTCTTCATATTTACCCTTTTCAAACATTGCAGATTGTAGTATTGTAGCTGAATTATCCTGTTTGTATTGTATTTTATTGTTGTTAACAATGTTCTGAATACAATGTTCTGAATAAACCTTCATATTATTCATATCTTCA
>OZ024863.1:29418996-29453996 GCA_964017155.1 Oasisia sp. SBJ-2009
AGTTACAAACCTAGGATCTTGCATAGATCGCATGCACAGATGCACAGTTGCACACATACGCACGCACGCACGCACGCACGCACGCACGCACGCACATACAAACAAATACGTAAACACACGCGCGCACACACATATACACACACACGCACGTACATGCGCACACACGCACGCACACACATACATATACACACGCACATAAAAACACATACATACATACACACACGCGCACGCACACACGGACACACGAAAACACGCGCACACACGCAGACACGCACACACGCACACACGCACGCACGCACGCACGCACGCACGCACGCAAACACGCACACACACACGCACACACGCACACACGCACACACGCACACACGCACACACGCACACACGCACACACGCACACACGCACGCACGCACACACACACACACACACACACACGCACACACGCACGTACACACACACACACACACATATACACACAAACAAACAAACACACACACACACACGCACGCACGCACGCGCGCGCACACACACACACAAACATACACACAAACACACACGTACACACACGCACGCACACAACCAAACTCAACACACACGCGCGTGCGCCGGCAAAACTGAAAATTGCCACGTATGACCTGACGATCAGATGTCCAATGACAACACAAACACTTCTATCGCGTTGTAATCCTTGGCGGTTTTAAGTGATACTTCAAGTGGTTTTTCCATCGCAGTCCCAGCTGACGTCTCTCGCTACACTTGGCTACTCGCTCGTGAAGTCAACCGCCAACGACCGAGTCGCAATGAATGCAACGTCCGTCTGATTCGATGACAGAACACCGCTTAACGCGTGTGTCTCTCGGGTGTCGCTGGGAGCAAAGAAAGTGGAGATATATCGACATTCGCTGACATTTGGGTCAGAGCCGCGGGCCAGATAAAAGGAAACTCTCATTCCCGCGCATTGATTTCTAACAAGAACAATGTAAAACGGAAACTGTTTCGTAAACAAATCAGCGCCATCAGCATGCGAAACTGGTGTTATGATCTTGTGTCGCCGTCACAGGCGTTGGAGTAAACAGCTCGGCATCGCAACGGAAGCTTTGGTTGATTTACTCGTTATTGCTGTACGGATCGGGAAAGATAAACCAAAAGTAGGTTTTCCCTGTGCAACTGTTATAGACAGGAGAGACGAACAGGGAAGTGAAAACAACCCATTTGTATCGATCTGCAATCAGCATCCTGACGTCACTCATTTTTTTATCAACTTGCTGTAAGATAATATGCACACCCGCACCCGCACCCGCACCCGCACCCGCACCCGCACCCGCTCCCCGCACCCGCACCCGCACCCGCACCCGCACCCGCACCCGCACCCGCACCCGCACCCGCACCCGCACCCGCACCCGCACCCGCACCCGCACCCGCACCCGCACCCGCACCCGCACCCGCACCCGCACCCGCACCCGCACCCGCACCCGCACCCGCACCCGCACCCGCACCCGCACCCGCACCCGCACCCGCACCCGCACCCGCACCCGCACCCGCACCCGCACCCGCACCCGCACCCGCACCCGCACCCGCACCCGCACCCGCACCCGCACCCGCACCCGCACCCGCACCCGCACCCGCACCCGCACACGCACACGCACACGCACACGCACACGCACACGCACACGCACACGCACACGCACACGCACACGCACACGCACACGCACACGCACACGCACACGCACACGCACACGCACACGCACACGCACACGCACACGCACACGCACACGCACACGCACACGCACACGCACACGCACACGCACACGCACACGCACACGCACACGCACACGCACACGCACACGCACACGCACACGCACACGCACACGCACACGCACACGCACACGCACACGCACACGCACACGCACACGCACACGCACACGCACTCACAAACGCACATGCACACGCACCCGCACCCGCACCCGCACCCGCACACGCACACGCACACGCACGCACGCACGCACGCACACGCACACACACACATTTATTAGACAAACAGCCTTGAAGATCTAAGATTGTTTAGATGTACATGCTCTCCTATTACTCAAACATCTAAGCAGGATTTCTGTCATCATGGAATCAAGAACTTGTTTTCATATACGTCCCATTAAACGTGACATTTAAACGTCTCCCCAAGATACATGATATGATGACAATGATGTTGACCTCACAATGAAACTGTACAATAATTTCTACATCGCCGCTGTTAATCCTCTTTCGAAGCCAAGCCTCACACTGTGTTCATTGCGTGGAAAAACGAACTACTTTACCAAGTGGGACAAATTGTGCCTATTACGTACGCTACACAGGACAATGTCCTTAGACTGGACCACGGATCTCGATGAACAATTTCCTCACACGCCCACGCAGGCAGCTCGCAGCAACCAACTAGTTTTTGCCAATCGGACACGAGGACACAGTGCAGTAGAACTCAATAAGTCAACGTCGGCCGCGGCGACCTGGCGGCCAGAGCTAATTCTCTCGGTGGCAATCTTGTTAAATCCGTTTGAATCTTGACACGCCATCCAGTCCGAGCGATCAGTATGGTATACAGCGTATGTACTTGAATGATGACACAATGCACTGGTGCGGTTCAAGGGAAACACACAATGCAGCTTCCGTATAAGAATGGACGGGATATGGGGTACAGCTGAAAGAAGACTGTGATGTCTGTAGCTCGTGGGTTCATGCAACGTGTTGGAATCGATATAGAATGTTATGAGGCATAGATAGATAGGGGGAGGCTTAGAGAACTGTCTTAGTTCACGCAGCCTCAGAATACGTGGTCTGTCTCCCCGCCGCTCGACAGCAAGTGTGAACGACGACAAGCGTTGATTCTTAGTTACCCTGTTTCAAAATATTTGTTTCATGGAAGATAATGTAATTTTCCCATCATCAGACTTGTTCAATATATATTGCATTTATCTTTCGATTATTTTAATGGAAAGAAACGTGGTTTAAGCCAGGCACGTGTATGTACTACGTTTATTTAAGTATTTTTTAACAACATATAACACGTACACACGCACACACACGCAAACACTAAATACACACATACGCACGCGCACACAACCACATACACTCACAACTAAACCCACATACCCACAGGTACACGCACACACAAAACACATACCCACACATACACAAGCGCACACACGCACACGCACACGCACACGCACACGCACACGCACACGCAAACGCACACGCACACGCACACGCACACGCACACGCACACGCACACGCACACGCACACGCACACGCACACGCACACGCACACGCACACGCACACGGACACGCACACACGCACGCACACACACACGCACACACACACAAACACACACAAGACTAAACTCTGCGCACTGTTAATACTATTATTGTTCCGTGCCGTGTGTGCCTGGGGCCCCGCTGCCAGCGGGAGGCTGGATCAGACTAAGTACACGTTTATCTGCGAGCGCCGTCCGAGACTAAGACGATCGATCTGCCTCCGAGCCCCGACAGTGCGCCGCTCTGCTTTGCCTCTCCGTCAGTCCCGGGGGCTCGGCGCAATAACGCACGTCCATTCCCGGACGAGGTTTTGCTTTAGTGCGCCCGCAAACCGTCGTGAGGCGACTACCAAGCGGCGGCCGCAGTGACAACCTCCGGCCCGCCAGATACGCCGATAAGCCGCCGGGATTATAAGCGCGGCAAGTGTCGTTTTATTCCCCGAATTCATTACCGCGATCACTGCAGAGTGCGATCTTATCGCCAGAGACATCGGCCATGTCCCGCGTTATTGGTCGTCGGTTTATGCTCCACCTCGTCCCCGGCTACGTGGGTGGCACGGCAAGTCCAGGTTCGAATACCGACTGTGTGTGATCATTATTGACCAGATGATAACGCTGACGACCAAATGACTGCGTCTCATCGACAACAGTCAGCGACGGTCGGCCAAACGCCAGATGATGGTGCCATTGTCGACGCCTGATGACGGCGCCATTGACGACGCCAGATGACGACGCCTGTGACAGCGCCAGATGACGGCGCCAGATGACAACGCCAGATGACGACGCCAGATGACTGCCCCAGATGACGACCCCAATGACGACGCCAGATGACGGCGTCAGATGACGGCCCCAGATAACGACGCCAGATGACGGCGTCAGAAGACGGCGCCAGATGACGGCGCCAGATGATGACCCCAGATGACGGCGCCAGATGATGACCCCAGATGACGACGCCATTGACGACGCCAGATGACGGCGCCATTGACGGCGGCAGATGACGGCGGCAGATGACGGCGCCAGATAGCGAACCAGATGATGGGGCCAGTGACGACGCCAGGACATTGACACTTGACAATGATGGACGCGACCGTAGATCTATATTATCCCCTCGTCGGAGCACAATCGTCTCTCGCCCGGCCACTTGACAGAGATCGACGATATTGATGACGTCCTTTTTACCCGGGTCCATTTGTAACGTCCTTTCGCATATCGATATTGTTTCAGATTCATTTTGCAATATATAATACTAAATATAGACACTCGCATACCAACTCATATACAACACGCAGAAGTAAGCTGATTATATAGATATAATTACGTATTGTTTTGTTATCGGACAGGCTAAATATTTAACTAGTCTGGTCAACAGTTAATAAAACTGGAAAATACATGTACGTTATGTACTATAGCATAAGTTTAGTAACATTTTCGCAACTGGGTTGGATTCATTTACAATTAAAAACAATTAATGCATTAAAAGATCAGAGAATATCAATACACTGACATGTGATACTGTATTAATTTTACTTTATTCTCCCCTATCGTGTTCTCTGGCCGTTGTATTAATCCCCATAATATAATAGCGTTGTATACGGTATCTGTTCGCCCTGGTTACTGGCAAAGGGCACGCATTACCCGTCTAATATCATATTTGATATGCCTTTTGTCAGGCAGCAGATGGTTTAATCTGCGTCTGCCGAACATGTCAAACATAAATCAGTCACAATAATTAACTGATAACAATGCTCTTTTATTAAGCCGACTGCACATAGACCTACTACACATCACTGAGCCGGATCCATGGTAGGTTTAATCTATTACGGAAGAAGATTTATTGTTTTCTCCACCAATAATCGCGCGCATAAGTGAGACTTCGTAAAGGTCGCAATTAACTCGTGTGCTATATGAAAAATCACGCGTCCACTCGGTGATATAAATACGACAACTGATTGCGTAGGTCTGTGTTTGTCGCGTTGTCCAATTTAAATGTCCGTTGTTTCCAGCCGTCGCTTTAAATAGTGGATCTACGGAGACTCGATCGAAGACGACTGATCTATCACAGGCCACTACTTCTGTCATGCAGATATTCAACGGGACTAAAACCTCGTCACCCAGCAACGTCGTCCGAGGCTTTGTCGTCCAGGAAGCTGTTATTTATGAGTGTGTTAAATCTGCTAATTTCGCCATCGAGTTGTTGATGCTGTGGGTTTGTTCTTCCGTCCCCCGAGGCTGAGGTCAGTGAACGACGAGGCACGAGGCTGAGGCGGTTCAACGGGAAGTGTGCACCGTGTGTTCGTGTGAGTGTTTGTACAAGCATTGCACAAGTTAGTCAATAAAATCGACGTTTCTTGTAGCGTTAATAACCTCGGATAGAAAGGTAATTCTTGCTGGGAATAAAGAATGTATAATGTCTTGCTTTAATGCAGTCTGACGGTGGTGCCGTTCTTGTAATGCTTGTACACAATGTTAAATATATTGCGATCTTTAGAAATTGTGTTCCTGATTCCTGTTATCATCATTTTAACATATACTCCATTTTCACGACAATTTTTTTTATAGAAATGCATCGATCTCAGGAGCATTAAAAAAACTTGAAATGCAATCCACGAATCCACGCCATTCAGATTTTCATCAAAACGTCACTGAAAGTCTAATAACCTCACGTATTGTCTTTCTGGGTTCATATTGCGCCACTATGTTGGCCTGTATCCGTATAGACGGAACATATGGAAAGTAGATGACAGCACTGCAAAACGGACAACATGTGCCCCAACTGATCTGCTCAACCGAAGCGACTAAACGATGTTCAAAGCTCTCCCAAATTGATAGCGAACTGCGGCGCCCTTTCTAGAATCCACACAAGCGTGTATAATGGCCGCTAACGCGAAGGTCAGTTGTCGCCAAATTTCCGCCGACGCGTGTTTTGTCTCCACTAGACCCGCCCACCGGCTCTACAAGGGCCTGGTGGCAGCAAGAGACAAATAGCGCCGACATGCCGCGACCGAGAGGCCGGACCGGACACAGAACTGGACACTGGACAGGACAGTCACCAACGACAGCCCGACATGGGCTGGGGACGAGTCATTCACGTCCAGCTTTTTGTGATTTGGACACAGAGGCCACTTCTTGTGATTTCTTCGAATTTTGTATTGCTTCAACTACGTGTTTGAGCCAAAAATGTCTCTGGCTATCATTCTTTATTATTATTATTATATACTTTTAAACGTATAATAACAGCCAAATTATTATATTTAATTAGTATATTCTATAAGCACGATGTTTTTCACACGACTCGTCCTGATTGCAGTGTAACATCCAACCTGTTTCCTCCCCGTGTCTGGACTAGTTATCCTTCGTACCCTCCGGAGACAGCCTGCACTAACCACAATTCCCATTTGTTATTTAGCACATTCCCCTGCTTCAAACGTAACATCTTACTATTATAATAAACACCTCGCAGTATACGGCAAGATGACCACAGGAAGATAAAAGACCAGCAAATGTGGTTTAGCGTTGTGAGCAGTGGATATGTAACTAGACCTAGGAGTCGGTGTCCCGGTGGATGGGGGGCCAGTCTCCCGCAAAGGAACAACAGGATTAACAAGACGGGATACACTTGCTCGCAGACAGAAGTGACATCTCCGTGCCTAATGAGAAACAGTTCACGTTGAAAGGTCGCCTTCCCTCGCGCTGACCACTGGCGATATAACGAGGCAGATCGCGGCGAATGATGAACGAGATGGAGGCGATCTGACATAGTCGATTAGTGTGACAAAGACATATAGCGATACAAACAAGGTGCATTGGCTATCTCGGTCCTCGTCTGTCTACTGCAGCAAACAGTTTCTTAGGCTGGTTAGACAGAGACACATTGGGAAGGTGCAGCACATGACTAAGAATTAGAAAAACATTAACATATTAATTCATTTCCGCAACTTTCTCATTCGTTCCAGCAATACGTACAAATATCCGTTATATCCCACGGCTGTATCTCTATTGCACAGACTACGCCGACATGTGGACATATTATACATAACGTCATCACTATCAATCTGCTTCAATCACTGCTTCAGACACGTTCAACACAAACCAACATCACTACCAGGCGTTACCGTGCAAACAATATTCATACACACGCGCGCGCACACACACACACACACACACACACACACACACACACACACACACACACACACACACACATACACACACACACACACACACACATACACACACACGCACGCACGCATGCACGCACCCACGCACACACACACGCATACACACACATACACACACACACACAGACACACACACACACACACACACACACACAGACACACACACACACACACACACACACACACACACACATATATATATATATATATATATATATATATATATATATATATATATATATATATACGCACGCACGCACTCATGCGCACACCCACACAAACACGCACACACACACACACACGCACACACATACACACGCACACACACGCACGCACGCACGCACGCGCGCGCGCACACACACACACCTACCACTGTTTATAACCAAGTGCTCTGAGTATAACTGAGTGAACTGAGCCAATGCGTAGTGAAGGAACTAATCTATGTTCCTGAATTGACGGCAGAAGGCTTTGACTGAGGGCCCAATGCCTTAAAATAAAATCACTTGTACTGCAGGTCATGTTAGCATTCCTAAGATTTATGAATAATAAAACTAGCGTTTTCGTGGCGTGAATTTTCAGGTCTGATGCTCAAAAAGTTGATATCTAGAACAATAATTAATTATGTTTGAAAACATTGGCAATAATCGTCTAAGGGTTGATGATGTTATTATTTTATTGGTAAAACTACAAATGTCGCTTTCGAGTAACATTTTATTATCTTAAAATATACGTTAATTTTGCCAAATCTATGTGTTAGTTTTAACAGGATATTAAACATCCCGCTAGAAATATTAGTTGTCGCTATCGTTCGCAAGTTTCTGGTGTACAGTGGATGCACTATACGGTCGCAAGATGTCGCTACCATTCTTATATTTTCTCTCGGCAATTGTTGGTATCTTGTATGGAATTCCATTCATTATTGGGGTTATTGCATAGAATTCCGTTCACTACTCAACAATACTGCACTAGTCGTATTCACAGCATCATCACTGTCAAACGCTGACAACAATGTGTTCAGTCTCCCCCAAAGATTTTTGGGTTGAACCCCGGATAGCATGTAATTTTGGGCTTAAGCGTTATATGTTAAGTAGCTATGTTTAAATAGCCATCTTTGAGCATTTAAAATCATATTTCTTCGATCTTTATTCCAGTTCATGAATGACGTTCTGATCGTTGTTATTAATCATGTTAATTAATTAAATCATAGTCGCACGAAATAACTTAGAATGCACAGTTCGGTGCCGCCATCTAGCGTATGGAATCTAATCAATTGACAGCGTCTGTTTTATAACATTAGCGCGAGTGTATTCTTCTACATAAATATACGCGCTTGTGTGTGTGTGTGTGTGTGTGTGTGTGTGTGTGTGTGTGTGTGTGTGTGTGTTTGTGTGTTTGTTTGTTTGCTTGCTTGTTTGTGTGTGTGTGTGTGTGTGTGTGTGTGTGTGTGTGTGTGTGTGTGTGTGTGTGTGTGTGTGTGTGTGTGTATGTGTTTGCTTGTTTGTTTGTGTGTGTGTGTGTGTGTGTGTGTGTGTGTGTGTGTGTGTGTCTGTGTCTGTGTGCGTTCGTGCGTGCGTGGGTGCGTGCGTGCGTGCGTGCGTGCGGGCGTGCGTGCGGGCATGCGTGCGTGCGTGCGGGTATGTGTGTACGACCAGAATGTTCAAGAGTGCAAATTGTCTCGTGTTGAATGCCTGATTGATACCTTATTAATATTTTCTTGAAATGTGTTTTCCTTTGAAAATACTAACATTGACTTATATCAACCAACTATAAAATGGTATAAAAGATATTGGTTAAGAAATTAACAAATGAAATAATTAGTCACATAATATGACATTATTAAAGAAATGCGCACCACTGCCTCACATTTTCAAACGGTTAATAAATACATTCACAGACAGATGATAGATAAAACGAAATCAACTGAACATATGTTTAATTCGAGATACTATCTACAGATTGACAGCGAGGTGTGCAAAATACGAGCTTCTGCGTGAATCATAGAGACACACATACATACATACATACAAACACATACATACATATTTACATACACGCGCACGCGCACGCGCACGCGCACGCGCACGCGCACGCGCACGCGCACGCGCACGCGCACGCGCACGCGCACACGCACACGCACACGCACACGCACACGCACACGCACACGCACACGCACACGCACACGCACACGCACACGCACACGCACACGCACACGCACACGCACACGCACACGCACACGCACACGCACACGCACACGCACACGCACACGCACACGCACACGCACACGCACACGCACACGCACACGCACACGCACACGCACACGCACACGCACACGCACACGCACACGCACACGCACACGCACACGCACACGCACACGCACACGCACACGCACACGCACACGCACACGCACACGCACACGCACACGCACACGCACACGCACACGCACACGCACACGCACACGCACACGCACACGCACACGCACACGCACACGCACACGCACACGCACACGCACACGCACACGCACACGCACACGCACACGCACACGCACACGCACACGCACACGCACACGCACACGCACACGCACACGCACACGCACACGCACACGCACACGCACACGCACACGCACACGCACACGCACACGCACACGCACACGCACACGCACACGCACACGCACACGCACACGCACACGCACACGCACACGGTCAGACAGGGAGAAAAATAATTCAGTATGCATAATATATATATATATATATATATATATATATATATATATATATATATATATATATATGAATGAATGAATGAATGAATGAATGAATGAATGAATGAATGAATGAATGAATGAATGAATGAATGAATGAATGAATGAATGAATGAATGAATGAATGAATGAATGAATGAATGAATGAATGAATGAATGAATGAATGAATGAATGAATGAATGAATGAATGAATGAATGAATGAATGAATGAATGAATGAATGAATGAATGAATGAATGAATGAATGAATGAATGAATGAATGAATGAATGAATGAATGAATGAATGAATGAATGAATGAATGAATGAATGAATGAATGAGCTACATATTGAAACTTTCCTGTTTATTAACATAAACAGGAAAGTTTAAATATGTAACGTGTTGACAGCATAGCAGGTTATAGCAGGTTTTAGAAATGTCAAAGAAGATATACCATCCCTATAAATCACCAATATGTACAATGTAGGTAATTTTGTTAAGTACTCTAACGATGAAGAATTGACGGCAGATCAGGTGCAGACGCTTATGGTGATTGCATGGTCGATGTTAATTATTAAATCAGCGCCGTCGTCTCTTTTTACGTTCGCCTTTATTGTTTTCACTTCCGCGTCGGTTTTCTATGCTATGGTTGTTGGCATTGGCCTTTTATCGTCGTCTTCGTAGTTGTCACTTCGTCACAATGGCCCGAAGTGTGACATGATACCCTCGTGTTGACTATATTCTATAAACAAATCTCTACGCGCTATATATTGGTTAAGCCCCTTAGCGACAACAACCCAAACAACGCCGTCCGAAATGGCAAACGCAGCTTCGTCTGTCCGCAACAATGAATAAGTCAGGATTTCGAGAAATGTTGATCGCTGAAAACACTAATGCGTTCGGGCCGTTGTCATTTATACACACGCTACACCGCCTCGCCGGACATTGTTGATTCCATGTGTTACTGTGAAACATCGTGGACAAGTACGAATGTTCTTAGACGTGTCAGTTAATACCAAGGACAATATGATTAACACTGACGAGTCGAACACAAAGAAACAACGAATGGACCTTATTAAAATTTAAAATAGCACATTCGTGTAACCTATTTCTATATATCTATCTGACGTGACCTTTGATGATAGTGACGTTTATACGAGCATGTCACAAGATTGATCGTTTTATTATGTATTAATAGTGCATTTCGTCCATTATAATGTTCGTAATTCTTAGTTTTGATGTTTCGCTGTGTCATGTCGGTCTTGTTTCCGTGTGTGGCTTCTCAACAGCATTTGAAAAATCGTTGCAATTTTCAGAAGTTCATTAGTTTTGTGACATCGTGGAATGGTAGGTTGTCTGGATATATTGAGTGTGCTAGCTATATTTATCAGTCGTGTCAATGTGACATATGATTGTGAAGCCGCAATGACTATAGATGGCCCGGGCCTGGAAATATGTGCGTTCCAAATCGCATCGCGAATGAGGTCTACAATCTACACTTATCTTGTACAAGTCCGACACGTACATACACGCCTTTCACCTATATACGTGAATGTTCCTATAGTACTTGTGACAACCACTTAGCGGCCACTCGTGGGTGTCGTGGAATGACCGGCCATTCTCGCCCTGCCCACGCCGTCCAGCACAAGCGGCGGTCCACGCTGACGGAATATGTGAAAGACTCGCAATACTATTACGGCAATCATGTTACATGTTTCATGGCTCCTATGTGATAGCGACAGTTATCGCACACAGACACACATACACACACACACACACACACACACACACACACACACACACACACACACACACATATATATATATATATATACATATATATATATATATATATATATATATATATATATATATATATATATATCGTATATACACCAATATGCCTAGTTATATAACCAGCATGTTAAACCATAAGTGTTTAAACAAGTGTTTACTTTTGAAACTGCCAGGGTAACACGTGATCTGTGTCCTGTCGCCACCCACCAGTCCCCACGCAGTTCACCGACCGCTGACCGACTGACTGGACACAGACGTCCGCCATGTGGGCGAGTAGTGGCCGAGAATTCCATCCATAACCCGCCTTCCTAACGAATGGCGCGATCCATAACATCGGCCCACCTAGTGGACGAGTAATCACCCAACAGTGAGATTTATATTTAGTTTATTAGAGAGCCATCGAGATGTGGATCTGAACGGCCGGCGAGGCTAGTTTATGTGATGAGCGTCTGTGCGTGTCGGACCTGGCTGTGAAAGCAGTACGGAAACTGGATGTATTTAGCGTCGCCCCACAACGGACCATTAATTATTATTGAGTCTGCCGCATATCGGACCATCGACCCCTCTGTGCCGCAATTGTAAATACAACGACTCACATAATACCACGACCAGGATGAAAATATTATAACAATACAGACCATATTAATTAAGACGTCCAACTTAATAATAATACAATATTCGTGTAAAAAGACAAAACCATTGGTAGGCTTTACATAAATTATCGAGAGGCAATAAGGTAACGGTCCGTCCGTCCGTCCGTCCGTCCGTCCGTCCGTCCGTCCGTCCGTCCGTCCGTCCGTCCGTCCGTCCGTCCGTCCGTCCGTCCGTCCGTCCGTCCGTCCGTCCGTCCGTCCGTCCGTCCGTCCGTCCGTCCGTCCGTCCGTCCGTCCGTCCGTCCGTCCGTCCGTCCGTCCGTCCGTCCGTCCGTCCGTCCGTCCGTCCGTCCGTCCGTCCGTCCGTCCGTCCGTCCGCCCGCCCGCCCGCCCGCCCGCCCGCCCGTCCGTCCGTCCGTCCGTCCGTCCGTCCGTCCGACGGACGGACTGTACACGAATAAAAACGAAGACTTCTTTCGCATCACATTTTAGAGAGATAAGACGACCCGACCCGCTGATGTTCCACGTCCCTCTCATCAACGCACGGTGCCACCTGTTAATTACGGACACTCAAGGGACACTTGGAGACGACGTTAATTTCTAGTTGCCGGGAACTGCGTCATTACCGGCGTGTGGCGAATGTCACAAACCAGCAACAGCGTCGACTGGTCTATTTGTACTCGGCCAAATCCAGTGCATCGATGTGAGTGGACATATACGTGCAATAAAAGCATGTTGATAACACAGATTGCCACATATAATCTGTTACTGGCTGTGTAGTGCGAATCCAACTACGCCGAGTGGCCCGTAAAATGTGTTTTATACTTTGTAAGCAAACACGTGGACATTATGCATCTTCTGTGCTATTCTGCGGATGTGAATAGTTTACACGCTAAATACAAGGTGCTTGTTACACGCAAATGCTGCGAATCTGACTAAAGTTGAGTGATGCAGAGGTGCTACGCACCGCTACAACACAATGCTGAAATTGTAGATATGACCATTCCTTAAACAAACAACAAAACAGGGCAGGTAAGTGATGAGACATTTCCATATAAAAAAACGATGGAAGTTACACCAAAGTCTTAAAGAAACGCTTGAAACATCCACGGGAACAATTGGCTATAACTAGCAAAGAACGTTATTGGTATGTAGACAAGGCACGCACGAGGCGCCTAAAACTTGTCAAATGGTCACTATTGTCATCGCACAGAAGAACGGTTATCAGTATTCGTGGTGGACACCCAATCATGTTTCATGACAAGGAAACATGTCCTACGGTGATTTACAAAAAAAATCGATGTTGAACTGAGCGACTTCCGATCCCTGTCCCACATGGAAACGTGTCATCTACATTTGTGTCACGGCCAACAAAAAAACTGATGATGCGCCTAAATAGTAACTGGAATCTTTGGTCATCAAAGATTCCAGTCACAACCGGTGCGCCTGCGATCTCTGATTGGCTACTGCCTAAAAATCGGTGCCACCTGTTGGCGAAATTGGAACCAGCTCAAACATCTTCAACAAAACCCTACGACATATTGGCCTCGTTTATTAGTATCGCAAGGGTGTTAACACGATGGAGTCTTGAAAAGCGTATATCATATCACGCTGCATCGTGTCGGCTAACCAGTCGCGCAGATAATCGCTCGTGTAAACTAGCCTTTCCACTTACCTGTCATGACTCATGCCTGGTGATGTTCACACAAAATACATATTTTATAATATCACACGGCATTGTGTCGGCTGACTAGCCGAGCAGATAATCGCTCGTGTAAACCAGCTTTTCCACTTACCAGTGATGACTCATGCCCGGTGATGTTCGTACAAAATACAAATGTTATCAGTCGCAGCGGTAAACGTCAGGGCCCAGTTTAATGAAGGCGTGTCACTTTACTCGGAATTACGCGGTTGACTGGTCGCAGCTAACAGCGAATAGTGAATACAGCTTACGGCCGGTTTCATGAGACCAATTTAGCATTCGCGCCACTAAATCGCCGTAACTTTGACCTAGTTAGGTCGCGGTGGGAATCCCTGTATTTGTGGTGTGTATGAACAACATTTTTCTTTCTAGCTGCCGCCATTGTCGTTCGCATAGCAAATGGGAAGCTATGATGAATGTAAATTATATCCAGTGTAAACATTAAAAATTATTTTTTTGAGAGTGGGCGTGTCGGAAACACACCGTACGTATTTCAATTTCGGGAGCATACCGTAAATATTTCAACTAGTGTAAAGTTACGCCTACTAAATACATGGTGCGGCCTAAGTGCAACTATGGAGCAGACTCATGAAACACAACTAGCGCAACTTTACGACGTTTTAGGTTTTCGACGGGTTATCGCCCCCTACGACGTCTTAAGTACGCTCCATGAAACTGGGCACAGGAAGGTATTAATAAAAAAGGCACGAAGCACAATGTGAAGATGCAACATAGCACATAATAGAGGTGGCACTTACTAGAGAACATGTTGCCGATCTCCGTCGTGAGCTTGCCCTGCATGTCGCCGACGTTGATGAACTTGTAGTAATCCTGAGTGAGGTTCTTGCCACGCCTCATCATGGTCCGGTGCAGGCTGTCCGCCGCCAGGTGGCAGAACTTCTCGACGATATCCGTCTGTCCGAACGGGTTGTAGATGAGCTTGACCCGCCTGAAGTTGTAGTGGTCAAGCACCTGCAGCAGGAACTTGGCGAGCGAGTTGAAGTCCGGCCCGACGCGGGTCAGCAGCGGGTAGTGGTCCTTCTTCGACGTGCCGAAGTCTCCGGCCATGGCGCCGGCCGTCAGCATCGGCAGGTTCCAGTAGCGGATCTGGCGGGCGACGGGCGCCGCGGCGTAGTCGCAGCACGGCCCGAGGAAGACGTGCACGCGGCGGCGCAGGTAGAAGTTGAAGGCGGCGTTGATCGCCTCCGAGATGTCGCACTTCGAGTCGGCGTACCGCACGACGAGACGCCGCCCGCCGAGCTGGAGTCCGCGGGCGTCGAGGGTCGCGAGCGCCATGCTGATGGCCGGCCGCACGCGCTCGATGGCGAACCGCCGCGCCGTCATCCGGGGCAGCAACACCGCGATGTTCACGTGGCTCGCCGGCGGAGTCTGAGAGGGCGCTGGCGTCGGCGTCACGTGGTACATGAACGTCACCAGAAAGAGCAGCGCTGACTGCATTTTGAATGCCCCGGACCGGGGCATCTGCTTGTGGTCCGGATGCATCCGAATGGCTGAACGAAACACACGAAGTCGCTCCACGCGATTCACAAAGGAGAAGCCAGCATCAGTGGATGTGTGTAACAACGTTGCTGGGACGTCGTAAGTACGTCAACGAACAACGACCGTTCGGACGGATGTCAGCCTTTGGTGGAGATGTCTAATGGACGAACGAGAACATTTGCCGTTGTTTTGTTCACATATTCGTGTAATTGTGATACTTAGCAACTAACGCCGAGGCATTTAACAATGCGCGATGTGGTAAACTTGCCCATGTCGTAAACCGTCCCCAAACCCTGCGTCACTTTCATGGGATTGGCCGGCGAGTCGAGCGACAGACGTGGCGGACTAACATCCGCTCTGCAGCGACTTACGGCGACTGCGAGGACCGTCTCGTGAAAGGCGAACAAACATCGTTTCAGCTGTCAACGCAAGGACGACGTCGTGCTGGTTAGCGGTGCAGCCCGGTCCGGTAGGCATCAGCTGCGACGGCAGCGGACCATTGTTCGGCTTAAGACAGTCGTATTTACCATTATTACGATTCATCGCCTTCGACCGGATGTTGGGGACTGTCACCTGTCGCCGCCACGACTACGGCTGTCGTCTGGGCGGACTTCACGGACCGGAGAAAGTCCAATTGCGCGCCCGATTTAATTCCTTCTGCTTCGCGTAAGAGATAACGCGACACGTAATGTCAACACTCGCGTCCCGGTTCCTTCCGTCGAGCAAAACATAGCACGCATCGCCCGGCGAGAGCGTTGTCGTTTTATGGATGTATTCCAACAGCCTAATGGAGTGTCTTCCGCGACTAACTACCTATTTCGACGACTTTGAAGCGCGGTGCATCAGCATTCGCGTCATCGCGCTGACAAATTGCGTATAAAGTGATTACAAACCAAGAGAGTGATAAATATAAGATTCGTTTTTGCCAATCGACGCGCGAGGAACCGTAGCGCGGCGCGAGCCGACAGTGACTCTAACACGTGTTCCAAATGTCGTGGCCTTAAAGCTGGTTATCTCGTGTCATCAATGAGAACGATGACGTCACGACGGCATAGAGACTGCTCGGAGACCGTGTCCATTAGTGGTGATGTGTCCGAGACGACGTCCGTCTCCGGTCTCTCTCGTTGGTTGTCCGGCACGTCGCTGCGGTCACATCTGAAAACGCACAATCAACAGTACACCGGGGTATCACGGTCCGATAATATCGACAGAAGGAAATCCATAAATCACGGCCAATCACTTCTGCTTACACTTTGTCTTCGCGCACTCGGCAATTATTTAGATTCTGTCCGTATTTTCTTTCATGAGACATCAGACAAACGAGGCAGTGCGCAGTCGAGGGGCGTGGTCGTCTTCCGTTACAGTATTTATTGGCGCGTACTATTAGCCACACCAAACGTTTGCAAAGCAATTTATATCTTCCGATATCGCTTACGTATTTACATATGTTCAATCGCACGAAAAGATACGCGCAAGAACGAGCATTGCGTTGTTTACTGTGACGACAATCTTACGTTGTTAGAGGTCAGCCGAGTACACAGGACTACACGCACTGACTCGACGTGACAGTGCAAGAGGAAGAACGAATCAGTAGATTACTTGATAAATATTTATAACTACCAAATCGAATTTAATACAATGATTATTGCGATATTATTACTTTATATTAAAATGTTACATTTAACAACGGGGTGGCTCTGATGTTAGCGACACATTTCTTATATAATAGTAATAATAATAATAATAACAATAATACTGTGTATTTTTATATCGAATAAAAGAATCTCATAACAGAACAACACACACACACACACACACACACACACACACACACACACACACACACACACACACACACACACACACACACACACACACACACACACACACACACACTCACACACACATACACACAGACACACAGACACACAGACACACAGACACACAGACACACAGACACACAGACACACAGACACACAGACACACAGACACACAGACACACAGACACACAGACACACAGACACACAGACACACAGACACACAGACACACAGACACAAACACACACACACACACACACACAAACACACTCACACAAATACACACACACGCACGCACTTACACACACCACACACTCACACTCACACACACACACACACACACACACACACACACACACACACACACACACACACACACACATTCACACTCACACAAACACACACACACACACAAACACACACACGCACACACACATACACACACACTCACAGACACACAAACACACAAACACACACACACACACACACACGCACGGACACACACACCCACACACTCACACTCACACAAACACACACACAAACACACACACACACGCACGCACACACACACACACCCACACACTCACACGCACACTCACACAAAAACACACACAAACACACACACACACACACACACTCACACTCACACAAACACACACACACACAAACACACACACACACATACGCACACACACGCACGCACACACACGCACGCACGCACGCACGCACACTCACACGCACACGCACACGCACACGCACGCGCACGCGCACGCGCACGCGCACGCACACGCACACGCACACACACACACACACACACACAAACACACACACGTGCAGTCGAAGCGCCCTGCAGTTGTCCACAGAAACACGCTGATTATCGTAGATTACCATAAACTTCCGGTCATTTCCGTGCGTGAAGCTTAGTGTGGGTCTATGTCCGTCCACTCACGTGGTCATCTGGCGATATTGACCTGATTCACGCTTGGAGGGTTAATGTTTCGCCGTGCTGCAACATACAACCGGCGTCTCCATTAATGTGAGACGAGCAGCGAGTCTTATCGGGAACACCCTAATAATGTCATCTGAAATAGCATAATTAGCGATTTATTAATGACTTGTTCATTTAGGATCGACAGTTGTTGACATTCGTTATACGCGATGTCGAGAGAGGGCAACATTGATGGCAAAGCTGTCGGAATATTGATGTGAAGCGGTATACGAGAGCGAGAGACGGGGAGCGGGGAGTAATGGACGAGAGGTAGAGATGAGATGGGGAGAAGAGGAAAAGAGAAAGAGATAGGGAGCTGATGACGATAGCAAGAGAAGAGGAAGAAAGGGGATTTAAGTCCGGACGGGCGGGCGGGCGGGCGGGCGGGCGGGCGGGCGGTCGGTCGGACGGTCGGACGGTCGGACGGTCGGACGGTCGGACGGACGGACGGACGGACGGACGGACGGACGGACGGACGGACGGACGGACGGACGGACGGACGGACGGACGGACGGACGGACGGACGGACGGACGGACGGACGGACGGACGGACGGACGGACGGACGGACGGACGGACGGACGGACGGACGGACGGACGGACGGACGGACGGACGGACGGACGGACGGACGGACGGACGGACGGACGGACGGACGGACGGACGGACGGACGGACGGACGGACGGACGGACGGACGGACGGACGGACGGACGGACGGACGGACGGACGGACGGACGGACGGACGGACGGACGGACGGACGGACGGACGGACGGACGGACGGACGGACGGACGGACGGACGGACGGACGGACGGACGGACGGACGGACGGACGGACGGACGGACGGACGGACGGACGGACGGACGGACGGACGGACGGACGGACGGACGGACGGACGGACGGACGGACGGACGGACGGACGGACGGACGGACGGACGGACGGACGGACGGACGGACGGACGGACGGACAGATTACAAGATGATGATATTGCTTTGATTGATGCGTTCGTGACATATTAGTAATTGCTGGTCAATAAGTAACGACAGTTCGACCGTCACCCTGTGTGGTTCGCACGCACAGTTCCAGACTGACTCTGTCTCCGTTCACCCGACGAGTTCATCATAACCGGATTAACATTCGTGTGGCGTTCGCGGAGGGAAGAGAACTGGAGGACATGCTCGAGACATGCACAGTACACACTGCACGAGCTGAAATAGGAACAATTTAATTTGTCGCCGTCGACCTTGTCGTTGTAGTGTCACTAACTCGTTCTCGACCGGTGTGTCACTCACGACGTAGACACCGCCGTTGACGTGTTGACGACGTGACGAGGATATTAAACAAATAACACAGTCTCATTGGTCTAGTTCTGCTGAGGTGATGGTGAAGGAGGCCGAGGACACGGAGAGTGGCCGCAGGACACTCGCAGGAAACTCGGTCACTCGGTCACTGAGGTTCAAAGACTCTGCCACCGAGGCTCAAACATTCGGCCTCCGAGATTCAGACACTCGGTCAATGATGCTCAAAAACTCGGCCACCGAGACTCAAAAATCGGCCACCGAGGCTTAAAGATTCGGCCACCGATGCTCAAACACTCGGCCACTGAGTCTCAAACACTCGGCCACCGAGGCTCAAACACTCGGCACCGGTGCTCAAACACTCGGCACCGGTGCTCAAACACTCGGGCACCGAGACTCAAAGAATTGGCCACCGAAGCACATACGTACACGGACACACATACATAAAAACACAGGCGCGCATAATTTCATTTGTATGTTATCCAACACAATTACCAGGTACATTGTTTGAGTGACTCGATAAAGTAAACGCATGCTCTTCTGTGGTTTGTATCAGGTCAGAAAAGAGAACGACGACGATATGAACAGACCCGACACCAGGGACCTAACACGGCTGGTCAATAAAAGACGGAGCGACGTCAGAATGCTAATGGAAACGGATTTGTCTACAATTCGTAAGATGAATTAAAACTTGGAGGAAAGTACGAGTGTCGTACAATAGATTTGTGTTGACCTTAAATAAAACAAATGCATACAATATGCCAAAATAAGATCAGTAATTAATCACACGCTTGTGTCAGTGTCCTTGACACGGCGCTGTCATCACGAGGGTCTAGTGACACGGGGATATTAAATGTGCGGCATCTATATCTATATCACAGTTGCACGTCGCGTATTTCCGCGGAATCCGATCAATATGATTTCTCGTCGCATCACCAGCGGTATGTGTTTATTTAATCGCATGTATTGTCGCTTCGCTTGCATCGTCTCGACGCCCGCCTTCCAGCCCAGTCTCACCGCCTGTTGCTCGGAGTGGCGGCTGACTTGTCTGATGCTAACATCTTCACGCCACGTAATCTCGTTATTATGTCACGCAACAGTGTGTCTCTGCGAGAGAAGCTGTGTCTCGACTGACCTTATCATCATTATGCGCTGAAACCAAACACAAACACAAACACAAACACAAACACAAACACAAACACAAACACAAACACAAACACAAACACAAACACAAACACAAACACAAACACAAACACAAACACAAACACAAACACAAACACAAACACAAACACAAACACAAACACAAACACAAACACAAACACAAACACAAACACAAACACAAACACAAACACAAACACAAACACAAACACAAACACAAACACAAACACAAACACAAACACAAACACAAACACAAACACAAACACAAACACAAACACAAACACAAACACAAACACAAACACAAACACAAACACAAACACAAACACAAACACAAACACAAACACAAACACAAACACAAACACAAACACAAACACAAACACAAACACAAACACAAACACAAACACAAACACAAACACAAACACAAACACTGAGAGAGATTACTGCCGTATGTTAGTGGGCTTCTCTTCGGGGAAGGCTGCTTAGAAACTGAAAAATCGGACATTTTCATTGGCTATAGAAGATCCCTGAGATCGATTAGAAATTAACTGGCTCATATCCGAACGAGCTATAAACACATCCTAGCTTAGCACACTTGTCAGTATGTGTTCAGAATAGCGCCGTTGACTGCTGACGGATAGAAAAGTACTTTTAGCCACGAATAGCAACTCGTGTGAATGACCGTGAGATTGATTAATTCTACATAAAACAGATTCTTAAAAAATAACGAACATGCACGACGTGTTTTTTGTTGTTTTGTGAAATCAATACAGGGACTAAACATAGACAGCGACACGGAGTCGTCCGTTTCTCTTGTATTATACACCTGTCATGTTCACACGGTCGCAGTCCGATCTGTGTTTACAATTCAAATAACTATTTGTTGTTAACATTATAATCACATCACGCGCGCGCGCGCCCAAATATGTTACAGGATATTAAAATAGAACAACATCACACTCAGCTTGTTCACGAACCTTGTCGGTACAAACACATGATCATATGCGATGTAGTACGCATATTAATACAAGAAAGATCATAGTCCACCCACTAAGCGGTATCGAATGAACAGTCGCTTCAAAAAACTAATCAAATTAACAGTGAATCGCTTTCGCTTCGTGCGGTCGGCGACGCGAGTCGAACCGAAACAAGAGGAAGCACACGCATACTTCAATCGGGGAGGATGGGTTATATCGTAATGATTAATCGGTGTGTTTTGTGTGTTCTTTGCGCTGGTTCATCACGAATAGCAACCGCGTCGATCATTCCGTTCTGTTCGCTACACTCTGCGCCCAGTGAGGCCGTCAGAGTATCAGTGTGTATTACACTTTGATCCCAGGCGCGGGCAGGGCCCGGGCATTGATTGTGTACAGTGATTGTGTAGTGATTGTGTAGTGTAGCTGTCGGCACTCGGCGGTCAATGAGACACAATGGAAAAATTATGACAACGGGAATACGATAAAATAAAAATATTGCATGCGAGTGATTGTGTGTGTGTGTGTGTGTGTGTGTGTGTGTGTGTGTGTGTGTGTGTGTGTGTGTGTGTGTGTGTGTGTGTGTGTGTGTGTGTGTGTGTGTGTGTGTGTGTGTGTGTGTGTGGTGCGTGTGTGTGTTTGTATGTGTGTCGGTATATACACACACTGTGCGTGTATATGTATATATTTTTTAAACGATAGTGAAAGTACTGAATTCCCCAGATACTGGACATATAATTAACCCCCGGACGTCGCGCGTAAGCCGCTGTGAGACGCTATTATAATTCTTTATAGGTTATAAATCAAATTCAAATGTGAATATACTGAATTACACCTGCCAACTGTGACACGAATGAAACCATGCCAAGACGTGTAATCGATGCAGTAGAGACACGTAAACACAGACGGAAGAAGGAAGAAGGAAGAAGGAAGATGGAAGATGGAAGATGGAAGATGGAAGATGGAAGATGGAAGATGGAAGATGGAAGATGGAAGATGGAAGATGGAAGATGGAAGAAGACAAACAAAGCGAGGTAGGTGTAGCACTGAAGACAGAGACAGCGAGGGCAACAACATGACAATGTCTGTGTCGTCTCTAGGCATTTGCTTACAAAGTTTGCTGATTGATTTCGTTGCATTATTTGTACGTTTCACCCTTTGTACGTGTACATAACTTTGAAAAGTGTTGTTTTTATCACATATTGATTACATTAATCTAGACGAATTGGTTTTGATTAGGGGTATTGTGTCCTCGGGCGATGGAGATATTGGCGGTCGACGGTGCCCGACTGTCGCACTCCGTCAAGTCGATTCTACGCGTGTCAACGCTCCACGTCTCCCCGTCTACCAAAGCCCATCGTGGAAAGCGGCGATAAAATCAGATTAGCCGTTTAATGTCAAACGGACACAAATCAAGCGCGCGGCCGAGGAAGCGACAGATTCCACTCGCCCTGGCAATGAAAGCTCGACTCCGACGGCACAAGACACACGCGCGGTGGTAGAAGTATGCGCGTCGGGCGGGAGACAGGCTACAAAGCAGTCACGCAACAACCACACAACAGTGGCGGGAGTTGGGCGACGGGCCTGGTCGAGCTAAAGGTGAAGCGATCACCTGGCTGGGGACGCCACGGTCTCACGGACACACGGCGCAGCAAATAACCATTAAGGCTGGCACCGGCGTCCAGTGTTTCCGTCCGTTTGTGGCCGGCCTCTCGCTGACGCAGGCAGTATCATTCATCTCGCCAGCAACTATTGTGATCGGCGCGGTGAGGAGACATGATTATTGGCTCCACGTCCAACCGCGGGCTGCGCCGTCTTGCTGTGCAAGGATGGACGGAGTACGTCACGTCACGTGACGTCCCGTCATGTTACGTGACGTCACTGACGCCAGGAACAGGAAGAGCCATTCGGTGCATTGCATTGTGATCGTGTTGATTAAAGTAGTGCACGATTTCTCTTTGTTGCTTTGTCTGGAAGTTATTAGTGTCGTGTACACGAGCACCACTGGATCGTGACAGTGTGCGTGTGCGTGTGCGTGTGCTTGTGCGTGTGTGTTTGTGTGTGTGTGTGTGTGTGTGTGTGTGTGTGTGTTTGTTTGTTTGTTTGTGTGTGTGTGTGTGTGTGTGTGTGTGTGTGTGTGTGTGTGTGTGTGTGTGTGTGTGTGTGTGTGTGTGTGTGTGTGTGTGTGTGTGTGTGTGTGTGTGTGAGGCTCTGTGTGTGTTGTTATACACTGTATATGTGCGTGAACGTGTGCAAGCGTGTGCGGGCGTGACTGAATGCGTACGTGTTGTGCGCATGTCAGCGTGTTCATATGCGCATATGTACAGTGTTCATGTTTACAAGTTCCAGCTGCCCGTGCGTGGGTGTGAGCGGGCGTGTGTCTTCCTTTTGTCGTTGTGTAGGAGGATGCTTTGATGTGTGTGATTTCGTTACGTGTTACCCAGTGGCGTCCAATGCGATGAACATGCGGCTTGAGAGAAAGCCAAGTAACCCAAACTGACGAGCCATGTGTTTACTCGGAAGCATACGCAGTTTAAAAAAAACGGCGTCTTGTAAATGCTTCACAGATGTGTATAATTTAATGCGACAGGATAATTCATGCAGCGAGTGCAAAAGAACTCGCGGAACTCGGAACATCTGGACAGTTATCTACATAGAGAGCAATACTCATCTTCCTGTGGTCATTCCAATGACACATTATAAATATCTGCCTGGTACCGTTAACATTATTTGTGTTCAGTACATATAGTAGAATAAGTGGCCCGTGTCTTGGGGAGGTACCTATTCACCGCGCACGTTTTTCACATGAACGATGACAATTAGGTTAATCTTTTATGTAGAGTGTAGATCAGCGGTTTCGAAACTGAAGTAAGCGTACCCCGTGGGGGTTTCAATGGGTACGCCGAACGTTGGCTGAAAGAAAACAAATCGCCATCTTGTGTGCTATTCCTGTTCTTCAAGCAGACACGATCCTTGGGAATTCGCTAAGAATATCGAGAATGTCTTGGGAGGACTGTCCAAATATGTTGAGGTCAATGCATTGTCCCGGGATATGTGCGTGCGTGCGTGTGTGTGGGCGGTGAGCCCGCCACGGTTAGCAATTTTTCCCACAGGTGAATTACGGAAGTGATACGTTTCACCGTTCAAAATAATACTTCACTGCGTAATCCATCGATCGTTCGAGCACCGTCTCACCAGAGCCTTGGGCATGCCTTGATGATGTTATCAATATATAGGTCCTAAATGTCATCAAACCCAGCGCTCTTAATACTCTATTCTGCTTTTGGCAACAAAGGTTTCATGCGAAGAACGACTAGCAGCTCTTCCACAGCACGATCTGTTGACTGTGACTGGGAATCTGGAACTAAGTAGAAGTGGCTAAAAGATGAGACCGCTCACTTGTTTACGTATCGTCAACATCAATAATAGTTCCCTGGCAACAAGTTGAACGAACTTCGGTTATATACGACTTATCGGACAGTCCTGGCGTTAAACCAATCTGTGCGAGTGTATATATTAATACACGTCGACACACGTGTTATTGATAGGACGCGTCCGTTAAATGATCGCAGTCGGAAGAAACAGACGGGAACGGCCGCACATAACGGGTAGCCGGGTGAAGACATCGCAAACACGCGGCCCGACGGATGGGCTGGTTTAGCGCATCCAGGGGTCGACGCGGCTGATTACGTCAGTACCCAACACATTTTTGTGACATTTTCAAAAACTCGTCAATTAACGCCAGTGAAATCGCCCTCGAGCAGTATGGTAGTTTCGACCCATGGCTTGCGAGGATGGTTCAGCGCAATTCAAGCGTAAGCAAAGAGAACGAAAAGGTGCATAACGCTATAATGGGAGTGAATTAACTTCTTGGGGAATTTTAAACATGATTATATACAGTGGAATATTTACGGAAACGGGGTGTAATGACCGAGTTTTTAGTTTATCCAAGCTACAGATGGAATTAGAAATGCTCGGAGAAGCTATGAAAACATTAGCTTGCTATTTTTTAACACGTCAGCAAGAGTTGTTATGGATATGTCCGGTGCAAACAGAAAGTTCAGGATATGATCGGTCTCTGGAAGATGTTGTTCTCCTCCTTCTGTTGTTTCTGTTGTCAGATATGATGTTGTCGTGGTTACTGTCATCTTTTCTTCGTCTTTTCCTTCTTCGTTTTTCTTTCTTTCTACGTTCTATATCAATAGTTTCCAAGTCCTATATTTTGCTGTTGTTCTCCTTTCTCCTCCCACTCTTTCCAGATCTCTCTTAACCCAGTCCTCCCATCGCATTCTCCGTCTTCCTCACCTCCTTTTCCCTCCACTTTCTGGGCATCTGATCTCTGCCTATTTATCATATCTCTTTCTTTCGACATGACCGGTCCATTTCAACCTATTCCTCGTCAGTTTCTTCTTAAAACGTTCCTTCACTCCGCCAACCTCCACTCTCAATTCGCCCATTCTTTTCTTATCCGTTTTCTTCACTCCCACGATTCTACTCAAATATATTTTCTCTCCAGTACTTAGATAGTGCTGCAAATATAATATCAGAAGAGATGCTAACAGCAAAACATCTGAATGCTGTTCTATTTTATGAAATGAAAACGCATCGACAGAAGACACGCGAACGAGGATGTACCGTACACAATGGAGGGTTCTGTACCAAGTGCTGCTTTAAAACAAGAGTTGACCGTTGGTGTTGGTAAAAGGCTGCAGACCACTGGGGAATTGCAGCTTCAAATAGAAAACCAACGTTTGGATTAATGGGTCAAAATACAGCGCGTATGGAAAAAGAACTAATAATACCACCAGTGCACGAAACAGTGGTTAGGTCTCCTGTATATCATTGTATATAAGAGGTCATATCGGAACAAGGACAAAGAAGTGCTAGAAAGAATACAGAGTATACTAAAACTGAAGGATTCTAGTTATGAACTACACCTAGACGATTGTAGCTTTACAACACTAGAGACCAGGCGAATGAGCGGATATCAAACAGAAATGTTAAAAATATTTAATATTTATGAAAATATTGATATAAATGTTGTTTTTACAATTAACAGAACACGACAGGAGGACATGAAATTGCTTTAGTCAAGGAGCAGTGTCAGTAGATTGTATATAAGGTTCTCATTTTCACAATAGCCTGTAGATTAATGGAACGTATTAACTGCTGATTGCATGTATGGTAGTAACGTAAGCCTGTTTAAAAATAAAACTGCTCACACCTCAGAAGATAGATAAAAGTGTCTATACTCTCATAAGCCAAAAGGGTTCCTTCTACACCTGCCATCTAGAGTTAATTATCTGGGTGGCAATCTTTAAAAAGCATCTTCTTGTTATATCCTGTTAAACCATCCCCGGAAGCACAAACGTACAAAAAGAGACGGCTACTTACACGAATTAGATTTGTCTTCTTTTGTGTTCACGGCACGCGGCCAGCCTGAGTCGTCGCCTTGGTCTGCCCGTCTCGAGGCGGTCCTCTTTAACTCCTGTGACGTTGTTCCGACGGCGTCGACCTGCGTCAAGACATTGGTGAATGAAGCGAGTGAGCGTGGACAGTGACTCGGACTCGTACCTGCGGCCACCAGACACAGGTAGTCGTCGAATGAACACGAGTGTGCGTCTCTTGGACGGTGTAAATCAATCAAGGTCTGACATGAGACCGCGTCGCGTCGCGTCGCCTCGCCTCGCCTCGCCAGTCACGTGACGGGCGTGCTGGCGGCGGTGTCTCGTTGGCGTGATTACCTCGCGTAGGTTCGTGACACTTGCACTTTGAGCGTCCGGAAGAGAAAGCGGTGCCGGACACCTCGTACTCAATGCATCACGCGAATATACACTGTGTGTAGTTATGTATGACTATGTATGACTGGGTATTTATAATTATGTGTCCGAAGCACGTGTTTCCCCCTGTGCTTCACACGCAAAGCGTGTATACATGCGCGCAGAGACAACAGCTATTGGTGACAAGTAATGGACTGACAAAACCAATCGCTCTAACTATCAATACGAATTCAAGCAAAGATAACGTCTTGGGGGTCACTCGACAAGTTGTGAAATGAACTCAACACTTTTGGCGTCTGTGAACCTCTTCAACGGCCTATCCCCTGTGTGTGTGTGTGTGTGTGTGTGTGTGTGTGTGTGTGTGTGTGTGTGTGTGTGCGCGTGTGTATGTGACTTTCACGCAACATTTAATAACATCAGTGCTGTGCGATGGTTCACTTTCGCTGTCCATTCATCAGTAGACAAACACTAGATCTCAACGGCCGTATATCGACTGTTTCGTCGAATGCATGTAGTCGGTGCCAGAAATCGGTGCTAGATGTCAGCGAAATGGTTGTATTTTGATCGATCAAACATATGAATCTCGTTAAATTGCAGTCTTATGACCATTGCCTCTCACACGTCGGCGTACACGTTGTTTATTAGCAAACGACACGTGTGTGTGACAGTCGCCTGAGTTCCTCCGCGGCGGGCGTTGTGTCGTGACTGTCATCGTCTTCGGCGGCGTACACAGTCCACACACTTGCATGGCTAACACGCTAATCTGTGGCGACTGCAGGGCTTCCGTCTTGCGGTGGCACTTTGGTGATGAGAAAACGGTTATCAGACGCGCAAACAAAGGACGAGGGCGGTGTCGGATTTCTCAGTGATGAGATAATAACTCATTTATACTTGTGTCCCTGCGGTATGATACGACAAATTGGACACTGGACAAAGATCTGGCAAAGGTTACGAGATATCGAAGGATGGAACAGGGTGTGCTGTATGTCCTGTTTACTTAGTGCCTAGGTAGAGGAAGTGATGGACTACAGCAACAGCCCAATGTGATTTGTGATTTCAATTTGTGAGCTCAATGTGATTTCGCAGAGTTGATGGCCTCTACTTGTGGCCTACCAACCAAAACAACCAGTCGTACACGTTTTCGCTAGAGTGTTTAACCACATAAGACATTAGGAACATGGAAGTGACATCTATAATTGATGCCACTCTAGTAAGCACGACCATCTTGATCAGGCCAATGTAACCGCCGTGGTCTACCGATTCAAAACTTTCACGGTGACGATTAAATATCCAAGATGGCCGCCAATAGGTTACTATATTAATACAGATTAAGGGATGTTTCAAAATTAAATTTATACCATGTCGCGTAACGACTCAGTATTGCTTGCCTCATGTAAAGACTTAGCAGGTATATAGGCAACTTTTAGTTCGGAACTAGAATCTCCGAATAACTGGTTATTCGACAGCAAGTTATCTCTCCTGTGGCTAAGATAAAATGATGCAAAGATAACACATGTAATATTGTATGGAATAAACATGGCAACAACCGCCACTTACTTAGACATAACTTTAGATCGCTCCCTTTGGAGCTGCTATGAGCCTCACTACTTTTAGAATAATCCCACGAAACACGTTACCGATAGTGAACCCTGATTTGTACGAAAACCGACCGTTCCGAGGCCCTGTTTACAAGAAGGGGGAATGTAGGTTAATTGCATTTGTGTCAACTGAAAGTGCCAGGCCTCTCAAGCAGCGTGGCGAATGTTCCAGTACAGTACAGCAAATGATGTTGATCGTCTCAGACAATTCATTAGATTGAATTTATTGAATGAAAGCGAACGTCGACGACGGCAACAACCACGTGGAAGTGTCACCAAGTTGATGTGCAACTTCCGGTATATAATATGAGTTTCGATTTGTATGCATTTTGTAATCACACCAATACATTGCCAAAACACCGGAAAAATAACTTTAGCACATCCCAAGACTCTCCCTTTCAAATTTACTTTTAGTGTAAAGTTTCATACAACACTCATTCCAATCACCATATGTCACAGTATGTATTATTACTATTATTCTGATTGTATCCTATAATTTTACTATAATTTGTATCCTTTTAATAATGATTGTATCCTAAAAATGTACTATAATTTGTATCCTTTTAATAATTATGTATTCAGTAATATGTTATTGTATATATTAGTTTGACTTAATTTAACATCTAATTGTTTTTGGTATGCAATTTTACCTCATTTTATTTGTTAATATTTATAAACATAAACTGAATTTCTAAAGAAAACACCTCTCAGGCTGAATCATTAAGTTTGATTTATGTGTACATAACTGCTTTAGTTTGGGTTGTCTCAACTGAAGACTATGCAGACACTATTGAACAGAATCCATCGCTGTACATCAGTGTCTAATAAATAGACGTCATTATTGCTATTGTTATTATTATGACTATCCTCCAACGAGCAACGGGAACTCGATGTCTGTCTCGTATCTGGTAAGGAGATGTCTATACGACCCGTCCAGGACTCGACATAAGACTGCATGGCACGCAAAAGTAGGAGGCCTGAGGACGTTTGTCAACAAACTGAATGTTCCATGCTTCACTTCACTGGATGAGTACCTCATTTCACGACTACATCCAGAGTAAAACACGAGGATCATTGGTGTGAACGACCAGCAGGCAAGAGTGGATATAAACAGCCCCTCATTACATCATAGATGTCAGGTAGCTGCTACAACTGTGTTGTACAACATGTACACCAGCTTATGCCTGCAGACCTGAAGGTGATGCTTTCTCAGCCTTATGTGGTCAGACGAGCAAGCCTCACCAGTCTGTCTGTGCCAAGGCATGCGCTCACTGAACCAGTCTCAAGAACCTTCTCCGCTGGCAAAACAGTCATCCACTCTGTGGTCTAGACTTGGAATGGACGTCCAGACAGCTTAGCTGGCGGGAGCTGCGGGAATTGTGACAGTGGTGCGGAATCGTATTATTTCTACAGTACCAGAGAGCTCTTTGATATCAGCCGCTGTGAACCGTTCTTTGGCCCATTTAACTACACATACAGTGTATATATGCCCGTATCTGTGCATGGCCTGTTCATGTTTTACATGACTATTGCTCACAACCGCATTAAACACAAAATGGCGGCGAACGGCAACAGTGTTACGACGTTTTCGTAAGATCTCCCAGTCCGACAGCAAAGCGTTCATTGTCTAATCCCGTCCCTTTCGACATGTCGTCCCTCGTCGGGTGAGGACACACCAGCTCCTCCAATCTTCTCCACTTCCTGGAGTTCGTCGCTGCACCTCAAGCTTCCCATGGTAAGTACCAATGTACTTCTGGCCTTTCTCGTCTACTTCTTGTTTAATTCGATACGTTCCTGAATCTCTCTGGACTCACTGCTGTACAATTATATTCAGCCCATCACAGTTTACTCCCCCAAATACGCATCATTAAATGCCATCATGAAATGAAATCCAAACATTACATCATCTCATCGTCTTCCATTACACGCTTACTATCCTTGTATAAAATCTTAACAATTATGATTATTGAATGGGATTCCACAAACGCTCTCTTGTTACATGAAGTCAAACACCTTTTTAGAGTCTACAAATGAAGGTTGTTCATATTTCAACTTGTTGGTAATTCAATCTCTTATTCTGTTAGCGTTACACTCTTGGGACACGACTTTACCGAGGACAGGTGTTAGAATAAATCCTCGCCATTGTTCATTTCTTTGGTAGTTTAACAATCAGCTTATGTTTCCATTTGGGTCAATTTTCTGTTTGTTCTTCTATAATATCATCTTCGTCTTTGGCTTTTCTATTTTCAGTTTCCTATATTCAGCTCTAATCTTTTTTGTTGTTGTAAATTCCGCGTGACTTCGCAGTTATTACGTGTGTCATCTGACGTACGTCTATCCTGGGACTTCTCAAAGTGGTGTTTTCATCTTGATCGCCTGGCTAACTTGGCCTGTTCTATATTACCATATTCCACCTCCGACCAAAATAGCGAAAATTGATTGTTATAAATGTGTGTTGTGTGTCTAACTCCCTCTGGAGGGTAGAAAGGAACTCAAGATATGGACCACGTTATCAGACATCGTCATCTCTCGCATCGACTGTAGCCAAACACTGGCTTATGTAAATCTACAGTAGACGCCTCGAAAGTCGGGTCAACGCCCGACGAGCCACGGCATATACAGAAATAGCAACATTCTAGTAACGATTGTAAACTAGAGATTTGTATGTACTGGGGATTTAGATAGACAAACAAATTCATACAGATCCAGGGTTACCGTTTGAACTGCGTGACACAGAAGGTTTAGAAAGTGTATCAATAAGGTGAATTACACTTTGTGGCGTAAATTTTCAGTGGCATAGAAGCCACTGAAATGTGGTTCTTAAGAAGAATGCTATGAGTACCGTGGACGGACAAGAAAGACAAATAACATAAGGATCCTTACGAGAGCCAAGTCATAAAGGTCATCTACTAAATTAGAACAAAACAATCATACTTTGCATGCCGTATCATGAGATAATTTAGAACATACAGTAATAACAGGAAAGACTGACGGAAAGAGACCATAAGGACGCCAGGGAATCACAATAATAGATGGTCTGTCAACATGGCGTGAAAGGAACACAACGTAATTGCTACGACGAACAAACGACCGTGTGGTTTGTAGGGTATGATCGTCAACGCCTGTGACAGACATAGCACCTCGAAGACGTATATTATTTATTAATAATCAGAATCGTACGAAAATAATGTTATGTAAATGTGTGTGGACGTTTTCATCGGTTTTATTAATGGCACAATCGTGACCCGGGCAGCGATTCGCCAGACGCGTTCACTCGACGATGTCAACAAGGCCACAGGTTGCGACATAAAAGAGAAAGTAATTACTATATTATGTGCTCACGTTACCAATGGTTTATACCTGCGTCAACAACGCCAGTGGATATTATATAAAACAGTTTCATTTTTAAAAATTAGCACACTAATATGCGGTGGCACAACCGAGTGGATAAAGGATGGTTAATTGTTTATTTCTCCCACGTTTTAGTAAGTGGTGGCGTTACTAGACGCGTCAGACCACTGTTCTTCCTCCTGTCGTGTTTGACAATGATATAATACGTAGAAAATAATGATACTTGAAATAATGATATTTGTTGGAAATTAATACAATAGATTAGGCATATTAGCAAGTCGTGTGCTAGCATGTATTGGAAATATCGGGTATTTTAATAGCGTTGTTAGCAGAGTGATTTGCCATTTTTTCACATAGCACACGTGTATGCAAAACACGGCTACTTTGGGAACAATTGACGCTATTTGATCTACATTTCAGTGACACGATGCCGGCGTCGGTGTAGAAAAGTCAGCTTTTGTTCGATGAATACAGGTTCTTATACTCCGACAGTGCGTTAGCATGGCCACCGGTGGCCGTGTTTGTAGAAGGGGGCTTAGACTACAACATTTAGAGACTTAGTGATTATGTGTAGTGGCATTATGTTTTGTGGATAAGACCAGATTTCGCCTCTATATGTTTGCAAGGCGTCAAAAACTGTGAAAACAATTTGGAACGTCGCCTAAACATTGCCAAAAGCACCTCCTCGTCTTCTGATATCATAGTTTTTATATAGCGCAGTATCCAGTCCTGAGGATCGTTCAAACCGCTTTACACTTTACTTCCCTGATTCACTTAGACACTATCTCGGCTTCTCTGGGAAGCATCCAGCCATATGCTACAATTAATGCTCGAAGGCTGCTCGTACACATATCCACCACTGTCTATAGCCAGATACTCATTTATACAGCTGAGTGAACTGGAGCAATGTAGAGTGAAAACACTTGCCCAACGTTTTAACACCGCAGCACAGGATTCGAACCTGGGTTCTCGTAGTCGAGAGTCCGAAACTCTACCCCTGAGCCATTGCGCTCTACGAATCGTGATTCGATTCTTGGCGCAGTAGCGACGTGTATTGGCGTTGAAACCTCGGCTCCTTCCCACAACATTAATAATCGTTTCGACGCCGGTGGTATTAAAACTGCTGTCACAATGTGACGTGTTTTGCGAGCACAATTTAAGAAATTTCGTGGTTTTATTTTCCCTGCCCTAGGGCAGACGATTTGAGAGTTCAGACTGCACGTAATCTTACTGATATGTACACAACAGTTGGTGCGAATTATCATTGCAGCAGCGAGGTAACATGATGGTAAAGTATTAAACGTATTAAAGTTATGTCGTATCTACCGAAAAGTCGTGCCACAAATACCATGGACGCTAAATCAGTGTTGACACTTCAACGGTTTTGTGGGTACCCAATCTTACACGAGAGAGTCGATAGCGTTTCGAATATTGATTCACTAATCATACAGTGTTTCGCTGAATTATATTCAGATCTGTGGCGTTATAAACGACTGTTGCGCTGGCACTAATGCGTCGGTTTAACTGATTACGGGGTTTCACTAGATTAGTCGCAGCACAGTCGGCACGACACCGCCGTATAGATTAGCTTGTGTTCTGCCGTAATACTGTAGCCGCACGTAATTGAAGCATAGATCAACGACCTTAAAAGGCCAGAGCGTGCCTATATCTTCGAGGGCGTTGACGGGCCACCGTGACATCGAACAAACGGAAGCAGTTGAATGATTGGGGCGCCATGCCGGTTGTCGGATGGCTCAGCTTGATCAGCGTCTTAATGTGACGTAGAAGTGGAACAAGATGAGAACTTGAAAAAAAACATCTATAGACGAATGCTACAGAAGTGATCAGTTATGCGTAGATTTTGGGGAAGGGAAATAGTTACGATAATTTTTAATACAATCTAGCCATGTGGATTCTTGGTGAAGATTAAAGAGTGGTTGTCGTCTGCTAAGAGGGAGATCTCGGAAATTCTCCCTGATTAAGAGACACAACAGTGATCAATCGAGTTGTTTGGTTTACACAGTGTTTCCACGAGGGAGTACCTTTCCTCAAAACAAGCCAATACATTCACCTTATCATCGGCTGATCTAACAACATGTCACCTCATTGGACGCCGCCGGACGCCGGGCAACACAGACACGTCTAACGTCTTCGTCTCGCCAGCTCGACACTGGACAACCAGTTATGTCTGCAGTTTAGTAAGGAACCACTAGTCTCAAGCCATGATAGAG
>OZ024863.1:29458996-29476496 GCA_964017155.1 Oasisia sp. SBJ-2009
TATAGAATGTAGATTGTGACGTATATGAAAACCGCAACATAGCGTGTCCGTCAATAATATTGTGTTAAAGATTAATATCTCATGTGCGTGGCCTATAACCACACAGAAGATATCGTTACCAGGAATGATCCAGACTGGAAAAGATCGATGGTGTTAAACATATTGGATCCTTGACCAGCACTGCAGCCAAGGCCAACACATCGATACCAAGACGGCACAGGTATGGGGCGCACGCCATACTGACTATGGAAATGTATGGAAAGCTGCATTCTCACGCAAAATAAGATGAGCTCAGTCTTCGCTAGAGTATAGTCTATGTTCCTTAAGTAAATACTACGATACGAAATAGACATGATTGTTTACGTGTCGTTGTTAACATCCACTGGCAGCAACATGTGGAACAAGTAAGGTTGTATGACGTGAGCGAATGAGAGCCAGACACGTGGTGTGGGTGTGCAAATGCAACGATGAAATGACATCAAGGATAATCCAGTGCAACAGGAGACACGTGGTAGAACCAGTCGAGACAGACCAACCTTCAGACACGAGTGAGTGCACGTAACAGTGAGTGTCTATGGACACACGGAGACAGGCGGCGAGTCCCGACAGAGCTCAACAACAGTGACGGATAAAACTGAATCAGCGCAGTTTTTAAAACAATGTGAAATGCTGCCAATGAAAAGAATATAGAACGCAGTCATCCGTATATATATTATTATGTACTCTGTATTAAGTTCATGTATGTAGGCCTACAAGATTACATTTTTGTATTTAATAAACCAACAACCAAGAAAGACAGTAATCGACACGCCGGTATATCGTGGTGTTTATGTGACAACTAAGAGGCTATTTTCAGTGGGTGACAGAGCCTCGTCACCTGGTGACAACAGATGATTCGTCGTCCATGCACAGGTGGACTTTCAATGAGCTATCCAATAAATATGTATAGATACAATACAAATTGTGTGAACCCTGAATATATGGTCTCAAAATCACCGAACCACACAACTGAAGAGCTCTAAAGAGGCATATCGCGTTCCGGACTTCCTTGTTCTCAGTTCCTGGTTGATTCTAGGGCTCAGCAACGTTCCATTACTGAGTCGGGAGGTGTTATGCATATAATTTGATGGTCTCACGAGGTTTCATTCAACTAATCAACTTTTTCAGAGCATTATCACCAAGCCGTCTTTTTCACGTCACACCTAATTATGAGCTGTCTTTTTTTTACCTGGCTCACTCTTGTCCCCGGTGACAAGTCTGTATATGGCATTGTGGCTGTCAAGTGCTGATGTCGCGTGCATTTGGCTGTGTTTTCAACACAAAAGACCTTCGCTCTCATGACGTGCCAATGAGCCTCTTCTGTATGCAAAGTCATTGTGCATTCATTGACTCGGTGGTTTCTTACAGAAATCGGAAGGAGGGAGTACCGTGCACCCCCCGGAAAAATACTTTTAATCTGTGTCACTAGATCGGGAATACAAATACGTAGAAACGGTGTGCTATATGTTAATATGTCAGCAAAATGTCCGACGTATTATGTTAATGCAAATTAGTGCCGCCATTATTGAAACATTTATTCTTCACTATATCTCGGCAAATATTGCACATAACTGCACAAATAAGGTTTCCAGACCCATGTTTGTAAAGGTCAAAGATCATTATGAGACCATTCCTGAATTAACTACGTGTGCCATTGCCATGTTATGGAAATTCTCAAGTGCCTGCATTACGGAAAATGGGAGTTTTCGCTGTATCTCAGCCAATATTGTAAGTAATTTGATAGGGTTTTTTGAGGGTGTTAACTTAGTGTTAGCCGCACTTCAACCTCTCACGAGCTTCAAGGGGATAATTAATAGAACATCATTCACCATTTACTTAAATCGTCAAAGCCCATCTTCTTCATACTACTCCTCCTCCTCTGATCTCTCTTCAAGATGACCAGTGTCCAGGAGATCAACCAGAGAGTTTTGTTTGACAGGATTGCAGGACCACACTGGTTCCAGCACTACATCGCCAGTCCTTATCCACCCTTGTCCATCATAGTAGGGTTTCGGCTTTTCCATGATGGGTTCGTCAGTTCGCTTGTACAAGGCGACGCTGTGGTTCACACGCTAGACGTGCGGCTTCAATGCGGAGTGGCATGGACACAAACGAGCCAGGTCGACCTTAGACTTGAAAGTAAGTTTCTTGTCTTGCGAAGGAGTTTGGGACGGATGACGTTCACAGAAGTCTCGCAACTCTATCAGACAGGTGAACTGCTCTGTCTGCTTCAGCACATGATGCTTGAGGTTCCAGTCATCGCCGAGTTGCTTGAACGCTTTGTGAAACTTGGGGTTCTTCTCCCATTTTTTCAGGTAATCCACCTTCCCTGCCTTTTGGAGGCATTGGTGCAGTCCTCAATAACCCAAGAAGAGTGAGCACAGTATTCTTTTCCCAGGGATACTGCGATATAAGATAGGCTGACTAATTATCGATGTTTCCCTGACTCCGTATCGAGGTATACAGTTAGCTTGATGGCGTGGGCGTGGTAAAGATATCCACGAAGATATCTGTGTCAGGAGTTCTAACCACTGCGTTCTTGTATTCGAGGGCAGCGGCGTTATGGAGGCACAGCACCACTCTCGTATCAGTCTTTTCCTGGTTGCTGTAAATGGTGGGGAGCTCACGCACTGAAACACATAGTAAAGGCAAAAGGCAAGTTCTTATATAGCGCAGTATCCAGTCCTCAGGACCGTTCAATGCGCTTTACACTTTACTTCCCTGACAGACCTGTTCACTCAAACACCATCTCGGCTTCTCTGGGAAGGACCACAGGTGTATGAAATTGAGTTAAAATAGAAAGGGTGAAATCGATCTGATCTATACTAATGATAAAGCGATATTTACGTAATAATAATACGGGCTTACAAGTCACTTCGCCGTTCGATGAGAGACACTGATGGGATTTCCCTTCTACGATCAGCACTGGCATATCGGTTCTCTCGAGGTTTGAAGTTACCTGTTGACCACTGCATACTCGCAACAGGAGTTGTCTGAGCTGTTTCTTGTGGTCGTCATTTGCAAAAAAACGTTGAAGTCTTATGGCTTCCTGTTCGCTGGTTCTACCAGATTAATCTTCTCTGAACTCCCACGCCTTAAACTCTCCTGGGCTTTGATAGAATATGGATGGTGTCAGCCGCGAACATGAAGTGGTTCATTATCACTATCTGATTAAGCACCTGTAGGTATATCTCACCACAGGTCGGGGGAAGATTGGTAAGGGTGCGGAGCCGCGTTATTCAGTCCTGTATGAACAAGGTGTCTGTGGGGTATGTCAGGTCTTCTAGGGTGGCGTCTTCCAGACGATCTGTCATATGTGTGAGCTCCCCAATTTACAACAATAAGGAAGAGAGAAGAGACTGATACGAGCGTGGATATGTGCCTCGTTCACGCCGCTACCCTCGTAACGCAGTGGTCTGAACTCCTGACACATGAATCTTCGTGAATCTTCGTGATTACTACGCCCATGTCATCAGCCTAACCGTATACCTCGACATGGAGTCACGAAAACATGGACAAGTAGTCAAACTCTCTGATCTCGCAGTATCCCTGGGCGAAGAATTCCTATTGTACCACTCTTTTTGGGTTTTAGAGGACTGCACCAGTGCCCTCAAAGGGAAAGGGAAGGTGGGTCCCCTGGAAAACACCCAGGAGAAGAACCACATGTTTCTCAAAGCGTTCATGCAACTCGGTGAGGACAAGAACGTCAAGCCTCACGTGCTGAAGTAGTTGGAATAGTTCACCTGTCTGATGCACGGACATAATCGCAAGTCTTCGGTGGACGTAATCCCTGGCAAATTCCTGCGCAAGATGGTAGGGGAGGACGTGAAACTCACTTCCAAGTCTAAGGTCGACTTAGTTCGCCTTCCTCCCAGCCACTCTATTTTGAAGCCGCACGTCCAGCGTGTGAACCACCGCGTCGCCATGTACAAGCGAGCTGAAGAACCCATCCTGGAAAAGCCGAATCCCAACGTTGATGTGCAACATTAGATAAGGACTGACGATAATGGTGTTGGAGCCTGAGTGGTCCTGCGGTCCTGTCTTACCAAACTTACTGGTTGATCTCCTGGACACTGAAGAGGAGAAGGAGGGAGACGAGGACGAGTTCGATTATTTCATTGAAAGCGATGGTGAATGAGGTTCTGACAATTATTATTTTGAAACCCATCAAAGGTTGAGGCGCGGCAGCTCAGAAAAAATTTCATTATGGGTTGCTATTTACTTAGATCAATAAATGGTGAATGAACATAGTGGAATCTTTGCTTAATATTTACTCGTAATATTTACTCGTAAAACAACAGCATTACTTAAGTTAATGCTCTAAAAAAACTCTAGATTTACCTGCAATATTGGCTGAGATACAGCGAAAAAGTCCCATTTTGGTAATATTGGAACTTTAGAATTTGCATAGCATGCCATGGACACACGTAGTTGCTTCAGGAATGGTCTTAAAATGCACGTATTTCTCCGATCTAATGATACTGATTAAAACTATATTTCCAGGGGTGCATGGTACCTCCTCCTTCCAATTAGATTGTATGGCGAAGCACGCCGTTTGGCCGATTGTTGTCCAATAATTATTGGTTCCACGAAACAATACGAACATCCTTCTTCAGGATATAAAAAACCGCTGCGTGAGACGTGAATCCTGAAGGCAAATATCAGATTGCTCTGATTCCTGACAAGAAACAATCGAGTTGTTGATTAAACTGTCACGATAATGTTGATTAAAATGTCATTATAACGACCCATTTTGAGGCACAGTGAGAGAGCGAGGATATTAGCAGTGACTGAATCACATAATTTGATCTTAGATATAGTTATTTATCACGTCATCATCTGGGCGTGTCAGTGACGCAGTTTTTATTAGGCGAGTATATCGAGTCGTTACGTACTGGCGAACACGTAGACGACACAGCAGGATTGCCGTCTAAATAAACCTATCACGTTCAGGTCATTGAGGGTGATGACTTTTGCTTGTAATCTAGATACGAAGAAACATTGATTCATGGCATGCAGTGATAGCTTATTTGTTGTTTTAACTAGGACAAATCGCAGCAATTCGTATTTGATAGCATGAACCAAAAACAAAATTTGATAGACCGTGAATGTTGTTGTCTGTGCATCTGTAAATGTGTTTGTTTGTCTGTCTATGTGTATGTATATAAGTGTGTATGTAGGCCTATGTGTGCATATCAGAATGTATATCCGTGTGATATTATGTGTATTCGTGTGTGCATGTGTGTTCGTATGTGTGCGTTCGTATGCGTGTATATGTATATGTACGTGTACGTGTACGTGTCCGTGTCCGTGTCCGTGTCCGTGTGCGTGTGCGTGTGCGTGTACGTGTACGTGTACGTGTACGTGTACGTGTACGTGTACGTGTACGTGTACGTGTACGTGTACGTGTACGTGTACGTGTACGTGTACGTGTACGTGTACGTGTACGTGTACGTGTACGTGTACGTGTACGTGTACGTGTACGTGTACGTGTACGTGTACGTGTACGTGTGTCCGTATGTGTGTCTGTTATGTGTATGTCGGCCAGTCGTTCATCTGTCGCGAAGCGTACGACCAAAGCACACTCACCGCACGCGCGTTCCTTCAATGATCGCCCGAGATCCGGTGTCTCCCGAGCAACGACTCGCCGTGGAGCGAATGAATGAATGCAGTGTCGTGGCCCGCAGACGGCATTGCCAAGAGAAGCCCAATATCAATGCGTATTTGCCGTCATTCTAGCAACTGCATTAGCGTCTCACGTCAGCGCCTTTTCTGAGTAATTCCACACAAAATTATTAACATTCGTGAAGCGTCACTAAACATCTGATGCCGTGTCAAATAAAATATATTAATATTAGTATGCTTCGTTGTCTTCGTGGAAACTGCCGGCAATAACATCACCAACATCACCAACACTCCCGCTCACGCAGCGCGCCACGTTAAACTCTCGAATATCTGCTGTGAGTTCGTTCTCCTTTGCAGTACAGATGTCAGCGATGTGCCCGGTGTGGCAATGTGTAGTTGCGCTTGTGCCAGCTGTAGTCAAGCTCTAGCAGGCTTCGGCGAAATCACAAGCACGTCTTGTCTGATAGCACTTCGCTTCTCATAAAACAATACTGGCATCATATCATCGTCGCCATTGGCATGGTCACTGGACGACACCGAGTCGATCTGATGGTGGATACAGACACGGCAGGAGTCGTAGAGGTGCCGACCCATGAGAGAGGCGACATACCCGGTCTTCCGGTCTCACTGATACTTGGCCCAGCAACAGGCGGTCGGTTGAATCACGCGCTGGAGGAGTTAACACATACAGAATAACAAACTCTTTGAAGAATCCAGAATGTTACTAAAAATGTACACGTTCTCCTGGTCACTGAACCCACGCAGTGCGTCGGCGAAAAGCAGTGTGCATGCTAATGTGCTGTAGACTTCCGACTTAAAACACTTCCCATTTGTTACCCAATTTGTTGGGAAGGGAGGACGATTGTGAACATATAATATAATTATAATAATTGTAAAACCTCTATAGCGCCTGTATCTGTAAAATGTTCAAGCTGAGAGGCGCAACAAGCACAATCATTTAGCTAGTCATACACGGGGACAGGCAAGAGTTGTCATTGGAGCATAGAACCGCCATGTTTAGTGACGAACAAACACAAAGAATGCAGTTACCCATGGTCGCTGTATATATGACTGGGGCAGAGATGTCGCCCGGTGTTCACAGCTGTGTCATATAATTCAGATTTCATCAGGACAGTTATATTCATATACAATAGTCTGGGGATATGTGATCGTTGCTCTCGATCTCGTAGTGCTGCTTCCACCGCCCATGATATTATGTCTGGTACCTCTTTTGAGTCAGTTTGGACTATGATACACTGTTCACTGTCGTATGTCTAGAATTGCTCTGTTCGTCCTATGATCAGATCTTGATCATGGATTTCTCTACCCTTCTTGTCACGGAGTGTGATCTATCTATCCTGGCCTAGCTTCTGCGTTCTTTTGACTTTGACTTATATATATATATATATATATATATATATATATATACATATATATATATATATATATATATATATATAACTATATATATATATATATATATATATATATATAATTATATATATATATATATATATATATATATATATATATATATAATGCTTGCAACCAGTTTAGTTTAATGTATATGCTACGAAACAGCGTTTATTGAATTAGTAATGAGGTAGTGGTAGACACAGTACAAACCTATAATTAACTTAATTAAAGGTTAGGCTAATAAGACCTCTTAGGTAATAAGTTTGATGCGATGGCTATAAATAGATTGGGCGTTGCCATGAGTGATGGCGAAATTGGACATTTGACATTTCCAGTTGAGAAAAGAGAAGAGAGACATGGTTGGCCGGCAGTGCCTGGAGCGAAGTTGCGTCGCTATATCTAACGTGTTATTGACTGAAATGGAATGAAACGTGTCATTTTTTGACTCGAGGTGTATATAGAGATCGATTTTCGATGCATCAGAGATGTTCTCACATTGCACATAGCCGTAGCGCAGTTTGCACGGATAGGAAGCATGCATAAATCATAAATGTAAAGAAAGTTTACGTTTGCTGATGGTGAAGACGGAATAACTGATTCTTTAGTTTAATTTATTTTCCATTAAAAATTGGTGTCCTATATGCAGTTCACCTGGCGATATGTTAGGTATTTTAAATGGCTTTTGTCTTGGCGTTGATACATGTAAGAAATTATGATAAATCTTCGGATTTTATTCTTCAGTGTAAGATATATATATATATATATATATATATATATATATATATATATATATATATATATATATATATATATGTATATATATATATATATACATATATATATATATATATATATATATATATATATGTATATATATATATATATATATATATATATATATATATATATATATATATATATATATATATATAATAGTTCTACTAAACTGTAAACGATGTGTCCACGAGGTAACCGACCAGGAGACGACAACACGTGGTAATGACTGTTGCATGGTTCGGCAGGAACGTACAACTACGTGTTGAGCTGGTGAATACGTTATTAGTCGTACGTGGACTGTACATAGTCTAACAGACCCTGCCAATCACAATAATTGCTTTGCACTGGTGACACAAATGGCGTCTCTTCTTGGTAATTAACAGCGTATCCACCGTCGACTACGACCTGACTAGTGCTATAATTAAAATAGACGAAACAAAGAGATATGTTATTATATTATTGACCTATTTCCAAAGTGTTTGACGTCAGATGACGGAACCAATTGTCCAGCATCACCGTCAGTGTGTTAAGAAAGAGAAGACTGTAGTCTGCTGGTTGTTGCAATAGGGCAATCCACACATTAGTAGATCTAATCCACCTGGGATGGCGGATGGTGACGATGATTAGTGAATAATGGCTCCTTTTTAGAATACAAATGTTTCACTTAGGATGTAGTGCAGTATGTAGGATATAGTTTAGAAGATCTCAGTTAAGATATGCCTGGTTCGACTGATATTTTGGTTCAAAGGGGAGGGACATTGGTCCATTCCTTATTATTCTAGTTCACTCAGGTGGATGAATGAATGAGTATTTGGGTATAGACAGTGATGGATATATGTGTGCGAATTGTCTTCGTGCAGTAATTGCAAAGTGGCTTAATGGTTCACAGAAAACTCCCGATGATGTTTGATTGAATAGGTCTAGATGCCTGCAAGAGATTCCACTGTAAAGGGGACATTTAAAATATGTATATATGCGTGAATATGTATAATAAACAAATGCCATTGAGGAGCAACAAATCGATGTGATTATGCAGTTTTAATAAAAACATGGTTTTACTTTATTAGGTAAACATATATACATGCAAATGTTTAGCGTTCTTCCAGTAGTCTGAACTAGATCAAATATTATTCGTGTAATGTATAACTGCAATTTTACCAACTAGTTACGTCGTATGTATTCATGGTTGTAATAACATGGCTGACTGACTCCGCTAGCAGTGCCGTTGACGTGGGACGCTCTCGGCGGTGACGGCGCCGTGAGTTCATCGCACTGCGACGTGTTATTTGTTTCAGCGTTCATATTGTGTTTTTAGCTCAGCTTGTGTCGTGGGAGCGTTGTCAACAAACTGCCTACGTGGTCGTTGCGGGCCTAACTAACTGTGAAATTATCGGAAAGTGAGTGTTTGCGCTCCGGTCCTGCTGCGACCATCGACGCCTACACAGTGACACATTACCACGACATGTCTCCCCACACAAGTTCCCCATGTGTCTTTTGTGTTTTTCTCACAAATTAAATATTCTGTCCATCATTGTTGAATGTTACTTTGTGGTTCTCGGATGACTAGTTGGTAATTAGTCGTTAATTCAAAGAAACTTTGAGTTGTGATACTTCAGAATACTATTAATATATGATGAAACATAGTTATCAAGAAATGCCTTGATGTGTGTGTGTGTGTGTGTGTGTGTGTGTGTGTGTGTGTGTGTGCGTGCGTGCGTGCGTGCGTGCGTGCGTGCGTGTGTGAGCGCGCGTGTGTGTGACTGTGTGTGTATGTTTGTCTGTGCGTGCGTGCGTATGTGTGCGTGTGTGTCATGAACAAAGACATACACAAGCTATAGACGTGTTTGGTATGACAATGCTGCGTGTGCTGACGCTGCCAGTATTCGACGACTCCCGTAACCGTCCGGTCGCTCTAAGTCTAACTGCGCCATCATTGATTTCTTACAACCGACGCGCGGCGCAAGATGCGAATAAAACAGTTTTTATGCCGAAAAGAAAACCGACCGGGCTGCTTAGGCAAACGGCAGAGGCAGGCCGATACATCAGGACACAATCAGTGTCTCGGGCACTGACGATGTCGTCGCTTGGCCGCTCTTAAGGAGGCCGGATCTACACAATCTTCGAATTACGACATCCCGTCGTGCATGCGAACTCCCGCTGTCCAACCGACCGACCGACGGACCGACACATTCCGGCGGTGCTCAGACGCAGTATTATCCTCCCCGGTTACCGTCGTCGCGGCGTCATTAAGCCGTCAGCGACGATGCACGTTCGCATGCCAGAAATCGGCCTGGCCCGGGTCAGGGCAGACGACATTAGTGCTTTCATCACGTCTGCCTCCTCCATGATTATTTTCATTTCGCCGCCGACCACCCGAGCACTGCGGCACCTGCCGGCCGCTCATGCCAGCCTCGTGGCAGCTTTCAGCGGCAGATAATCAGGTCACTAATCGCTACCTTCGAGCACTCACGCCTTGCTTGATAACCGGAAGTTGTTCGAGAAAATCTAGTGTTTGTCGCTGGACCCGAGTATTAGACTTCCGACACGTGTCTTTTTGGCGGATTTGTTTTAAATTATATATGCAACATAAAACTGAATATCGCAAGCACGCACGCACGCACGCACGCACGCACGCACGCACGCACGCACACCCACACACACACACACACACACACACACACACACACACACGTGGGAATAACTCTTGCTTAAGGTAATTATCCGCTTTTTTAAGTTTTAAAATATATGCCCATGATATATCCATGCCTATATGCAACAGTGAATATGAGATAATATTAGACGCCGCATATAGACCTTAACCTTAAATAACAATTTCTCTTTCCTCCCCAGGCGCGCACAATCTGTCAGTAAAAGTCGTCCCGCGAATCTGATAATGAAGTAGAATCCGGACGAACGTTTTTATCTTGTCTTATGGATTCAAGAGACGTCCGTAAGAGCGACATGAACGCGGTTATCTGCAGAATCTAAGGCAAGGAGCATCGTGTAGAGACCGTTCACGTGCAACCGCTGCTTTCTGGCTTCGAACCGGCAACTTCAAGACTGATAAGCATTTGGCGCGTAAGGCAGCAACAGAATGCTGGAATATATTAAAGAGTGAAATTGACAGCACGTCAATAAATTTGTACACTTGAAAATACAGGGAAAACGGATAAAAAAAGGAACACTTATCAAAAGAAGCCATTAAAAAAATCAAGTACAAGCAAATGCTGCGGAAGACATATAGACATACTGGAAGTGAAGAAGACTATGCCATTTATAAAGAATCACTTTTATGCGTATGTTCGAGGTAAACAGAAAGTTCAGGGTAAGGTCGGTCCTCTAGAAGTTAGTGATGGAAACATAATAATAAAGGGATTCTTAATGGCAGAAAACTTAAATGAGTACTTTTGATCGGTGTTTACCAGTGAAGATAATTGTAACCCAAAAATGATAGCTAAGAAAATAAGGGATATGAATGATAATAAATCATCTGGAGTGGATGGGATTCCTCCCATATTACTATTGGAAATTGTAGAACAAATTAGCATACCGCTTGCAACAGTGTTCAAGTTATCATTAGAGGAGGGAGTAGTTCCGTTAGAAAGAAGCAAACAGTATACCATTATTTAAAAAAGGTTCGAGAAACAAGGCAGAGTACTATAGACCAGTGAGTTTAACATCGGTGATTTGCAAACTATTAGAAAGGCTAATTAAAGATCACTTGGTTGATTTTCTTGTTAAAAATAACTCGATAAAGCTATCTCAACATGAGTTTCAAAAAGCGAGGTCATGCTTAATAAATATGTTATGTTTTTTGAAAGATATCACAGAGTGGGTAGTAAAGGCAAGTTAAGGCAAGTTCTTATATAGCGCAGTATCCAGTCCTCAGGACCGTTCAAAGGGCTTTACACTTTACTTCCCTGACAGACCTGTTCACTCAGACACCATCTCGGCTTCTCTGGGAAGCATCCAGCCATATGCTACAATTAATGCGCGAAGGCTGCTCGTACACATATCCACCACTGTCTATAGCCAGGTACTCATTTATTCAGCTGAGTGAACTGGAGCAATGTAGAGTGAAAAAACTTGCCCAAGGTTTTAACACCGCAGCCAGGATTCGAACGCGGGTTCTCGTAGTCGAGAGTCCGAAGCTCTACCCCTGAGCCACTGCGCTCTACAAATGTAGATGGGTAGATGAGTGATCACTAGTAGATATAAACTACTTAGATAAAAAGGCCTTTGACAAAGTGTCACATCAAAGATTACTACTTAGACTAAAGGCCCATGGCAAAGGAAATGGTATGATTAACTGGATAGACAAATGGCTTATTGATAGGAGACAAAGTGTAGTAGTTGAAGGAGAGGTTTCAAACTGGAAATGAGTTGTGAGTGGAGTACCGCAGGGATCAGTATTGGGACCTATTTTGTTCTTAATATATATATATATATATATATATATATATATATATATATATATATATATATATATATATATATATATATATATCAATGATTTGGATGATGATATAACAAGCAAGGTGGTGTAGTTTGAAGACGATACAAAAGTATTTAGAAAAACTAAAAATAATGCGGATAGACACCATTTACAAGATGATCTAAATAAGTTGACCGAATGGTCTGAGAAGTCGCAAATGCTCTTTAATTTTGGGAAGTGTAAGTGCCTCCACACAGGACATGGGAATGAAGACGCACAGTATACAATGGGTGGTACTGTACTAAATACTACTGTAAAGGAAGAGGACTTAGGATTAACTAGTGCTGATATGAAGGTATCAGAGCAGTGTGGAATTGGAGCATCGAAGGGAAACCAAAAACCAAAAAAATCTTGGATTAATTAGGCGAAATATAGTGTACAAGGAAAACGAACTAATAATACTGCTGTACAAAACAATAGTTACGCCTCATTTAGAATATTGTATGCAAGCATGGAGGCCATATCGCAAGAAGGATGTTGATATGCTAGAAATAGTACAAAGGAGAACAACCAAAATGATACCAAAACTCAGAAATATTAGTTATGAAATGCGTATAAAAGAATATGGTTTAACAACACTAGAAACCAGAAGATTGAGAGGAGATCAGATAGAAGTATCTAAAATATTGAATTGGTATGGACACATTGACATAAATATTTCTTTCTCGGCTAAGGAAGAGAGAAGGACTAGAGGCCATGGAGTTATATTAGCAAAGAAGCAGTGTAGATTAGATATTAGTTATTCTAATTTTTACAAAGTACAGTAAATGAATGGAACAGATTATCAGCTGATTGTGTAAGTGCTAGTAGTGTTAATATATTTAAAAATAAAATCGACATGTACCTAAGAAAGGCGGGGTACACTTAGATAGATAGGTTGGACTCTCGCTCGATAAGCCAATGGGCTTCCTAGTCCACCTGCCATCTAGAGTTGATTCTCTAGTTGGGAATCTTGCTAGATCTTGTATTGTAACAAACATAATGTCCTCATTATCATCATCACTGGTTGGTCGGGGCCGGACCGTGGATGAATGGTTTCCACATGAGATGGTTGTTCATTAAGACTGGGAAGTCTCTTACTTCAACATGAAGGTTGTCACAGTTCAGATTGGTGTATGCTTGCTTCTGTTTCCCTCTGTTATTCTCTCCACGAGTGAGTGTCCACAGGGTGAATAACAACACTCACTCGTCTGTTATTCACTCCACGAGTGAGTGTCCACAGGGTGAATAACAACACTCACTCGTCTGTTATTCACTCCACGAGTGAGTGTCCATATGGTGAACAACAACACTCACTCGTCTGTTATTCACTCCACGAGTGAGTGTCCACAGGGTGAACAACAACAATACTCACTCGTCTGTTATTCTCTCCATGAGTGAGTGTCCACAGGGTGAATAACAACACTCAAGCCGCGTCTGTGTTTCTATAGCAATGACCAACTAGTTATAAGCATCTCATAGAAATTTTATTTGTGAGTTTGGTCTTCGTGTGTCAACCTATTATTCCTGTCAACATTTAGACACGTCCTTGACATTCTCCGGTAACTCCCGTCAAATTCGTTTGTGAGGGTCTAGCTACCAGTCCCCTATTACAATATATTATCAACAATATATTATTGACAATTTTAACGGGCTTCTTATTTTTGTATTCCATACTTAGTCTAGTTTGTCACACGCTTGCTGGGCTAGGACAATGCGATGGTAAACCTCTGCTCTAGGGCGAATCCAGGAATCTAGATACCGGAAGTCTGCTACCCCCTCAAGTGCATCGCCATTTTCTGTCCACACGGTTGGTTACAATGTACCAAAGTATTATCAACTGCGTGTTCTACAGCCTAAAGAATTGTTATGCCAACTGTTTCTCTAATGTATCTTTACATACATCACCTATCAATTTATCTTACTGTTTTTATTTTGGTATAGCAACTCCGACCAGTCATAAAACATTGTAATCACGTGATATCTGCACGGATGCGTTATTGATCCGTGGGTACAAAAAAGACGTAACAAGTCAACATCCTTATAGGCCACCTTTTACTGTGACCGAGAAAAGCACCTGTCTTGGTTAATAACCTCTTATATGTCTGTTAAATCCACTTTCCGCTGATCTTTGGACATAATTCGTTCCCTTCCACTGGCTCGTGTTTAATCCAGATGCTGCGACAAGACGCTGCCTCCGGGGAATGCAAACCTTTTTGTCCGTAACATTCCGTGTGCCTGGATCATACCACTGGTTTAGCAGTGTTGATGTACTGCTCGCACTGCGGGCTTTTATTGTATTACTGTTGTTTGATAACTATTGTCTTGCCAGAACTGGAGTAATAGTATATGGCATCAAACATATCGTTTAGCAGCACATCGATTGTTCTATGACGCTTCTCTCTTGCGGAATTCGCCTCCAACTATAATCACTAATTGTTCGATTCTGATTTACCAAAGACACCTGTTCCGTGTCGCGATTCCGCTATTTTTAATAATATAACATTTCACTAGTGAACTATCATTGATTTACCTGTCTGCTAAATTAGCCAATAAGGCTAGCTAAGTAACTGACCAACCGCTGTGAGATGACGGCCAAATCGACCTACTCCGGCCATATCGCGTGTGACTGCTATTGTGGCTTGGCCCAGCGAAAGAAGGGAACAGTTGTTATTGCGGCAGTAATTCACAGCGAAGCCATGACTCTAGATTACCACCCGAGCCTCGGAGCATTATTTTTTATGTCATGTTGAAGAGTTTATGGGTTGTTGCCTATCATCGATCGAATTATGTGTGCGAGAAACGTTCGACCGGTGAATACAGTGCGGGGATTACCATAGGAATGGTTTGGCAGCAAGAGGAGGCGATGTGTATTTCGTTAACATTCACGAAAGAAAGAATGCTATCTCAAAAAGTATTCATTGTCACAGACGACTGTAAATTTATGGAACAGATTGCCTGCTGGTTGTGTATAATATCACGAATAACAAAATGTTGAAATTAAATTGACAAATACCTTACAGGCTCGGTTTACACACACGAGCACACACACGCACACTCACTGTGTGTGTGTGTGTGTGTGGGGGGGGGGGGGGTGCGTGCGTGTTGGTGTGTGTGTGTGTGTGCGTGTGCGTGCGCGTGCGCGTGCGTGGGTGCGTGCGTATGTGTGTGTGTGATGTGTGTTGAACTCTCGATATATATATATATATATATATATATATATATATATGTTAGACACTCGATATATATGTTAGACACTCGATATATATATATATATATATATATATATATATATATATATATATATATATATATATATATATATATATATATATATATATATGTTAGACACTCGATAAGTCAAACACTTCCTTGTGCACTTAAGGGCCTGCCATATAATATGATTTTATTTAGAGGGTGGCAATCTTGTTAGATCTTGCTAAAAGACAAAAAGAGCACGCGCGCTGACGCCTAACTCGACAGATTAATCGCCTGGTCGGCGACAGTACGTCACGACAAGAATGTCTCTCATTAATCGCACCGAGTCTCCCCTGACCCGCCGACAGTTCCATTCAAGCAGCAAACTTCACAATCCTCTCAGTTATTAGTGCCGAGTGATTTCACCTCGCTGATAACCGACTTCAATATACGACTTCCGCTTTTGCCCGGAACAACACAGTCGCAGAGCCTGCTCTGAGACGATTTTCCTTGACGAAAATGTGACGACATCAGCAATGGACTCTAGTAAACAGAATCGCAGACTAATTGTAGTCTATTAATCTGTGCGCATTAGATTGATTGCGCCGCGCGGTTTTATTGCTCATTACAGAGATACGGCCAGAATGCTAGCCACTAAATAACTGACGTGAAGCTTGGCGTAGAGAACCTGTACGTACGACACTGGAGAAGTGTTTAAAATGCAACCGATTCTTCAAACATTCAACAGCAGGCAATGTTATTCTGTATTTCACACAACATCAAGCAATATACATTATCGCTAGAATTGTGTGTTAAGGTGTTAGTTATTATTAAGCTAAGCATTGTGTATTGGTCACGAAGACTTACGCTGTATTCAGACAGTATGTACAACGCCTGAGTGGTTTTGTTGGTTTCAAGCGTGCGATGATAATTATAGAGACCGTGCGCTCATGCGTAAGCATGCCCCTCACAGTATTGCGTCGACAACAAAACAATGTGTCAGTGATTTCTCAGACGGATTTAGTACCCAAACAAAAAACTACGAATATTCCACGCGGTTTCATGACCTGCTGAAAATGCCAGTTAGACTTTATTGCCACATCCCGCCGAGCGAAACGCTTCACTTTTATATGCCGTTGAAGCGCCTTTTCTTATCAACAAGGCGCTCTTGTGTGAGTTTTCATACACAATGACATAAGTGTGAAGTATATTCATGTTGCAGTATTATATAATTCTTAAATCAAACGTATGCAGTTAATCTACGGATAAACATTAATATAATCTATACAGGGAACGGAACAGCGTTGCTATCATGACGTAGGTTATGTTCGGGTTTCCGGTCTAGTTTAGCTCTAAGTTTCATTGCCCTGACTAGAAAAATAATGATTACATTGACATTTGATAATTGGTGTTATGTGCTGAAACAGACTCATGGGAACATATTTAATTTCATCACGTCACAATAGTTATCACAACGTGTTTGCTGAAATATAGTTACACAAAACTAACTTGGAATACGAATGAAATGACACCGCCGACAACCACATTCAATCCGCAAGATATACACAACACTGAGGTCACATATTGTGTATATCTAGGATCGTCAGAGTCGTGGCACTTCCCGAGAAACGTACTCCCGATCCGAGATGAGGTTTTTTTTCATCCGAGGCCACAAAGGGCAGACGTTAGGCTGGAGGTGTTACACCGGCCACGTAACGGCGGCTGTGCTGCCTCTAGCGCGGCGAGGACAGATACCCGAAGCCCTGGTCTGTGGAACCGATTCCTCCTGCCCGGAGTTAACGTGCTTGCAAGAATGATGTTGTCAGGCTGTTACGCGTTATCGCGCCTTCGTTCTCGGCGGTACAGTTGGCGGCATTACGACCCGAGTGTCGGCCGCCAGACATCTGCACAAGGCCCAGGGTTCTGCAGATTTTACGGTGCTGGTTGTCGTATGGCGTGGTGTGTTCTACA
>OZ024863.1:29478996-29488996 GCA_964017155.1 Oasisia sp. SBJ-2009
CATCCAGTCCTCGTTCTAGCGTTCCGTTGCCAACCTACGCAGATTGCGCGGCATCCCTGCTCTGTGTGTAACCACAAGAACCGATTCGGCGTCGCCAGGTCGCTCGTTGCTGTTAGACGCGGACGCAGACGACTTCAGAAAAGGCGGCAAATCAACGAACCGGCGCACGCGCAGTGGAGCGGCTGGCGACGTCTGTGTATCGGTATGTTCCGCTATCCGTCGCTGATGCTATATTACATGGCGTGGCGCAAACTGGTGAAGAAGGTGGTCGGAAACATGTTGTCGCTAGATCATAAGGCTAATCGATTGATCAGTCGATCAATAACTCGATCAAGTAATCAATCAAATCAATCAATCAGTCAATCAATCAATCATTCAATCTATCTATCTATATATATATATATATATATATATATATATATATATATATATATATATATATATATTTAACGATATATATATATATATATATATATATATATATATATATATATATATATATATATATATATATATAATATATTATCGAGTAATAAACACAGCTAGCTGTAGTTGGTGATGTAAAATCCTGGAGTGCACTTGGGAAGAGGGAAAGGTGAAGACATTTTTCCCAACGTCAGTATAATGTGAATAATATTAATAGTAAACAAATTACAAAAAAACAGTTACTACATGCATACTTCCAAATGCGATGATTCTTATCTGTAGCAATATCCAATAACAAATTTAGTGACATTGACGTGTGGTGTTGTTCATGTGGAAGAATGATAAGATGACGATAATCATCAAGAAGAGAAATAAGAAAGACCTCAATAATTACAGACCGATGTGTCTACTATCAAACATTTATAAAGTACTTACGAAAGTACTAACGAAAAGAGTAGAGAAGACACTCGACGAAAACCTGCCACGAGAGCAAGCTGGATTCAGAAGCAGATACTCAACGACAGACCACATCCACATCGTAAACCAACTGAAGGAGAAGTGCTAAGAATTCGTCGACTACGAGAAAGCCTACCACTCGGTGCAAACTCAAGCAGTACTGACCTCGCTTCAAGAACAGGGGATAGAAGATGTGTACATCGAACTCCTGAAGGGAATCTACACCAACAGCTCGATGACAGTTCACACTTGGCCAATTTCCAGTTGACCAACCGTACAACTAGGCCCGTCATCGTCTACCTTGCATCCTTTTATTGATCGTTACAGTTCGCTGACAGCAAATCGAAGTCAATGGATCAACATCGGAGCTGCTTAACCCTAATTGTGGTGTTGAAGACTTCGGTTGGTTCACGGTGGTGTTTATAATTATAACGACAGTTGTTACATTGGCCGATGATCGGCTTAAGATCGGCCATGTTGTCAAGCATCATGTCGTTACCTCGTGTATCGATTAGGTAGTGTTAAATTGTTAATGTTTCCACTGTGGTGTGTAAGCGACGCATACAACAATTGCTTATTTACAGCAGCGAACGAACAACTGTTAGTTAGTATACGAGTAGATGTCTGAGTAAGCTTAAAATACACAAACGGACATTTAACTACACACATACATATTCACACCCGCTCTCGCGCACTCACGCAAGCACTCATCCAAAGACGCACACATGCTCTCTCTGTCTGTCTGTCTGTCTGTCTGTCTGTCGCTCTCTCACTCCACCCACCCACCGTGCATGTGTAGTGACAACATGGAGTATAAATCGTAGTTCGTACGTTGTGAAATGTATTAGACAATGACCATATGTGTTAAAATCAACATACTTCAACTTTAGACGTACAACTACAACAGCGAACAACACCGTGTAAAATCGGCGTTAGATTTTGAACGAAAACAGTGTCACGCAAACCAACCACACACGTGCTCGGTTATATCGGGTCTCCAAAGGCATTTGAGATTGAGTTACGGCAAAAGAAATGAGACTGAATGACTGCGGAAATAGCCGTCTCCTGTGACTTTATACTGTCTTCGCTGGAATGTTGTGGCCGCTGTCCCCAAACAGTTATAAACCGCTTGAACTGTTCGCCATATTGCCCACCACGACGGCTCAATAGATTACACAGAGCCACTGGTCCCAGTGCGAAGGAGAAATGTTTGGAGACACACAAACACACGCACGCACGCACGCACGCACACGCACGCACGCCCACACACACATACACACATACACGCTCACACATACGCTCACACACACGCTCACACACACGCTCACACACACGCTCACACACACGCTCACACACACGCTCACACACACGCTCACACACACGCAGACACACACACACACACACACACACACACACACAAACACAAACACACACACAAGCACAAACACACACACACACACACACACACACACACACACACACAAACACACACACACACACACACACACACAAACACACACACACACACACAAACAAACACACACACACACACACACACACACACACACACACACACTTCTGACGCTGCAGATGCACGCACCACGCACGCAATAAGTTAGTGGCAAACTTATGACATTGTCTCAGCCGACTCGTTATGTTGTAGAATGTTTTCTTGCTTTATAAGTTGCATTAATTTCTGGATGAAATATAGCACTCGATAAAAGATACATCCGACTGTTTTTGAGGAGCATAGCAAGTGTCAGTCCCTCAACAGGGAAGCTAACTCAGTACCCCGGCTATAGCCCTACAGTAGTCTTTCGTTTCGTGGTATATCCAATTAAAGTTAACAAACCACGCCTTGTGAATGCCATACGGTGTATGAATGTGGCTAAATCCCGTAAATGAATTTCAAACAATGTTCAGCCTCAATTGTTGGGAAATTTTTACATTTACAGTGTGGTCACGTTTAATTATACTCAGTTGAGAACATAAATATAGTCTAGACGACTGGCCCAGCAGTATCGTAGCCCTGCAGCTGCTTCTCGCAACCGTTCGTTGTCAGATCGCGGAGTAAGTCTTCTGGAAATGGCGACAAGTTAAGGCTCTTGCGGCGCAGTGACAGTATCCCTTATTTATCCCCCTATTACATATAAGTATTCGAGATAGTGACGTTCGTGCGTATGTGCGTATGTGCGCGTGTGCGTGTGTGCGTGTGTGCGTGTGTGCGTGTGTGCGGGTGTGCATGTGTATGTATGTATGTATGTATGTGTGTGTGTGTGTGTGTGTGTGTGTGTGTGTGTGTGTGTGTGTGTGTGTGTGTGTGTATGTGTGTGTATGTGTATGTGTATATGTATGTATGTATGTATGTATGTATGTATGTATGTATGTATGTATATATGTATGCGTGTATGCATGTATGCATGTATGCATGTATGCATGTATGTATGCATTTATACATGTATGCATGTATGTTTAATAAGGTTTAATAAGATTAAAAGATTAAAAGATTCAAAGATTAAAAGATTCAAAGATTCAAAGATTCAAAGATTCAAAGATTCAAAGATTCAAAGATTCAAAGATTCAAAGATTCAACCATTCAAAGATTCAAAGATTCAAAGATTCAAAGATTCAAAGATTCAAGATTCAAAAGACTTTATTGTCCATTTAAAACATCAAATTAAAAACGGAAATTGTTCTTCAGTTGCACAGTAAAATGACAGTAATAAGATTGGTGAGCAACTCTGCCATGGACGGTCCCAAGCCCGGCTGAGAAAAGAGGAGGGTTGGGCAAAGGGCTAACAACCCTTTCCCGTAAAAAAAACAGATTGTTACGAAAACATCGACCAAAGGAACTCTACTGAACTTGGGAGAGGGAGGGCCTCCTGGGGAGAGTATGACGCCATGCAGTGAAAGCCGTAAGGAAGCTACATCGCCGATACCCTTCTTATCTTCCAAGAAAATCTCGAAAATCGGAACATGGAATGTGAGAACCATGTTCGAAACAAACAAAGCAGCCCAAATAGCAAGGGAACGACGGGCCTACAACATCACCGTACTATGGCTATGTGAAACAAGGTGGACACAGTCAGGGCAAGTCAGACTGAATACGGGAGAAATGATTCTCTATTGCAGCGAAGTTCTGGGAAAGAAGAAATACCAACAAAAAGACTGGGTTTCTGCAGAGACTGTCAACAAAGTGTAAGTGAGGAAGGAAACGAAAGGTGCAGTTAACAACAGCCGAACGAGAGCAGCAAAAGCAGCAGCACAGGAAGAGTATACAGAGGCAAACAGAGCAGTCAAGAACAGCGTAAAAACAGACAAGGCAAACTTCATTGAAGACCTAGCCAAAGAAGCAGAGGATGCATCAGCCCAAGGAAACATGAAACAACTGTATGATGTAACAAGAAAATTAGCAGGAAAGTACAAGAACACAGACAGACCCATCAAAGATAAGAATGGCAATGTACTTACCAGTGATGAAGACCAGTTGAAGAGATGGAGGGAACATTTTGAAGAACTGCTAAACCGGCCACCACCTCAGAACCCTCCAGACATCGCACCAGCGGAAGAAGTACTCCAGATAAACTGCGAAAGACCAAGTAAGGCAGAAATTGAGAAAGCCATTCAGCACATGAAGAGAGGGAAAGCTTCCGGCCCAGACAAAATTCCTGCAGAGGCAATCAAGGCTGACATAGAGACCTCCACCGAGATACTGCATGACCTATTCGGGAAGATATGGGAACAAGAAGAAATACCATGGAAAGATGGAAAGAAGGGTACCTTGTGAAGCTCCCAAAGAAAGGCGATATGCAAGAATGTAAGAACTATAGAGGGATAATGCTCCTATCAGTACCCGGAAAGGTCCTCAACAGAATAATCTTGGACAGACTGAAGACAGGTGTAGATGCCAAGCTCAGAGACCACCAAGCTGGCTTCCGGAAAGACAGATCCTGCACCGACCAAATTGCAACACTGAGAATCATTGTCGAACAATCCATGGAATGGGACTCATCACTGTATATAAACTTCGTTGACTACGAGAAAGCATTTGATAGCCTTGACAGAGACACGCTGTGGAAACTCCTACAGCACTACGGCATACCTGAGAAATTTATATCTCTGATAAGAAGTAGTTATGAAGACGTGGCATGCAGGGTCATTCATGCAGGACAACTAACGGACTCCTTCATGGTGAAGACAGGTGTGAGGCAAGGATGTCTTCTGTCACCGTTCCTATTCCTGCTCGCCATAGACTGGATCATGAAAAAGACTACAAAAAATAGAAGAAATGGGATCCAGTGGACACCATGGAGCCAATTGGAGGACCTGGACTTTGCGGATGACCTCGCTCTCCTCTCACACAGCCATAAACCGATGCAGGAAAAAACAGAGCAGCTAAACACAGTGTCAACACAGCTTGGACTCAACATCAACAGAAGCAAGACAAAGACTATGAAAGCCAACACAAAGAACAACAACCCCATTACATTGAACGGAGAGCCACTGGAAGAGACAGATGCATTCACATACCTGGGCAGTACAATAAACAAAACTGGAGAGACAGAAGAAGACGTCAAAGCAAGAATCCAGAAAGCTAGAGTGGCATTCATCATGTTGAGAAAAATTTGGAGAGCAAAACGAATCAAAATTAACACCAAGCTGAGATTGTTTAACTCAAATGTGAAGGCAGTTTTGCTCTACGGAGCGGAGACATGGCGAACCACACAGAAGACACTAAAGAAAATACAGACCTTCATCAACAAATGCCTGCGCAGAATACTACACTTGAAGTGGACAGACAAGGTATCGAACACCACACTCTGGAAAACAACCAAGCAACTACCCATAGAAAATGAAATAAAGAAGAGAAAATGGAGGTGGATAGGACATACACTAAGGAAACCACCAGAATCAATCACCCGTCAAGCCATCACATGGAACCCCCCAGGGAAGAGAAGAAGAGGTAAGCCACGAAACACCTGGCAGAGAGACACAGAAAAAGATACAAAAGAGATGGGGTACACCTGGAAAGAAATGGAGAAGATGGCCACAGACAGAAAACAGTGGCGTTCCTTAGTCGATGGCCTATGCTCCGAGCGAGCGAAAAGGCATAAGTAAGTAAGTAAGATTGGTGAGCCATAATAGAGACATTAATTAAAATGGTACTGATACTAATCAGCAAGAGTGTCGTCTAGAGCTAAGCTCCAGACGGCATGTGAACAAGGAAGGCTTTATATTATCGAGAGTTCAGGTAAAACAATAATATTATTTCTTATAAAATTATATATGAATTAGTATCATATATAAAATTATAAATACTAAAAAATTATAAAATGCCACTAAAATGCTATTATATAAAATACGTGGTCTCTAAAAATACACAAGTAAAACAAAAATTACATAAAATATATCATAATAATAACAATGCATTCGTTATAATAATAAATTAATTAAAATAACTTAATGAATAAAATAATAATGTATTCGGTATTAAAATTGTTTCTAAAAATAATAAATGTTCAACCTAGGTACAACCCACCCTTGCCAGATAATTGTCAATTTTATTTTAAAACACATTTACACTGATGACATTTATACAATCGTCACTTAGAGTCTCTGACCACGGAGGGTGCTACGTGCAGGGGGTACTAAGAATCTCTGGATCAAAAAGAGCTGTCGAAAGAGGGTAAGTAGACTAAATATAACAACATACAATGTCAGAACTCTACTAAGAGATCAACTTTTACAAACACTCTAAGAAGAACTTATGGAAACAGGGTTGGTACGCAATCGGGGGTGGAGAAGTGAAAAGACGAGATGTTTCACTACCTTACTAAGCGGCCACCTGCTATATCATGGTATGATCCAACAAAGCGCGTCAAGGGTAGCTTAGGCAATCAACAAGCCACTGGAATCGAGGATATCATCACCAACACGAGTCCTGATGACCAAACGACGACAAATGGTAGAAAACAAGGAGAATAAACAAATAATAGAGTAAGCAAAAAGAATATACAAGTGCAAGACCATCAAAAATAAACCAAAAGATGACATGAGGTAATACATCCAAACGATCATACAAGAAACGATCTTGACACCAAAGAGCCAAAGGCCAAGGCAGACTGGTCACACTCCTGGACAAGCAGGGTAGAGAAATACACAATCACGATAAGATCATAGGACGAATAGAGGAATTCTACACCGAACTATACGACAGTGAACAGAGTACCATAATCCACTGACCCAAAAAGAGGTACCAGACATAACATAATGGGAGGTGGAAGCAGCACTATGAGGTATGAAGAAAGGGACAGCGATAGGCATCGACCACATAAACATCGAGACACATTGAAAGCAGGAGAAGATATTATCTCGCAGACACTTGCTAAGCTGTACACTAAATGCTTATCAAAAAGACGAATACCCATAGCGTGGAAGAACGCTAAAGTGGTGATAATCTTCAAGAAGAGAAATTACAGACCGGTATGTCTACTAAACAGCTATAAAGTACTCACGAAGGTATTAACGAAACGACTAGAGAAGACACTCGATGAAAACCAGCCACGAGAGCAAGCTGGATTCAGAAGCAGATACTCGGCGACAGACCACATCCACGTCTTAAAACAACTGAAGGAGAAGTGCCAAAAATATAATATCCCAATCTGCATCGCATTCGTCGACTACGAGAAAGCCTCCGACTCAGTGCAAACTCATACAGTACTCACCTCGCTTCAAGAACAGGGGATAGAAGATGTGTACATCGAACTCATGAATGATATCTACATCAACAGCTCGATGACAGTCCAAATACACAAAGAAAGCAACAAGATCAACATAAGGAGAGGAGTACGACAGGGAGATAACATATCGCCCAAGCTGTTCTCGGCAGCACTCGAAAGCATATTCCGGCGACTGACTTGGGAAACCAGAGGCTTAAAGATAGACGGCGAATAACTTAGTCATCTTCGCTTCGCCAACAACATACTCATATGCATTGATAAGCCACATGAACTACAACAAATGCTACAGGAATTAGCTGATCAAAGCGAAAAGCAGGGCATGAAGATGAACAAATCGAAGACAAAGGTGATGATGGAAAACGACATACCAATATATGTCAACAACAGTCAGACTGAGAACTTTGAAATCTACGTCTACCTGGGACAGAGATACAGCACCACAGAGACAAAAACCAAGACAAAGAGATTCAAAGAAGAATTACAGCCGAGTGGAGAGCATTCGCCAAGCACCGCGACATCTTCGAGATTAACATTGTAACATGCTACTTCCAGCAATGGCATACGGCGCGGAAACATGGGCACTCACCACTCAAGCAAAGAACAAGCTAGCAGATTAAACATCACATACCGGGACAGAAAAACAAACATCTGGGTAAGAGAAAAGACAAAGGTCACAGACGTGATTGAACAAGCCAGAAGACGGAAGTGAACCTGGCCAGGCCACGTCAGTAGAATACGAGATAACCGATGGACATTGCGTATCACCACCTGGAAACCTTACGAATAAATAAATGAATATGTATGTATGTATGTATGTATGTATGTATGTATGTATGTATGTATGTATGTATGTATGTATGTATGTATGTATGTATGTATGTATGTATGTATGTATGTATGTATGTATGTATGTATGTATGTATGTATGTATGTATGTTAGACTGGGTCAGTTTTCAAGAAATGTAAACCCTGAAGGCAAATCGTGTTAATTTATGGCATACATGCTATTTAGGGGTACTGAGGTGTGCTGAACTCGAATTTGCTGTATGCCCGGCTCAAAAATGGCTCATAAGCCCTAAAAAATGAAAAACCCAAGATGGCCGCCACCGCCGTGCTAAAGTTAATAAATGTTCATATCTTTTTTACTAAGCAAGGTAGAAACATGAACGAAGTGTGTTTTTGTATGTTTTCTAATATGAAGAATCCAACGGCAAACTCAGATTTGTGATAAAATACCAAAATACTGCTTAAAACACATATTAGACTAGGCAAGTTTCATGAAAATGTGCATATTTAAAAAGCTGAAGACAAATCGTGTTAATTTATGGCACACATGCTATTTAGGGGTATTGAGGGGTGCTGAGCTCGAATCTGCTGTATGCCCGGCTCAAAAATGGCTCATAAGCCATACAAATTGAAAAATCCAAGATGGCCGCCACCGCCGTGCTAAAATAAAAATTCGTAAATGTTCATATCTTTTTTACTAAGCATGGTAGAAATATGAATGAAGTATACTTTTGTATGTTTTCTAATATGAGGAATCCAATGCTGTACTCAGAAATGTAATACAATGAATACACACTACAAAAAAAAAATCGAAATTGTTGAAATAAATGTGATTTTTAAGAATGAACACTTCTTCAAGCAGGTAACAACAACTACCTTTATTTTTGTATCACTCACACGAACAAAAATAACCCACTTGGTTTAATTACATAACACACACATATTTATGAAGTGATCTTCATGTCATATATGATGATATATACATGTATTTGTATACATATAGTTATACAGATCTCATGTTATGAAACATTACATTTAACAACTAATATCAACATACACCCAAATTTGATCACTCGTGGTTCAAATGTAAAAGCCTGCTGTTTCAGGTTGATCAGTCTACATGTGAGAATTCAATCCCGGTCCTCAAGGTCGTTCATGTCGTCGTGAATATTTCGACAGACGTCAGCACGTCTCTTACAGGCACACATTTCGATGCACTCCTTGCGAATTTTCCTACAGCTGCAGCGTTGGATATGACATCCATTAGTGCAGCCACATGAGGTGATCTCCCTACATGATTTCGGTATCGGCGGCAGAGATAGGAGCCGTGGGACTAGCTTGCCATCCAGGTGCATCCATCCCATTTCAGTGACAGGCAGAAGATCAGGACATGGCAAGTGTGCTTGGTTCCAGACACTTGCTTGATAGTGTGCTCGCATGATGTGGAACGTTGTTGCATCCGAGATGTGTGCACGACCGATACAAAAGAACTTCACACGAGCTTAGTTGCACGTGTCATCGTCTGGCACACCGTACATCTTGCAAATGAATTTCTCGGTTGACATTACTATGTGATCAGTGAGAGGGCCCTT
>OZ024863.1:29493996-29591496 GCA_964017155.1 Oasisia sp. SBJ-2009
GTTAAATTTGCGAAGCTCCGAAAACGTTCCGCGAATGATATGTGGCAGAAGCACGTGCGGCACTGTTTGCAGTCAGCAGATTTATTAACAAATATCAGAGGAAACAACAAATAGAAATAACAGATAAGAAGAGACAGGCATGTTAAATGTCCAGGACTGGCCGAATTTCTGTTGTTACTTGATGAAGCCAGTGAGATAATTGCAATCTGGGATCTGGCGCTGAGCCTGAATTAGGTGTCAGTAGGATCACAGCCCGCTGCCCTCGGCTGCGACTGGGCCGCTCGACAACAATGGCCAAGAGTTATTTTAATCCTTGCTTTGACCAGACAAGAACAAACAGCTGCCTTACTATCTTCTTGTGTCTTGCTTGTTGTTGTCACAGTTTGATTAATTTAGATGATCGTTGTGAATGGCACATGCTCGATATCGAGGGTTCCCCATTATCGCCCACCGTAAACCTGCCGAACTTTATTATCAGTAGCCAGAGTAGGCCTATTTGTCAGTAATATAGATCAGTGTGTATAACTGAGTGAAATCAGTTTCTATATATATTTACATTAAAGTATGTTTAAAATAAATGTTGCAATCATACATGAAGGTATAATTATTATGAAAGGAATGTTGTATAACCACTGGTCTAGAACTCGTTCGTCAAGTATCACAAATGACAATAATATTCTTCATCCGTCCAAGATGGACAAAAATTAAGAACTCTATTATAACGTGTATATCTTCTTCTCCTTATGAATATGATGGTTGTTGTAGTAGCCCTGTTAGTAATCAAACATGATGGAAGCTATTTACAGCGTGTATGTAATGCTATTTGACTTTAATACTTATATATATTTCACACTGTTAAAACATTCTAAACAAATTATATCTGCGTGATATATACACTAAATTATATTATGAATATTTTTTTATTCATAACAGTTGGCTGCATCGGCCATTTTTTTTATTACAGGTGAAAAGTACTTTTGTGTTTACTTCAAGTACAAGTTTTTACTTTTTACTTGTACTTCAAGTACACATTTCTAGAAGTACTTTTACTTTTACTTGAGTAGCTTTTTCTAGAGTTACTTTTACTTTTACTCAAGTACAAAATAAATGTACTTGTTACAGCTCTGACGTGTGTGTACGTGTGTGTACGTGTGTGTACGTGTGTGTACGTGTGTGTACGTGTGTGTACGTGTGTGTACGTGTGTGTACGTGTGTGTACGTGTGTGTGAGTGTGTGTTCGTGTGTGTATGTGTGTGTGTACGTGTGTGTACGTGTGTATATAAGTGTGTGTGTTTCTTTCTTTTCTTGCCCTGGCACTTTTCCTTTTCTTCTTCTTCTTTTGTGGACTGGGTTTTGCAGTAAGATGGTGGTAGTGAATTCCACATTCTGATGGCAGATGGGAAGACTACGTGTATATGCATGTTTGTTCATAAATGGGGCAATGGTATTTTATTTTGCTGGCCACCGGTTTTTCGGGAGACTGCCTTGGGTAGTCCAGGAGGTGGGCGCTGGTCGAACAGGTCATGCATGACTTTGTACATCAAGTTGTCCGGTGGACTGTTATAAAATAAGTAAACAAATGTTCATATTAATCCCAAAACTTAAAAATTAAAAGCCACCAAACCATGACGATCGTTGATGTGTTATTTGTTCTAATTCATCGGCAGTCCATGCCACAAAGGCCATTGAACGATACACTCTCCCTGAAACAGTTTCTCTGTCGGTCTCTGTCGCTGCTGTTGATTACGCCAGTGTCAGCCAGCAGTACCCCTGGATGAGGCCTTTGCAAAACTCTGAATTCAAGTTCAGCCAATGAAATCGCTCACTGGATATGTGGTTCAAACCAAGTCAGATGACCACAATAATAAACACATTTCAGCCAATCGTGATGCACTGTTTAGAATCGAACGGGCCATTATAATAATATTAGGAGTCCACCAGTCGTATATCCGTCTTCAAATTGGGGTGGGTATTTGCGTTGTTCTCATGGCTGAGGCAGTTGCGACTGGTGAAGTCAATAATTACTTTGATTAATTAGATTCGATTAACTTCGGCACTTCATCTAATATTATACCTCTCGCCCTCCCTCTTGTAACCCTGGTGGATACTCTTGATCACCAGGGGCACTAGAGTATAAAGTCACGCCCGGCTAGTCAAGCTGAACAACTTGTTAGGCGCAGTATGCCCTGGGCCAGCAACACATAATCTCTGGATGATGCTGCCCTCAGTGAGCTCGAACCTGCAAATAAACGACATTTACTGCAGAACCGTCGTTCGACTTGCCTACACGTGGTGGCAGTAGTGAGATTCAAACCCTGCCCACATTCGTGGACCCGGCGTGCCAGTTGCTGGCAAAACCCGCTGCGTTGGCCCAGGACATATACCAGCTTGGTATAACTTTACACTCTAGTGCCCTTTGGTGACCAGAAGTGTCCACACTCTCCCTCTGCCTCTGCCTCTGCCTCTGCCTCTGCCTCTGCCTCTGCCTCTGCCTCTGCCTCTGCCTCTGCCTCTGCCTCTGCCTCTGCCTCTGCCTCTGCCTCTGCCTCTGCCTCTGCCTCTGCCTCTGCCTCTGCCTCTGCCTCTGCCTCTGCCTCTGCCTCTGCCTCTGCCTCTGCCTCTGCCTCTGCCTCTGCCTCTGCCTCTGCCTCTGCCTCTGCCTCTGCCCCTGCCCCTGCCTCTGCCTCTGCCTCTGCCTCTGCCTCTGCCTCTGCCTCTGCCTCTGCCTCTGCCTCTGCCTCTGCCTCTGCCTCTGCCTCTGCCTCTGCCTCTCCCTCTCCCTCTCCCTCTCCCTCTATTTCTACACACATGTACTTCTAATATCAATAGAATTACTGTAGGACTAGTTATGACAAACCGACAATAATTAGCATAACATACAAGATGGAACATAACCGTATAGATATCCCGCTAGATCACTACAACACTAGATCCTCATGTAAATATGACAGGCAGTTCTTGCAAATTAGATACTCTGCAAACATATTTGGAAACAGCTTCTTCCCAACCACAATTAAAGAATGGAATTATCTGCGCTCAAACACTGTCTCAAGTAAATAACTAAACTCAATTCAAAATAATTTAATGCAAAATGTTAACAATTAAGTCAGACGACCCACCACGCGCACTGGCATGATATGTCCCTAGGACATTATGCCAGTTCCAAATTATAAATACAGATACAGACAATTAATATAATTATGTACTAGGCTGTTTTCACACTTTTTAGTGTCGGCCCCTAGTGGCAAGCAAGTAGAATGACCGGGGGAATGACTGCTGCCATCTAGCGGATCGTCTTGCGGGTGGTGTCGAATATCCGTTTCCGCACACGTGAGTTGGTAATCCCCTAGCCTAGATGAAAACAACCTGATATCGTTCAATGAAAGTTGTGATACGTTCTCTTTCCAGTGCATTCAAATTGTGCCTGTGTCGCGGTAAATCTTTCGGCCAGATTGCAGTCGGCAGACCTTGCTATTTGCAAGCCTCTATTCGTCTCCTGCACAGCTTGCCGGCTTCCGTGGACAACCCTCGTACTCGAGTCGTAGTTTCGTCGACAACATGGCGTGCCCCGGCAACCGTATGCGATGGGACAAGTCGGCAACTGACATCGCCAAACAGGCGGACGAGTTAATGGAGTCGTCCAAAGCAGTATACGACCGAGTTGGGTCCCTGAAACCGGACCAAGTGATGTACGACAACGTGATAAAGGTGCACATTCAGGCCCTGGGCTGGGTAGCAATACGTGATAATGCTAGTCGACCACACACTAAATGTCTAAAATGATTGGCCCCTAACAACATGTATTGTATGTATGCATGCATTAATGTATTAGAAATTACCGCCAAAAGGCATATTATTTTATTATTAATATATTGCGTCAGTATTTTAACCAGAATTGTTTTATCAATCGAATCGCTGATATACATATAATTCATATTTCCATATATAATCCATATGCTGCAATAAACGATTGATGTAACATATCTAATATTATACAATATTAGAGATCTGCAAAAAACATTACCATGTTTTTGATGGTGCATGTCGATTGTATGAATAATAGGTAACAAGATACCGTTTACAGAATTTAAATATTTTCATGCAGTCCAAAACTATGGCAATTTTAACTTTCATAAAATGATTTTTTGTAAATTGTTACCACTGCACATGCAGCTTACTGTGTAGCATATGTTTATACCAGGTTTGGATCACCCAACTGAAATGCAGTTGCAAACTGCTATAATCTTATAGTTTATCAAATATATTTAAAAAAAAAATTGACCTCAGTATTGTGCGTGTGACATTGACATGGGTATGACCTTGAAATAGCATTTTATATCCAGTATTACCAATATTTGGTCTATTTTCAGGATTATTTGTCGGACTTTTAGCAACTTTTTTCTATTCAACTGTCTTCATGGCCCAGTAAATTGATCTGCACTCACGATGGAAGCTAGCTAGTGTACTGTTAACATAATTGACTATTTTCTTGTGAGACTTTTCAGTAACGTATTTTATGTAAGTATTTATACAAGTTAACTGTTAACTGATTCAGTATAAATACCGTTTTGCGACAGGCTTCAATAACCTTTATATAAACTTCCTCAACGTGCTACTAAGATATAATCATCTGAACATATCGAATATTCACTCATCAAAATCAAAATAAAATAACTCACCTGAAATTTTACAATTCACATGTTGGCATTCTCAGTCATTTTGGGTCTCAGAAAAATGTGGTTTTACCATCATACGATTAATACGAGGCTCTTGAAAGGAGTTTCCCTGGGCCTCCCCTCATGAGCAGAAAAGGATAGTGGACAGAAATTTAAACCAACCTACCGATGCGCCCCTTGTGGATTTGCAGGTCCGTAACGATATTATATACGTGAAAAAAATCAAAACTGTATTGAACAGACTATTACTACAATGACATTCGAACTGTTGAACATTACATAAATAACAGCCAAATTGGCAATAGTTACTGTTTCGTCAGAGGGTGGGTTAGCACTTGTTAATACCCCTTTGTTCTTTAGCCAGGCTGCAAGCTGGACCCCAAAAGAGAGGCCTTGAGTTCAGTCGCCATTTGTACATCACACTTCTATTGAAGAAGAGTGTTGCTGTTATTAGTTGTCTCTTCTGAGAGCAACAAAGGCAATAATGTTATTGTGGAGTTCCTGGTTTTATTTGACATACAAAAAAATAAAGGTCTGAGTTACCTGCAAATGTGGAAGATATTTCAGATAAAAGTATGCTGTTTGAGGGTTTCAGTTTGATCAACTTGCAAAAAACTTTGTTTTACAATAATTTATGTTCTAATTCATAATTTACACATTAAGCCCTACATACGTAACATTATTATTATTTATAATTATTACTAAGATATAGTAAGTGCTGTACGTTTAAATCATAATAATAACTTTATTGTCCAATCAGAGTGGAAATACATTTTGCACTTTGGAAGTTGCATAAAAACACAATATTTAAGTCACATAAATAATGCATGTATACAGTAAAATCAAGCATATAAATATGTAAACGGTAGCTAAAAATATATATAATAATTATTATATTGGAATAAATAAATATGCTAAAACAATATGACAATATTCTAATAAGATTAATTAATTAATTAACAAAAGAATCCTGTTTTGTTCGCATGTTCTCTGCATTGATCTCGGTGTCTGTGTGGTTGTGTAGGCGCTGGCTGATGACAACCGGGAGTACGACACAGCCAGGAACCAGCTGGACTTCCTGCAGCACGTGTCAGCCGACAAGGAGCTGAGAGACGCCAGCGTCGCCGCCGACAAGAAACTATCTGACTTTGATGTGGAAATCAGGTGAAGAGAACAGCCAATCATCTGAAGGCTAAAACATTTTATGTGTTGTCATCGTGCCATTGTCTTACATGTTATTGTATGTGCGTATATATATATATATATATATATATATATATATATCCCAGTAAACAATGACCTGTGATTTCTCAAGTTCTGTAAGTGAATTCACGAGTTCAACTGGTTCAATTCACGTGTTTCCGTACGTTAATTCACTGGATTCTGTGAACAAATTTGGAGTGTCGACACGTGTTTACCGTGAAATCACGAGTTTTTCACGTGATGACACATACCAGTGAAACCATACCAGTTCTAACTTAGTACGACTCATATCAAACTCGTTCAAAACTCGTGACAACAGGCAGAACACGTGTATTCACGTGAATAAACATGAAAACACGTACTGGTGGAGCGGTACCAATTATGAATCAGTATGACACGTGCCAGCTGGTTCAGAAATGTTTCCTTGTTTGCTGGGTATATTATATTATTTATATAATATATATATGTATATATATATATAATAATATATATAATATATACATATTATGTATATATGGTGTATCATTTTTATTTTATATTTATTAGTTTTAACTTGCAGTATATTGTACGGGTATTTATTCGAATTATCATTTTAGTCTTAGTATCATTAGTATTATTTATTGATTCAGATTAATTTACTGCCATTATAGTATATACTGATGCATATTTCTATTTTACTGTTAATTTGTTTAGTATTGCTGTAATGCGCCTCTGAATGGCTACAGTTGCAAGGTTGACGCCAGAGAAAAAACTGAATTATTATAATGATATCCTTTACCAATGTATTTTAAAATATTAACAAACTAAACACATTTGTGATATTCGCTAACTTTCCAACCACGACAGATGATGGACCAGTGTCACAAGATGTAATAGATGGAAACAAAAGATGTAGAAACAGGATGATTCTGATGATTCTGATGATTCTGATGATTATGATGATGATGATGATGATGATGATGATGATGATGATGATGATGATGATGATGATGATGATGATGATGATGATGATGATGATGATGATGATGATGATGATGATGATGATGATGATGATGATGATGAACATTGTCAATTTTCTTCTGCTCCCACCCATTCATCCCAGATAAAACTGATCCTTAAATACATGAGTCATAAGACTGTTGTCACCCTTATGACGTGTCTGTTTAACAGCATGAGACAGGACGTGTTTGACAACTTGCTGGTGGCTGAGAAGTTGAAAGATGCCATGAAGCCTGAGGCGAAGAGATATCTAGAGAAACTCATCAAGTTGGGTCGCAGAAACGGTAAAGCTCGTTCACTGTCTGTTCCAAGATATCTAACTTAATCAGCCTTGGTGTACAATTGAATGATCTCAAAACCATTCGCACGGAAGTATCGAGGTATTGATCTTTAGGAAAAACAAAGTTCTTTGCTGAATTTTAACAGTTAGCCATATTCACAAAAGTGACAAACGTAGCTAGAAGTTGTGATAGATTGGCAACTTACTAAATTAATACATTGAACTATTTCTACAATGTAAGACACCTTTCTATGATTACAGGGCTCCACCTGGCCAGGGACTTGCAGGAGAAAGTGAAGACGATCAAGAAGCGAATCAGTGATGTCAGCATCGACTTCCAGAAGAATCTCAACGAGGAGAACACGACACTAGAGTTCAGTGTCGACCAGCTAGGTACATACACAACACTAGAGTTCAGTGTCGACCAGCTAGGTACATACACAACACTAGAGTTCAGTGTCGACCAGCTAGGTACATACACAACACTAGAGTTCAGTGTCGACCAGCTGCTAGGTACACACACAACACTAGAGTTCAGTGTCGACCAGCTAGGTACATACACAACACTAGAGTTCAGTGTCGACCAGCTAGGTACACACACAACACTAGAGTTCAGTGGCGACCGGCTAGGTACATACACAACACTAGAGTTCAGTGGCGACCAGCTAGGTACATACACGACACTAGAGTTCAGTGTCGACCAGCTAGGTACATACACAACACTAGAGTTCAGTGTCGACCAGCTAGGTACATACACAACACTAGAGTTCAGTGTCGACCAGCTAGGTACATACACGACACTACAGTTCAGTGTCGACCAGCTAGGTACATACACGACACTAGAGTTCAGTGTCGACCAGCTAGGTACATACACAACACTAGAGTTCAGTGTCGACCAGCTAGGTACATACACATCACTAGAGTTCAGTGTCGACCAGCTAGGTACTTACACGACACTAGAGTTCAGTGTCGACCAGCTAGGTACATACACAACACTAGAGTTCAGTGTCGACCAGCTAGGTACATACACGACACTAGAGTTCAGTGTCGACCAGCTGCTAGGTACATACACGACACTAGAGTTCAGTGTCGACCAGCTAGGTACATACACGACACTAGAGTTCAGTGTAGACCAGCTAGGTACATACACGACACTAGAGTTCAGTGTCGACCAGCTAGGTACATACACAACACTAGAGTTCAGTGTCGACCAGCTAGGTACATACACATCACTAGAGTTCAGTGTCGACCAGCTAGGTACTTACACGACACTAGAGTTCAGTGTCAACCAGCTAGGTACATACACAACACTAGAGTTCAGTGTCGACCAGCTAGGTACATACACGACACTAGAGTTCAGTGTCGACCAGCTGCTAGGTACATACACGACACTAGAGTTCAGTGTCGACCAGCTAGGTACATACACGACACTAGAGTTCAGTGTAGACCAGCTAGGTACATACACGACACTAGAGTTCAGTGTCGACCAGCTAGGTACATACACAACACTAGAGTTCAGTGTCGACCAGCTAGGTACATACACATCACTAGAGTTCAGTGTCGACCAGCTAGGTACTTACACGACACTAGAGTTCAGTGTCAACCAGCTAGGTACATACACAACACTAGAGTTCAGTGTCGACCAGCTAGGTACATACACGACACTAGAGTTCAGTGTCGACCAGCTGCTAGGTACATACACGACACTAGAGTTCAGTGTCGACCAGCTAGGTACATACACGACACTAGAGTTCAGTGTCGACCAGCTAGGGCACACATGACACTAGAGTTCAGTGTCGACCAGCTAGGTGCATACATGACACTAGAGTTCAGTGTCGACCAGCTAGGTGCACACATGACACTAGAGTTCAGTGTCGACCAGCTAGGTGCATACACGACACTACAGTTCAGTGTCGACCAGCTAGGTGCATACACGACACTAGAGTTCAGTGTCGACCAGCTAGGTACATACACATCACTAGAGTTCAGTGTCGACCAGCTAGGTACATACACAACACTAGAGTTCAGTGTCGACCAGCTAGGTACATACACGACGCTAGAGTTCAGTGTCGACCAGCTAGGTACATACACAACACTAGAGTTCAGTGTCGACTAGCTAGGTACTTACACGACACTAGAGTTCAGTGTCGACCAGCTAGGTACATACACGACACTAGAGTTCAGTGTCGATCAGCTGCTAGGTACATACACGACACTGGAGTTCAGTGTCGACCAGCTGCTAGGTACATACACATCACTAGAGTTCAGTGTCGACCAGCTAGGTACATACACATCACTAGAGTTCAGTGTCGACCAGCTAGGTACATACACAACACTAGAGTTCAGTGTGGACCAGCTAGGTGCATACACAACACTAGAGTTCAGTGTCGACCAGCTAGGTGCATACACGACACTAGAGTTCAGTGTCGACCAGCTAGGTGCATACACGACACTAGAGTTCAGTGTCGACCAGCTAGGTACATACACATCACTAGAGTTCAGTGTCGACCAGCTAGGTGCACACATGACGCTAGAGTTCAGTGTCGACCAGCTAGGTGCATACACGACACTAGAGTTCAGTGTCGACCAGCTAGGTGCATACACGACACTAGAGTTCAGTGTCGACCAGCTAGGTACATACACATCACTAGAGTTCAGTGTCGACCAGCTAGGTACATACACAACACTAGAGTTCAGTGTCGACCAGCTAGGTACATACACAACACTAGAGTTCAGTGTCGACCAGCTAGGTACATACACGACGCTAGAGTTCAGTGTCGACCAGCTAGGTACATACACGACACTAGAGTTCAGTGTCGGCCAACTAGGTACATACACGACACTAGAGTTCAGTGTCGACCAACTAGGTACATACACAACACTACAGTTCAGTGTCGACCAGCTAGGTACATACACGACGCTAGAGTTCAGTGTCGACCAGCTAGGTACATACACAACACTGGAGTTCAGTGTCGACCAGCTAGGTACTTACACGACACTAGAGTTCAGTGTCGACCAGCTAGGTACATACACAACACTAGAGTTCAGTGTCGACCAGCTAGGTACTTACACGACACTAGAGTTCAGTGTCGACCAGCTAGGTACATACACGACACTAGAGTTCAGTGTCGATCAGCTGCTAGGTACATACACGACACTGGAGTTCAGTGTCGACCAGCTGCTAGGTACATACACATCACTAGAGTTCAGTGTCGACCAGCTAGGTACATACACATCACTAGAGTTCAGTGTCGACCAGCTAGGTACATACACAACACTAGAGTTCAGTGTGGACCAGCTAGGTGCATACACAACACTAGAGTTCAGTGTCGACCAGCTAGGTGCATACACGACACTAGAGTTCAGTGTCGACCAGCTAGGTGCATACACGACACTAGAGTTCAGTGTCGACCAGCTAGGTACATACACATCACTAGAGTTCAGTGTCGACCAGCTAGGTGCACACATGACGCTAGAGTTCAGTGTCGACCAGCTAGGTGCATACACGACACTAGAGTTCAGTGTCGACCAGCTAGGTGCATACACGACACTAGAGTTCAGTGTCGACCAGCTAGGTACATACACATCACTAGAGTTCAGTGTCGACCAGCTAGGTACATACACAACACTAGAGTTCAGTGTCGACCAGCTAGGTACATACACAACACTAGAGTTCAGTGTCGACCAGCTAGGTACATACACGACGCTAGAGTTCAGTGTCGACCAGCTAGGTACATACACGACACTAGAGTTCAGTGTCGGCCAACTAGGTACATACACGACACTAGAGTTCAGTGTCGACCAACTAGGTACATACACAACACTACAGTTCAGTGTCGACCAGCTAGGTACATACACGACGCTAGAGTTCAGTGTCGACCAGCTAGGTACATACACAACACTGGAGTTCAGTGTCGACCAGCTAGGTACTTACACGACACTAGAGTTCAGTGTCGACCAGCTAGGTACATACACAACACTAGAGTTCAGTGTCGACCAGCTGCTAGGTACATACACGACACTAGAGTTCAGTGTCGACCAGCTGCTAGGTACTTACACGACACTAGAGTTCAGTGTCGGCCAACTAGGTACATACACGACACTAGAGTTCAGTGTCGACCAGCTGCTAGGTACATACACGACACTAGAGTTCAGTGTTGACCAGCTAGGTACATATACGACACTAGAGTTCAGTGTCGACCAGCTAGGTACATACACGACACTACAGTTCAGTGTCGACCAGCTAGGTACATACACGACACTAGAGTTCAGTGTCGACCAGCTAGGTACATACACGACACTAGAGTTCAGTGTCGACCAGCTAGGTACTTACACGACACTAGAGTTCAGTGTCGGCCAACTAGGTACATACACGACACTAGAGTTCAGTATCGACCAGCTAGGTACATACACAACACTAGAGTTCAGTGTCGACCAGCTAGGTACATACACAACACTAGAGTTCAGTGTCGACCAGCTAGGTACATACACAACACTAGAGTTCAGTGTCGACCAGCTAGGTACATACACAACACTAGAGTTCAGTGTCGACCAGCTAGGTACATACACAACACTAGAGTTCAGTGTCGACCAACTAGGTACATACACAACACTAGAGTTCAGTGTCGACCAACTAGGTACATGCATGACACTAGAGTTCAGTGTCGGCCAGCTAGTTCAGTGTCGACCAGCTAGGTACATACGTGACACTAGGGTTCAGTGTCGACCAGCTGCTAGGTACATACACATCACTAGGGTTCAGTGTCGACCACCTGGGTACATAACTTCATACATGACGCTAGAGTTCAACTTCAAACCAACTAGAAACAGCACAAGAGTTCAGATTTCTATCCAGTCTTATTGTTAGGGTGTTAAATGAAGATAATTTTGTTTACAGTGGGATTGCCGGAAGATTTCCTCAAAAGCTTAGACAAGGTAAGGATGACACTGCATTGCACTGCTAAATTATATAAAAATAACATCAGGCTTTGAATTATTCAAGCGGAAAACAACAGTATGATTGTTGTTTTCTGCAAAACCTGAAATATAAATGTCACTCGCATATAATTTCCATGTTGTGCTTATTCAGGGTGAGTCAGGACTGGTCAAGCTCACTCTCAAGTACCCTCACTACTTCCCCTGCATGAAATTTGCCCGCAATCCCGACACAAGACGTATCATGGAGACGGCCTTCAATTCAAGGTAAGGTTTGTGAAGTCTGGTGAGGAATTAGTTGTTGCATTTCCATGTGCATATTGCCGTTTGTAATATCTGTTTCCGTGTCTGTATTTATGTGTATTTATGGTTGTGATTATCTAATCCGTCCAATATGACAGATAGGGTGAGATGGTATTATCCACATCAGGTGTGTTTGTTTATTTGTAACTTAGATTTGTTTAGAATATTCACCTCTTCTGCCACCTTTGCTCATTGTTATCTCGAGGTTATTAATTCTGTTTCTTGGTGGGACATACCTCTTGTTTCTGAATCCAGTGTACAATTTGTAGTACTCACTCACTACTCAGTAACAACAGACATATTGCTACGACACATACTTGGTCTGGTACATGTGTTTGCCATCTGTCTGATGTGTCATCATCTGTCAGATGTGTTGTTGTAGGTGTGTCAAGGAGAACACGCTTATTCTGGAGGAACTTATTCAGCTGAGACAGGAGGTGAGTGAACACTGACAGTGAACACTGACAGTGAACTCTCAATGAACTCACATAATAACCTCTTACAGTGAACACTCAGTGAACTCACACAATGGACTCTCACAGTGAAATCTCGCAACACACAGTGAACTTATACAATGAACATACAGTCGCATAATGAATTCACACAGTGAACTCTGCCAGTGAAGACTGTTGGTCAGTGTTTGGTCCACACCAGCTGTAGAACTACACCCAATCTTTGAACTAAGAATCACTGGACAAGTGTCATTCTTGACATCATTCTTGTAAATCATGAAAATTATATTATTTCCTTGCTCTTCCCAGTTCACCTTCACCCAGTGTCCACAGTGATGTCACTTCCCAAACCTGTGGTGTGCATCAATAGTAGTCTAACAGTTACACAGTTGGTAACCAATGCTCATCTATGCCGCAGCAACATTTGGGATAATTGTCACTGACCTGTTGTCATAGTAACTGTTCTCTTCACAATGACTGCTATGCAGCTTCTATCAGTCACCCAAAAGTTTACCCGCCCCTCTGTCTGTCTATCACAGAAAGCGTCCCTGCTTGGTTTCAAAAATCACGCTGCGTTCATCCTCGACATGCGAATGGCGAAGGACCCAGCGGCTGTCACCAAGTTCCTGTCTGACCTGAAGGATAAGCTGCAGCCGCTGAAGACGGAGGAGATGGACCTGTTCCTGCAGTACAAGAAGGAGGAGGTTCGCTGCAGCCACGACACTCTCACAGTTACATTTGGCAGAGATATTGTCCTATTTAGTTGCAAGTTGTGTAAAGTGTGTAATGGTTTTATTTACATCTGAATGATGTCAAGACAAACGCAGTGTATCCATTTTTTACAGAAGTCACTTCATAATTTTTTTCTAGTCACAAATGTCATCTGAATTAACATTTATCTTTGTTTTTTCTTATGAATCTCATTAGTTATTTTTCACTATTTTTGTATACATATATCTAAATGTGAACAATTTGTTAAAAAAATTATTATGGTGTGGGTCATTGCATTATTGTGAACTGGATTAGTTTGTTTTTTCAGCCTATGTATAATATTTATAGTTTTTGTTCCGTAGTATTTACTATTTAAGTTTGAAAGTAAAAAAATTATTTTATATTTATTGATGAAGGTTGAAGTACCGATTTGTTGGCTTATGAAGAAATCTTAGGGATTGACTATTAACCCTCGTGCAGTATAACCATGTTTGGGGAGACTTCAGCCATCAGTGATTACACACTAATGTTGTAGTTGTGTGAATATGGGCCTGCCATGTTAGTGAGGCCAGTTTGTGCCCATGCAGTGTGAGAAGTACAGCTATGAGTTTGACGGCAAGATCAACATGTGGGACTTCCGCTACTACATGACGAGGGTGGAAGAACGCAAGTACACCGTCGACCAGAACCGCCTGAAGGAATACTTCCCCCTCAACACTGTCACCACCGGACTTCTCGCCATCTATCAGGTACGGGGCGACACATTCCTACGTCACATTCTCAGCTGATGTAAGTCCACAATAAGGTGTTCATCCGCCATTACCCGACCAAAGACTACCCTATAGAAACAGCATTATGCAGGTTGTCTGAATTTCTGTGAGCACATATGTAGTGTGGAGTGAGTAGAACTGATGTTTTTGTGCAGCGTGGCATCAGAGCTGTCAAATTATGACAGCTGTCAGTCGGTGCATTTCTGTGTATTAATACAGTTGTCATTTTACTTGGTGATGTAACCAGGGGCAATCTGTGGATGGTTCAAGCAGAAATGGAGGGGAGTAAGGTTGGAAAGAAGTTTATGGGAGCTTGAGGTGTGGGAATATCACAAATTTTTCACAGAACGTCTGTCTGTGGAGGGTAAATATGCTGTGAAATTGTCAATAACAGATCTCATCAAGATTAGTAGGAAATGAAAGGAAAGATTATAATGGTTGCCTATGGAAAATGCAAATGTGGTCTGACTCCAGCTCACACACTTCACATCCATGTTTCCAGTTTTATATTTTACATGTTGGATAGGACAGGTTTTGTTCATTTTAAACGGCAGTGTACGTTTATTATGAATTGTTAGTTGAACGATATAATAATAAGACGTTAATATTCCGTGAAGACTGAGAAAATTTGTATGCAGATATACAAATAATACATAAAAATAAATAATTAAAAAGTAATAAAAATACATAACTAAAACAGTTTCCATGATAAAAACTACCTAATTGCATAATTGCCTAATATTCTAATTGCTGTTGTCAAGTCATAGGTGATAAATGCAACATCATAGTGGAATGTATATATACATACACATGATAAAATACACAAAATCTGGCTCAAGGAAATGTCACAGGTTAGAGCGATTCATCATTAAAAAGCCATACAAATTTATTTGGCATTTGACAGTTTTAAGCTGTATGGATGAGGGCAGAAGGATAGATGTGTCATGCAAAATAATGTGTTTGTAATTTGAAATGAGTACAGTTATGTACTAATTTCTCTACATTGCTCCAGTTCACCTAGCTGTATGAATGTGTACCTGGCTATAGACAGTGGTGGATATTTATATACAAATAGTCTTAGCACATTTATTTGATCTGTGGCTGGTTACTTCCCAGATAAGTTGGCATTCAGTTGAACAGATCTCAGTGCCAGGGAATAAAGTATAAAGTGTAAAGTGCTTTGAGCAATCCTGAGGATTGGTTACTACCCTGTAGACTGTGTAAGAATTTACCTTTTCACTTGTTCTGTACTGCAGGAGTTGCTGGGTCTAAAGTTTGAAGAGATCAGGGATGCTCCCCATTGTTGGCACAAGGGCGTCTCACTGGTAGGTATCTCACACACCCATTCTTCACCTTGGAACCCTTCAATACGTACCTCAGTAACTAGTCTAGAAACCTCAACATCCAGACCACATTTCAAAGGAACTATACTTCCACATATAAATATACCCAACTTAACTTGCTACAGTCGAATTTTACTTTCTGGTTACCATGGTAATACAGACATCTGGCAATTTAGGCACCTAAAGACAGTTTCAATTTCAGTAGAGAGGAAATTTTACCCCTCTGGTTGAATGATGAGATTTGTGCTGTTAAGCTTCGGCTGTTGAGGACACAGTTGGTGTCACACTATTAATATATGTCCCAACACTAAGGAGGAATATGAACTTTGACTTTCTTCTGTTTCAGTACAGCGTCATAGATGTAAAATCCAGTGACCTTTTGGGGTATTTCTACCTCGACCTGTTCCCCAGAGACGGCAAATACGGACACGCGGCCTGCTTTGGCTTGCAAGTGAGGCTTTACATTCAACTGTCCTCTTCTCTCAGATACTGGACGAGGCCCTTTGCAGGGCGTTTAAAGTCCAATAGGAATTTGTAAGTCCATTACAGGTTACATATTTACCCCCTGTATGGGATCTTTTTCTTCCCCTGGCATAGACACCAGATAGAAGGGACCACCAGCTTTTGGTGTCTTCAGAAAGACACAGGCAAATATGGGGTGAATAAAATTGTTTCGTTTCGAAACGGCGGTAGGTGGGATTGAACCACCGTCCCCTCGATTGGCAGTCCGGCGCTCTACCGCGCGACCACCACTCCCCGCTCTTGTCTGAGAAAAGGTGTCATGATCAAGTAAATACATGTATATACACACTTGAACACACAGGTTAGATATGTTGACGTTACTGTTACATAACACTGTCCATTGAGGAGTGGGTTGTGATGTTGTAGCCCGGCTGTCTCAAGTCGGACGGGTCAAGACAAGTGACCGTCGCAGCCATGGTGGCAAACTTCACGAAGCCGACCGAGGACAAACCGTCACTGCTCACGCATGATGAGGTCAGTGCGCACACGCACATGCACACACACACACACGCACAAACATCTTCTTCTTCACTTTTTCCCACTAGGTAGGGTCAGCGGCTCGAATTCTTGATTTCCAGAATGTTCAGTCCTGTGCATTCTCCGGGGTGATCCGCAGTTCCTGCATGTCCCTTCGGACGCCATCCATCCATCTCCCTCTTGGTCTCCCTCTTGGACTTTTCCTGGCACTCTCATGTCAACAATTGCTCTTACTTCATTGTATTCTTCCATTCTCTGAATGTGTCCATACCAGCGTAGTCTCATTTCTCTGACTTTCTCTTTTATGCGATTCACTCCCAGCTCCTTTCTGATGTCCACACTCTTTACTTTGTCTCTCAGTGTTACACCTTTAATTCTTCTCACCATCCTCATCTCTGTTTTCTCGAGAATCTGTTCCTCCTTCCAACTGCCCAACATTCTGCTCCAAACAGAAATACTGGTCTAATGACAGTTATGTAGAGCTCAGACACACAAACATACCATGTTAATTTTACAATTAGGAAAGATGTCTGGCTCCTGGTTGGATTGACGTTTTGCTCATTCATGGTTCGTATAATATGACATACAGCTGTACTGGCTTGTTAATAGAAATGCATTTCATCTTGATGAAATCACACAAACTATACATTATCTTTGACTGGATCCAATATAAAAATCTACAAACATGGCTCAGTTCTATATACTAGAGCACCAGAGCCAAGTTGTGTAATATATTGACCCATACGAGTTATTTACATGATTTTAGCCAAATGTAGTCATTTGCCAAACTGACTGTTGCTTAAACTTATCACATTCCTCTCAGTTGAACATGATTTGCGATGATCTGAAAAAAGATTAACAGTGTTTGACTGAAAGTGAATGTTGTTGGTTTAGTTGTTATTTCTTTCTTTGTGTCTTTGATTTCAGACTCAGTGTCTTAACTAGTGCAGCCATGTTGTCTTATGCAGGTCGAGACGTTTTTCCATGAGTTTGGTCACGTGATGCACCAGATATGTGCGCGTGCTGACTTTGCACTGTTCAGGTATTGTTAACCTTTCCATTAGGACAACGTTGGTTACAGTTGCCGTGGCTTATTTCATGGAAGTGATGGTGTTTTGTCAGAAAATTGCTTCCCCACTGTACTTTAGAACTGCAGAAAGTATAAAGCTAAAGTAGTGGTATGATAGCTATTGACACAGACCACAATAAGGGGTTCATCTACTATTACATAACGAAAGATTTCCTGATAGAAATGGCACTATGTTTGAATTTCTGTGAGGATTTGTGTAGTGTTGAGTGAGTACAAATGATTATATTTTGCATGCGACATCTATAAATGCATGTTTTTTTTAACCCAATACTAACACAAGTGTTTGTTCTGTTCCCATTAGTCAAGCGTAAGTATATGGTTTTAATCTCTATCATATTTGGAACCCACAATAACCAACAACAGACGAGCAGGGAACATTTGGTTCCACCCCTACCCCCAAAACTTAGCCTCTATTGTAGTTACTAGTTGGCCACCGTGTGAAGCAGATTGACCATGCACTTCCAAAAATGAGGTATCTATTATCTGCTTTTTACAGCAACATGTATACCATATACTCTAACTGAAACAGCAAACACAATTATGTATCTGCTTAAATATGCCCTAGATGTAAGCGACTGCAGTTATCCGAATAAGTTCATTTATGCTCAAAGTAAAATTGGTAACTTAAAAGAAATGTTGATACATTGAAATTGTCTACAACAGTTGACTTGCTATCCTGTTTACACACATGCATTTTTCAGATGTTTTGCACATTTTGCTGCTTAAACTAATCATAGACATAAGTGATCTAGTCTGATAAGAACATCTATTAATCAATGAGATTTTGCATGTTATATTTGAATATTGAATATCTAATATGCTTTTTGGTATACTTATAATAATCTGATGATGTTTTAATAATGTAATAATTACCACAAAGAACCCGTTTACAGCAATCAAGTTGCAACAGAGAGAGTTGTAACTATCTATGACATATGCCATGTGTCTCCAATGTTGTTGTCCAACATTTTTTCTAAAACTAACTATTTTATCAGCATTATTGCTTGCTTCCAAAAGTGTGTGTACATTAGAGAAATAAATAGGGGCAAAATAAATTATGTGTAGCAGTGTTTGTGGGGTCTGTATCAAAGAATGTTTGTTGGTTCTTTTGTGTCTGTGTAAAATTTGTCTTATTGTAATGTGGGTGGGAGATGATTTGTTTAACGCAAGAGATATCTTCAACTGTGCATCACACGTATGGTTCCATCATATACTGGGTATATTCCTGAATATAATGCCAATCTCCATGTTGTGTCAGTGTTAACGTCACTGTAAATGTGTCATGTTATATCATTCAGTGTCACTGTCAGTCACCATCAGTGTTATGTTAGTGTCAATCTATGTTGTGTCAGTGTTCACGTCACTGTTTGTGTCAGTTATTGTCACTATCAGAGTCACCATCTGTGTTATGCCATTCTCTATGATTGGCATAACACAGATGGTGACTCTGATAGTGACAATGACTGACACAAATAGTGACGTGAACACTCCATGCTGCGGTAGTGTCAATGTCACCATCTGTGTCATGTTGTGTCAGTGGTACGTCGGTGGAGCGGGACTTTGTCGAGGCGCCGTCACAGATGCTGGAGAACTGGGTGTGGCAGCGCGAGGCTCTCAGCAGAATGTCCGGTCACTATAGCAACGGAAGCTGCATCCCCGACGACCTAATGGAGTCTCTCATCAAGTCTCACCTCGCCAACGCTGGCGTCTTCAACCTGCGCCAGATCCTCCTGGGAACCTTCGACCAGATCATTCACACAAAAGACAAGGCAATTATTCTTTTAACTATTTTTTATTAAATTATTATATATATAATTATATATGTGGGTGTGTGCTGGGTTTCTTCCCCGTTATTTGTGCTTTATTGGTTTAAAAAATTTCTTTATTCATTTAATGTGATATTATGCTGTTTGTTTAACCAGATTCGGCTGTTGTTTGTCACTTTATGTTGTGAGGTCGTGTGAAAATATTTTGAAAATCTTATATGCAGTATAGTAGTAAATTAAATATCAGCATATGATGATACGTTTATTAGTAACATATTCATAGGTTGCTTTATTTTGATATTGACAAATAATTACAAGTAGTTGTACTAGTAAAATACCATCACTCATTGGTGTAGTGTTAAGTAATTAAAACTAACATGTGTATCTTGTCGTTGATGTCAGTGAGAAGTCATTTTTAAATATTGTTTCAACAAATAACATCACATGATGGTTGGGTTGTCTGCCACCAGGTGGACACAGCAGCCTTGTTCTCGCAGCTGTCGACAGAGATCCTGGGAATAGCGTCAACTCCTGGAACCAACATGGCTGCCTCATTTGGCCACCTAGCGGGAGGGTATGACGCTCAGTACTACGGCTACATGGTGAGACATGCATGCACACACACCACACATGCACGCACACATACATACACACCACACACACACACACACACACGCATGCACACCACACATGCACGCACACATACATACACACCACACACACACACACGCACGCACGCATACCACACATGCACGCACACATACATACACACCACACACACACACACACGCACACCACACATGCACGCACACAAACATACACACACACACACACACACACACACCACACATGCACGCACACAAACATACACACCACACACACACACACACACACACACCACACATGCACGCACACATACATACACACCACACACACACACACACACACAGACCACACATGCACGCACACAAACATACACCACACACACACACACACACACACACACACACCACACATGCACGCACATATACATACACACCACACACACACACACACCCACACATGCACGCACACATACATACACACCACACACACACACACGCACACCACACATGCACGCACACAAACATACACACCACACACACACACCACACATGCACGCATACATACATACACACCACACACACGCACACCACACATACAAACATACACACCACACACACACACGCACACCACACATGCACGCACACAAACATACACACCACACACACACACACACACCACACATGCACGCACACATACATACACCACACACACACACACACGCACACCACACATGCACGCACACAAACATACACACCACACACACACACGCACACCACACATGCACGCACACATACATACACACCACACACACACACGCACACCACACATGCACGCACACAAACATACACACCACACACACACACACACCACACATGCACGCACACAAACATACACACCACATACACACCACACACACACCACACATGCACGCACACATACATACACACCACACACACACACACCACACATGCACGCACACATACATACACACCACACACACACACACGCACACCACACATGCACGCACACAAACATAAACACCACACACACACACCACACATGCACGCACACATACATACACACCACACACACACACGCACACCACACATGCACGCACACAAACATACACACCACACACACACACACGCACACCACACATGCACGCACACAAACATACACAGTTACACACCACACACACATACATATGCACACATGCACACATCACACACAAACACACACACACATGCAAACACACACACACAAACACAGACACCACACGCACACACCACACACACACACAAACACTCACAGACATGCACACACACACAAACATAAACACAGACACGGGCGTGCACACACACACACACACCACACACACCACACACACCACACACACCACACACACCACACACACCACACACACACACCAGACACACCAGACACACACTCACTCACAGACACACACACCACACACACACACAAACTCACAGACACACACATGCACACACACACACACCACACACACACACCACACACACACCACACACACACCACACACACACCACACACACAGTGGAGTGAGGTGTTCAGTGCTGACATGTTTGGTTTTGCAGTGGAGCGAGGTGTTCAATGCTGACATGTTTGACTTTGCAGTGGAGCGAGGTGTTCAGTGCTGACATGTTTGACTTTGCAGTGGAGCGAGGTGTTCAGTGCTGACATGTTTGACTTTGCAGTGGAGCGAGGTGTTCAATGCTGACATGTTTGACTTTGCAGTGGAGCGAGGTGTTCATTGCTGACATGTTTGGTTTTGCAGTGGAGCGAGGTGTTCAATGCTGACATGTTTGGGTTTGCAGTAGAGCGAGGTGTTCAATGCTGACATGTTTGGTTTTGCAGTGGAGCGAGGTGTTCAGTGCTGACATGTTTGGTTTTGCATTGGAGCGAGGTGTTCATTGCTGACATGTTTGGTTTTGCAGTGGAGCGAGGTGTTCAGTGCTGACATGTTTGACTTTGCAGTGGAGTGAGGTGTTCAGTGCTGACATGTTTGACTTTGCAGTGGAAGGAGGTGTTCAATGCTGACATGTTTGACTTTTCAGTGGAGCGAGGTTTTCAGTGCTGACATGTTTGACTTTGCAGTGGAGCGAGGTGTTCAGTGCTGACATGTTTGACTTTGCAGTGGAGCAAGGTGTTCATTGCTGACATGTTTGACTTTGCAGTGGAGCGAGGTGTTCATTGCTGACATGTTTGACTTTGCAGTGGAGCGAGGTGTTCAATGCTGACATGTTTGACTTTGCAGTGGAGCAAGGTGTTCATTGCTGATATGTTTGACTTTGCAGTGGAGCGAGGTGTTCAGTGCTGACATGTTTGACTTTGCAGTGGAGCGAGGTGTTCAGTGCTGACATGTTTGACTTTGCAGTGGAGCAAGGTGTTCATTGCTGACATGTTTGACTTTGCAGTGGAGCGAGGTGTTCAGTGCTGACATGTTTGACTTTGCAGTGGAGCAAGGTGTTCATTGCTGACATGTTTGACTTTGCAGTGGAGCGAGGTGTTCAGTGCTGACATGTTCTATTCACGGTTCAAGAAGGACAACCAGATAATGAGTCCTGAGGTTGGGATGGAGTACAGGAGATGCATCCTGCAGCCTGGCGGGTCTCTGGTTAGTTGAATGTTCACCGCCAACTGTTACCCCAGTTTGAGGAAATCTCTCCAGATGAAATCATACATAAAAGTTAAATAATATATAAATATATAGTAAAGTCATATTTGTGGCATGATCTGTCCTTCAACATTTACATTATTTTATTTATTTTACACCAGAATATATACTATATAAAAAATTACATAATTATACTATGCCAATCATGCATGCTGATGTTTTTTTGTCATTTTAGCATAACAAATTCTCTTCTGATATTGTGTGTGCAGATATATGCTAAATTTCTAACATGTAGTTCATCAAATTTGTTCAAACAGACTGCTAGAAAGGTTACCTTTAGAGTAATGTACTTACAAAATGTTAATGTCACAACACCAACAATTCCTTGTGCATTTTTACTGTTGGTCGGTAATGGACTGTCTGAACTTATAATAAACCAGCAAAATGGAAGTGTCATTAGAGACGCCTGCTTCATGAAGGGTGGTTCCCGTCTGTGTCGTGTAAACTGCTGCGTGCCCAGTGCATTTCACGAGAATCCGTGCAAGATGACGTAATGCACAAAATTAAGCCAAGAGCATTAGAACGTTACGTATTAGTGACACAGATTATTTTGTGGTCATGGGGACAAGTACAGTAAGTACAGTACAGGTGTTTCTGTATATTTTGTAGACTACATTGTATATTCCTACCAGTGGGAAGGTGACTGGGTGTTTATAAAGCAAGAACAAGCCGAATCAGCACCCAGAGATCAATGATTTCAAAGTTTGAAAAATAATTTTGAATATACCGTGGCTCCCTGCTGATCAAATCTAAATGGTATATTCTTATGTTTGGAAAATGGTTATTCAAGCATTTGAGCCCCCCACCCTCCCCCCGTTATTAAACTCTTGAGATAATCAGACAGATACAATTACTAAATTAATTATGATTTGTGTGTGTATCGTGTGTATGTATCGAATTCCCGTGAAAGTTCCTATGCGAAGGCATATTAATCTGAGCTTATCTTGTGTTAATTTTTAATACACTTGTTATGACATCACATGTGTAAAAGATGTCGATGTTCGTAGGATGCCAGTGAGATGCTGCGGAACTTCCTGGGTCGTGATCCGTGCCAGGAGTCGTTCCTCATCAGCAAGGGCCTGTCCCCTCCCACCTCCGCCTGAGGTACTAGCCCTGTACCTCACAGTCTTCAAGTCAGCCTGGGTCCTCAGGCGTACAGTGGCACCCAATGTGACAAACACTGTGGCATTGCATCGTTGGTGATGGTGATGGCAGCTAAATCTGAGTTACATTAGAGTACAAATGATGGCGAAACAATAAAGTGTTCTGCAACTCGACTTGTTGGTGTCTGGGTGGGTCAGAGTTGACAGTTGCTGGTCATGTGACTTGTGAACGTATGTAATGAATGGATTGCGGTAGTACAGTGGGTGGAACATTGGACACAGTTCATGGGATGTAACCATCTTGCTGACAGTTTTAAGCTCGATCAATTTGGTTAATGCCACATCACCTAAGTTCACTAATCTGTGTAAATGGGCACCTGACAGTGATGGCACTGAATGTAGGACTGATTGAGTAGAAATTATATTTCTGTGTAGCAATGCATCAGAGCTGCAAAATAATGATATTTAATTGTCAGATGCATATTCTTCAGCCTAGCGGTATCAACATGGACAATTGCCTGCTGATTGGAGTAGAAATGGGGGTGTGTGGTGCCAGGCTAGAGATTGGATTGTAGGAGAAAAATATATGAAAATTTCACGAATATTATATATCACGTGTGTGAATGGAGGCTAATTAATGTGTGAAATCATCAATACCATAGGCATAGCTTCAAAAACCTGGAAAATCAAAGAAACGTACGTTACACTTACAATGGCCGCCTATGGGGAAATCAAAGGCGGTGTCTACCCACTTGGTGTCGTTTACACAAGTTCAATACAAAGTACACTTAGTTTAGTATTTAGTGTCATTGGTACCAGTCTTGCAATAATGTACCACATCTTAGCTGTAGCAGACGACGTCCTCCGTGGATGGTAAATAGGAAGGTGTCGATACGGTGGTGCCACCTGTCGCATGAAGAAGATAATATTGTTAAAAGGCTTATGTTAAGAATTATGTGTTAAAATCACGAAAGACGTGTAATTTTGTGACAGTTGTCAGACAATTTGTTACTACAGGCCAGTAGACCACATGGAGTTACTGCGCATGTGCTTGACCTGTGTTACAACGCAACTCGGCGTTTCTTCTTCACGTTTGTCTGCTAGGTGGCAGCAGCATAATTTCAGTTGCCGTAAATAAACTAAGCAGTCCTGGGGGTTCTACATTGTACATCAACGCCACAGACACGGACGAGCTACAAAATAGCGTGCAGAGCGTTGTTCGTAGCGAGTTGACTTTATTTCCACATCACCCTGAGTGTCCGATGTTCCACGACTGTTTTTTAGCTTACAAATACCAGATTTGTCACTTCTGCTACTGAAGAAAACAGTAGCTAAAGTTACACCCCATTAACGTACCTTTACTAAATGAAGGTTGCTGTATTAATTGCAAAGACAACGCCCCGAGTTATAGTTGGTGGCACTCGGCCCAAATACCATAACTTCATACCATAACGTATGTACAGTAGTAATTACGCATGAGCGGTAATGTTACTTTTTAATCCCAACGCGTACATTAATCGAGGCATGACTTCGCATACAGTTTACCGAGTGTTCGCTACGTTACTAAGGCATGCCGACCGATGCGTCACTCGACTCGTATTTATAGAAAGCACGCAAGCCTCAAAGATCAAACGAACCGCAGGTTTTTATGTGGTTTACATCTGCGCCTAAATTAATTGCTAACATCGCGTCGTATGAAAACAAATACTGACTATATGCTTGTATTTAATTACTGTGACTTGATGTTGAGCCGCGCAGACTCTAATACGAATCAAACAGAAGCGGGCGATAATTTAATTCGTGACATCTCTGCGGGAAAGCTATGTTTACGTAATGCAATATATGCAAATGCAACACCATTACGTATGGCGTAAAATTTGTTGAAATAATAAATCATTGACATTGTGAATTATTCTAGCCCTCCATGGCGTACACCTGGGTACAAGAAAAACATTATGTATTCGAGTTGAATGTTTAATTTAGAATAACATATGATAATACCCAATGGATAATTTAAATATTTTATTAGTTGATAACGATATATTATAGGAAACACATCTATTTTTACTTTAACAAAATTGGGAACATCGCAACATAAAATCTGTGTCGCGTTTAAAATAGCTTTTTTTAACTGCAACAAAACTGAGCGGTTTTTTTTCATAATCATACCGCTGAAACCTTTTTGTGTAACTAAACGGGCATCCGAAGACAAACACTGTCACTTAGGCCCTGAAACCCAAGGAGAAAATGAAGTCGCAACTGTTGAGTTTAGACACTATGCAGACGCACCTTGCGCGTCTAGAACGGTAAATAAACGCGGGCGGGTAGGATACATTTACGCAAGACGCGCGAGGTTGTTTGGACACGGACTTGTATACAAGTCCGTGGTTTGGACGGCATCTCTTGAGTTGCGCGTGGAGCGGACGCGTTTTAGGGCAGGTCGTTTTCCAACCAACCAGAAGTACGGAGGGACGGCCGTCATGTTTGGCAATGACGTCACGGGCACGCGCATTCCTTTCGAAATTCCCCTTGATCGCCGTATGCGCGCGCCAGCACTGCGCCATCAGATTGCAAGTCGTAACAGTTTGACCACCCGGCCCCGACACGGCTCGGGTTGTCGGCGCCACGTTTCTCGGCCGTACTTTGTACGCGGCCCCCCGCGGCCGGCGTGCCGCTAACATGTCACTTTAGCACGGCGCATGTTTACGTCTGGCGTAAACATAGATTCTGGCCGACGACAAGGCGAGATGTCGGGGCTTGGCCGGCCGACACGGCGCGGTGGCGATAGCACAGGCGGCGGGCCAGGAGGAAGGGAGGGAGGCGAGGGAAACAGACAGGGAGAGTGGGAGTCTATGAGGGCAGTGGGAGATGTGGTGAGATGGAATAGTTAGGAATAAAGGATGTGGCGGAGAGAGGGAGGAATTACAGAGAGGGAAGAATTAGAGGGAGGGAGAGAGGAATTGGAAGGAGGGAAGGAAGGGAGTGAGGAATTAGAGAGAGGGACGGAGATATGGGAGAGAGGAGAGGAGAGGAGAGGAGAGGAGAGGAGAGGAGAGGAGAGGAGAGGAGAGGAGAGGAGAGGTGAGGAGAGGAGAGGAGAGGAGAGGAGAGGAGAGGAGAGGAGAGGAGAGGAGAGGAGAGGAGAGGAGCGTAGGCACCAACAGGAGGTTTTACGAACGCAAACACGTTATCAGATCTAATTCAGGAAGCGTGTGGGCTAGAACGGGATCAGGCTGAAGAAGCCGACAGCGGAAGAGCTCTCCCTCCCCGCGGGAGAGGCGAGCTAGAGACGTCGAGTAGGGTCCGATAGCGGCACTTGAGCAAGTCGGTCTGGTCTTCGTCACTTCGCCCGTTTACGCCCGACGCAAACAAACAAAGCGACGAGACCCGCGCCGGGCGCACGCGCACTCGCGGGCTTTTTCTAGCCGCTAAGTATCCCCCGTCGACGTGGGTGGTCGGCCGACGACGCCGCGACGCCGAGGGGAAAGTCAAAAGTGGGCGTCAATGATAGATTATCTAGCACTTGTCCTGAACGCGGCCGTTTTATCAGCGTATGAGTTCCGCGTGGCATCTGCTCTATGCCTCTCCCGGTGTAGGCGCTCGCCGGGCACGTCATCGATACCACGGCGGGCGAGTCTGACCGACTTACGCCGGTTATGATTTAGGAGCGCGCCGAAGGTTTACGGCGCTGTTAATGCCGCCGGAATCCGCACGATGAGGGGCATTTAGGAAGTAGAGGGTGACAGGAAACGCCGCCGTGTCCCACAGTTGCCCCCCCCCCCGCCTCCCCGACCGGCGTCTCTGACGCTGGCCCAGCGAGAACAAGTAAATAGTTGGTCGGAAATAGAAACAAACGTAAACTATGTTTGTTTGTTGGAATGCGCGGTCCAGTCGGTCCACATTTTAAATTAGCTTTTGTTGGCTTTGCCTGGCGCCGGACGTGGCACTTCTGCGGACCCGGGCGGTCGACCACTTCAATCGAGCGCAGAAAGGACACGACGTCACGAGCGGGACAATATTCACGGTGTTCCTTGCAGGATAATTCGCCAAAGAAACGTCGCAATACTTCTAATACGACAACATGAACATGCTTTGTCCAGCAAATAAAGTTGATAAATTAAAATAATTTTAAATAAGCGTGTCTTATTCTTATCGAGGATTCTAAATCGCTATATCATGACAATAAAATCGTGTAACACTTGTATTTGTAGGCCTTGACCTTCTAATTTCGGTGTACTGTACATCTCCCGTTCCAACTTTGTCGTTTATTTGCAATAAGGTACGATAATGTTATATTCGACAGTATATGATTAAAATCATGTATATGCGCGAGTCATTCTTGTGGCACTCGATCGAACGATATTTAAATGTTCCTATTGATAGTAAAAACTATCAACGCTCCCACCAGTCACCGCTATTACAACCAACACGTGCGTATATTTATTTTCATGAACAAGGACAACCACCAATAAAGAAATTCGACGGGGCCTACTACCGTTTGAAGAGCTTAATTTAAACTAGAAAATAAAATTTTAAACTTCGTATAATGGATTCCACGTACACATTGGTCAATACCTTCGGTCAATACAGGTAGACACTAAAGGGGAGTTTAACTCGTCATATAACATGCCAGTAGGACATATAAACACGGCACATTAAAGACCGTGCAAAAGAAACAAACACACTGGATTAATCAATACATGAACGGTTTATTTGCATAGTTTCAACACATGCACGCTTACAGTATTCTCAATTAAATCACGTAATCTGCAGCCAGTTGTGTCGACATCATAATCTTAACATGATCTATATACATATAATACAACTCGGAGTCAATCCATAATATACTCGACAAAAACTATCACAGCCAATAATAATTTAAATGTAGGACAATACAATACACGCATTTAGTGCACCGTGTACAACACGTACACCAACAACAAGTGTTACTTTCATTACACCTATTTAACTTAGTATCACTTGGCTACACTTCTACACACGAGTCGATAACCAACCCACTCCGCCACTCGCTCCACTGGCAATCAGTGGCCGTGATTGAGGCCGTGGCATTGCTGCCGGGCCACCCTGCAATAGCGCATTGTTTCTGCACGCTTATCTCGCCTGCCTCAAGGGCCCTCTGATATCTATCAGGGCCCGTTCACTGTGGTCGCTCGGCAAACGGGAGATATCAATTTGACCGCGGCTTGCCAACATAGCGCGGCGATTACGACATCGGGGCCCATTTCTAGACACGACCGATACAAAATGTTTCACAATTTCCAATCCTTAAACGTTCTCATCGCAAATCGTGGCGTCTAAAAGCAACTCTGTAGACCGCACTGCATATAATTATTTTGTTATGTCTTCTCTAGACCGGTTCTAACATTCAGAGAGAACCTATTATTGATTTACATAATGGGCTTTCATCATATGAAAGCATTACATCTGAAGAAGACAGTGGATGATCTGTGCATGTTTTCATGCGTAATCGCGCCATAACGACAGGTCCAAGTGAACGTACAGCGATAGACAGCCACATAAATACTGTTGTAAGTTTCATATCATAAAATCCCTGCAAGAACTACTGAACGCAGGAGATGAGCTCACCTTCAAAACTATATTACAGTCCCCGAGTTAAGTACAAAAATGCTACATAAAACTCACACACAGCACTATGTGAAACAGCCAGCCTGTGCTCTACGAACCAGGCATCCAACATGTGAATTTTAAATACTTCCATTATTGAAACATCTGGGATTTTTTCTGAACGTATGCCCGTTTTTTACTGGCAGCCAGTCAATTTACATGCTTGGAAGTTGCAGGCGCTGTCATTTGTAAGAGGAAGTACGCTATACTGACCACAGGCCATTGGTCAACATCAAACAATGCTGTGGTTAGCTCAGCTCACTTCAGCAATTTTACTAAAACAACTTCTTTCAACACCAGATGTTTTCTTTACCATTTGAGCATGTTTCAGACAGGAAACTTTCAAACTGCGAACCCTGCTATGGATTCACTAAAGCAACTTACACAATTTGGCAGAATTGTCAAAATATTTATTATAGTCTTAATAATGTTGTTTATAAACATAGACCTTTGTAACTGGCTGCCTCATGGTTAGTGATGTCTGTATTATGCCACGGGGTGAAAGTGTGTAGTTATCCAAAACACTTAACTTTGTGCCAAATACGCCGTAATTGATACATTAGAATCGTGTATTAAAACGCTATTGATTCAAACATCAAAACTTAATAATAAAATATATTCATAATTATTATAAAAAACTGCTGCATCCTGAATTAAAAACAGTGTTCTTAAAACAAGTGAATCGCATAAACGAACACAAGAGCAGCTCAACAAAGTCATTCATCCAGAATGAATTCTATAACACAAATTACGACACTGCTAAAATTAATCACACACTGAATATGATACTGTGATAATAAAAAAATGCTCCACGTATTTAAATATGAAATATCATTTGCTAAACCAGCTGCAGTTTTAGTTACTTAAAATATACCCGATAACAGTATTTGATATTTTTATATGTTAACGAAATATATACTTTACTTATTGGTGCAATTCCGTAAGTATAATATTATAACGGTGAGCTATGGAGGTATATCCTGTGCTAAATAAACCTGTAAACAGAACACTTGTAATGCTGCGATTCTGTCAAACGTTTAACAGTGGCGTCACCACCATCGGCTATGTAAGTGACGTATCTTTGACACTCTCAATCTCCTCATCAATCAATTTGGCAATGGAGGATCCCTGTTTCACTCACGTACAATCAATCACACAACATACATGCTTATGTACAATTTGTACACGGCAAGTCATTAATTTACAATCGTATGTACACCAGTTAACTTAGCTACCGTACTAACATCCAAGTTTCACCTGCATTTCATAAAATATCTATATATTATGTTTACGCTGTACAAATAGCAAGTAGCACCACGGACGACCGCCTCCACCGCGTCTCCAGTTCGCACCTCGAGTCGCATTCAACGTTACAACTGTAATATTACAACTGTAACTCAAGTTCTGGACGTTTCTCCTTGTTGGCCTGACAGCTGTCGCAGGATGTGACGTCACTACGCTATCCTGGTGTCGGTTTTTCAACAACTAAAATGTTCAAGCTCGGGAAACTCCAATGCATCCTCGATGTTGCCTGCCAGACTCGACCAGGCGCATGTAAAGTGTGAACTGGGTATCTGGAACAGGAAAATGTACGTCTTAAAAATTACAGTTCATTAATTACATATCAGTATGGTGTATCGATGTAGAAGGTTCTTTTCAGAACATGGGTATGCTTCATTTATAATATATCAATGATATAAAATATTATAAACGTTGCTACACTATATATATATATATATATATATACTGATTCTTCTGGTAGACATGTAAGTGCTATGTTTATCGTGTTAATGAATTACAAATTAGCAATAAAAGGACTCACAACATTTAAACATATTTATTAAATGTAATTATTGGTTTCAGACGTTTTTTATTGAAAAAATAAAAATTATTTTGACTTTTGAAGATTTTAAATTTATCCAATCTGTTCAATTTCCAAATTAACTACTGCTATTTCAAAGTTGACAAAACAAAACATTTTCCACAAGGGGATATTGACTTGAGGGGGACAACGGACAAGGGCACATCGAGGTGTACTTGACAGATGAGGGGACATTGTGGGGGATGCAACGGACAGGGGGACATTGAGGTGTACGTGACAGAGGGGACATTGTGGGGGATGCAACGGCCAGGGGGACATTGAGGTGTACGTGACAGAGGAGGGGACATTGTGGGGGTGACACTTACATATTATGCGGAGGAGTTACTGCAGTCTGAGTCGGAGTCAAATGACGCGTCTTTGTCTTTCCGCCTTGTGCTCTTGTAATAACTGTGTTCCTGCTCCACTGCTCCTGTAGCGACACAGACACACCATTAGTGACACGTCACCAAAATGAAAAGTCAGTTTATATGTGCAGAATCATTGCTCGATTAATGGCTGGTGGTGGGAAAATAGCACTTAGTGGGCCATTCTTTGAAACATCCAATGTATGGAATTGGAAACTGCTACACTGGAACTGAGGCTTTGAAGTTAAGGTCAGCAAAGGACATGACTGTAAACAACAGTTACACCCAGTTGTTTGGCCAGTGTCCAGTGGGTGACCACCCCAAGCACTGCGGTTCAGGCAGCTGCAGGCCCACCCAAAAGACAATCACAGAATTTCTTGTAGTTTGCGAAGTTACTGATCAAATTAATTACATTATAGAGGCCGTTATGACTGCCAAGTGACCTAACCCTATCTACTACCCTGGGTAGTGTTTCAATACCACAGTGCTGTTAACACTGTTTACCTGGCAGTGGTGTGTGCAACTCTAGTTTCACATTCATTCTCAACGTGGCGAGATGTCGAGTTTGTGTTACATTTGATGTCACATTTCTGCTACTCGAATTCTGTGAACAGAAAAACAAAACACTGATGCCTGAGAGATGTTCACTCACATCACCACACATTTTCACACATACCGCGATAGTAAGTACAGCTGTTTATATTCCATAAAGAACTGCTCATTTATTTACATATTATTTTAAAGGACCACTCTTTTTAACAAGGTATTTTATTCCCTCAAAATAATTTAATAATGTAAACAAATTAAACATATTTTATATACTTTCATTGGGTATTTATTATCCTATTTAAAAAACAAATATTTTTAACTGAAGCACCCTTGGTCGTAACTTTAAACACTTCCGTCTACTACTTACATTTCTCTGCGAGCCACTGTTCACCGTTGTCTCCATGACAATGTGTGGAACAATGACCTCACTAGAGGAATACTGTGACGACTCCTCCGTGATGGTTGTCAAGGAGATGTCGGAATGCACCCTGGGGTAACCATGGTGACGGTTGCGTCCATGTGATCTGCGACTGCGGGGCGGGGGCGATGGCTCGGGGGTAGGGGGTGACAGTCGGTCAGTCTTGTCAGTCGGCACAACCTGTGAATTGTAGGTCAGTATAATTATATACATTCTAGTAATCCGTTGTGCAGCCATCCAAGTCAAGATTTTAACAATATTTTGTACGTCTTAACAAGTTTAATAAATTACCATCCAGAAAAAGCTGTGTATCACGCAGACGACTGGTGGTCAAGGGTTCAACATATTTATCCTTGTGTAACTTTTCCAAGATAGATGTCCAGCCAGAACGATTAACTTTGTAAACCTTGTAATCTTGACATAGTCAATCATCGTGAAAATAGGTACAAATATTAGTGTCTCGTTTAACTGGTGCAGCGCATTACAAATCCAGTCCAGTAAGATGTAGGACGAGAAGAATCACCTCAGCCGGGGGTCCACAGATGGAGAGGACCACTGGCAGCAGCACGAGACCATTCAGGGTCCCGATGACCATCAGCGCAGACAGCACTGCGAAGAAGTACCTGGAAACAACATGCACGTTACAATAACACCTCACGAGGACTAGCCTTAATGTCTCACAAGGACTGTGTTTAACACATCACGAGGACTGTGTTTAACACCTCATGAGGACACAAACTTTTGCTCAGGTACATATCACACAAAGGTACAAGTAGACTGTAAAGTATGCACCACCCAGCCACCAGATGTCACTACTGTGTTGTCGGTATCTTGTACAGACAACAGGAGTAAGCCCACTGGTTGATCTGTAGAGATGACTACCAAACATCACAAATCCTGAGAGGGTGGGTAACTCCAGTAGGTCATGTCCAGCCTCCATGCCCCTCCCATAGTGGAGTCAGTAACAAGGGCATTGAGTAACCACGCCCTGCCCTGCTGTAGGGACCCTTCCCTGCTGCCAGGGAGCCAGCCTCTGGTGTAGGGCGGGGCGTGTGAGTGGCAGCCTGGCCTGGTCCTGTTCCTGGCACCAGCCTTCAGTAGCAATCATCCACTCCCCACACCCACTGGCTGAACCCTGGCAGGTGGCTAGCAGGGCTGTCTGGCCTCATCCCTCCTGCTCCTGGGTGGTCTTCCATCCCCCACCCCACCCCCACCCCACCCCCACCCCACCCCACAACAGGGTAATTACCCTCTGATTGATAGTCTACTGGACCATCTGTGCACCAGTGACCAGGGGCAGTCAGTGTCCAGCAGTCACTGACCACTTGCTCCCTGTTTGTCCCCCTTCTGTCTTCCCTAACAGCAGGAAACGCAAGTCCAGGACAAAAATAGCCACCACCAGGTACAGGGATCACTGTCAATTAGGGAGCATACCCGAGGTGGTTTCAACACCAAGGTACAGGCAGACCATGCAATTAATACCTCACTTTGTCTCAGCGGTCAGCTAATTCAGTCAAAGTTTGTACCTGGCAGGCAACAAGGATGTGCTGGTCAAGCCCGGGCTACCATTGTGAACCCGTTAACACAAACTGCAGATGGTGTCTGAGTTTCAACGAACTCTCCTACTGGACACCTGATACATCCTCAATGACCTGGGCCATGCTGAGTGAAATTACCACTTTGTGCTTTAGAGAAAGGTTTACTGCCACTTTCGTTTGTGAATATTTTTCACCAATGTAACGTGCAATTATTTTTGTAATTTTACTTAAAAACCGTAATAACAATAATAATCATGTGATTAAAAATGTATTTAGTCAGTTTAACCTCAATATATTTCTGTAACTAGAAATATTATTAATGACCACATATATGCTTTGCAGTGACTATTTGCCTAAAATTGTCTTTTTCCGAGAGAGAATCCTCCCTGTTATGGGCAACCTTTGGTCTCGGAGAGCGACCTGATTATCCAGGTGACTTTAATAGCAGGAGTAATTTCCTTGACTTTACAGCTAGAGAAATCATTTGGGACTTTCCTAGGCTGGCCTTAATTACCAGGTGGTCATAATGTCATGGTGATTGTGAAGTGGGGTTTGCCTGTACTTAGTGTATGCTAGACTCGCTTGGGAAGGGATACCCACTTGATGATGAAGTCAAACTCGGAGCCTGCCATCATGACGATACCAAGGAAGGTGGACAAGGCGCCGTTGATGACCGGAGAAAACACATGCTCCAGGGACATCCGCATGCGTTTGTTGCGTGACCCGATCGTTGTGAGGAAACCCTGCAATGCATGACAAGACCCTCAAAGAATCCACCTTCATTCCTTCATTCTATCCAGACAACAATACAAACGCAAACATCTATTTCAGACAAGAAAAAAACTGTAAAATAATTACAAGTTGAAAATTAAAATAGTAAAAAATCGGTCATGAGTGTTGTCCGTAAACACTACATGTGGTAGTAGACAGTCACATTGAACAACACTATGCTTTGAGGCACAATTAGTGGTTTTTGACCCACTTGTATACCCCTGGAGTGAAGGATATAGAGCGAAGCTTTTTACCAATTGTTTTCCAAGTAGCAGAAGCGTGTACAATGGCAAGTGGACAAGTGAATAGACCGGGTCACACACCTGTCACATCAATCTTGCGATTAAATTTAGGCCACCAACAAAGCGGGAAATAACCATGATTAGCAACATGGGAGCGCGTTCAAAGAAAGAGCTCTGGCAATACATGGAGGGTCTGGCAATCAGCTCTTTAAAGTCACTGCACAGTAACACAAGGCAATGGAGGAACATCAATCTTGTGCCTCATTCAACAGCGCTAGTTAATTTCTCCTCACGCATGCACCAATGCATCGGCTGAACAACGGCGCAAATCTTTCCTCGATCTGTTTTAAGATCCAGACATCTTGTGTCTGCAGTAAATGGTAAGTATGGGAAACAAAAAAATGTTTTCATGTTTGTTTTGACCTGTTACATCTGGACGGATGCAGGAAGAAGCTGGGGAGTATAGGTGCTATTAAACAGACAATTAACAACATTTCCTGCTGATTTAGTTGTCAGGAAGTGAATTCCAGCGTCTGTGGGTGGTAACAGCGAATGGTTGATTTCCTGCCTTTGTCTTTATTCTGGGAGCAGCGAGTAAATTTGAGCTTGGCGAACAGAGCTGTCTAGAGCATTGGAAGCAAATATGAAGGTTGATTGCATGAAGAGGCTTATATATATATATATTTATATATATATATATATATATATATATATATATATATATATATATATATATATATATATATATATATATATATATAGTGAACATACTAAATGAATCATGTACTCACCAGGAGCAAGTGAACTGTGAATTCAACTCCGATGCCAACTGACATGACAAGGATGACTGCCGGAACGGCACTCAGCTTTATCCCGATCAAACCCATGAATCCAAACAATTCGACCACGATCAGTGTCAGCACTGCCACCTGTGAGCAGAAGGAAGAACTATCATCACATGCTGGCATGAAAAATGCTGTGTTCAAAATGTTACAGCAAACGTGTACTGTAAAAAACTATATATACACTAAACAATGCTGCAATATATGACTTCTTGTTTATTTATTTATTTACAGACATGCTTGGTTACACAAACAGGCTGCAATACTAAACTCTCTGACACAGCATTTGTTTACTGTGGCATGTTTGAAACATTTACTATATGGTTTTAATACAACATACTAGAGCTACTGGCGGCAAAAATATACCAGCCACAGTCACCACCAACGTTTCAAATATGTGCTTAAACACACAAGTTCCACAGTAACACAAAAACACCTACCAGGATAGCCGCCGCCCAAAGATTGAGTAGAACAGTCGCCAGCACGATGAACATCACTCCCATAATGCACAGCAGCGACAGGAAGAGGTAGTAGCGCAGGTTGATGTACTGCTCCCAGTAAGTAAACGGAATCCCGCTGGGGTAGTTCGGAAGCCCCCGCTCCGTGAACTTTTCACAGATAGCTCGGATTTCCTGCAAACAAGTGAAGTTATTAAGTTATTGATGGCAAAATTATGTGCATTAAAATTTTCCCGAATGAATGAATTTACTGAAAACTGAGCCCATTCTTAATGCTCCCCCCACCCCCGACAATACCGACGTAAATTAAGACTGCCTGCTAAGATCAATTGAAAATAATGGAAAACATTCCAATAATCTTCTCCTCTGCCATGTATGATTAAAAATTATCAATAAGCCTTACCTTTATGGTAAAAATGATATCGTCAGTGTCAACCATGTCTTCTAGGTAGAATGGAAACTCAGTGTACTTGAAGGGCTGGGATTTCTCAACTGCAATGAAATGGATCAAAATGAAACATGGAGAAGTCAAGACGGCTAATGAAACTACAACTTTCGCTGCTACAGATGTGCTGGAAACATTCGAGAGAAGTAATGTCCGTTTTTTAAAATAATTATTTAACTTGTAGAAATTAAGTCATTAATTTTAATACAAACTCCCAACGGCAGTTAAAACAGCTGTTTTGTAGAGACAAATGTGAACACTGTGCAGTTTTAGTTAGTGCACAAAACCAACATTAGTATCGAAGTCCTAGATGTTACGACTTTTTGATGATGATGCACATTTTCTAGGAATGCCATACCAAATGTATTCCCATTAATGGTAATGTATGCACTCTATAAAATATAAACAAGGTAATATAATAATAATTACTTGTGCAGCTTTTATCAACCGAGTCATGTAACCATTCCCGAGGCTTGGGTTCAAAGCTCGGCCGTGCCGCCACAAACGCCAACGCATCGTTCGTTGTCCAGGCAGACATGTACACATAGAACGCTTTCTCGTTGATGATACCATCATCATCCACTAGGTGGCCAGTATGAATCTGGATAAGTGAAAAAGTTCACATGAGCCAAAGTACAGCAACATGACTGTCAAATGTTAGTTTCTTTTCCACCAACGAGGTTAAACCATCACAACTGACACAATGTTAGTTTCGGGGAAGCCACACTGCAGGTTCACCACTGATAAGGACGCCTGAAGAAACCCTGATGAAAACAGTTTCATGTGAACACAGAAACGTGACCCGCCTTCACGCTATCCGCAAAGAGAACGTGTGTTTAACAACGGGCAAAAACCATGCGCACCACCTGGACTGTACGCATGCCAGCAAATTGAATGAGTGTGATTGCGACGACGGAGCCAATAAGAAATGTCGTGCAAAGAGGAAGCCCCCCCACCGAGAGTTGCTCATTAATGATGACGTATGACAATTCACACGTCACATTTACATACATAACACAAATGACACACGAAGCTCACCTATAAACGAGATAAAAAATTGCTACTCTGTCGGCAACAGGCACATCTCTATGCTCCACAGTGATTCATTACTCTATATTTCAGGCGAGTTTCATTGAAAGTTATTTGAAAGAAATCACTCGACAGCCGCCGACCCGACACCGGTCATTAACGAAAAAACTTTTGATAACTCGCTCGGGCGTTAAAGTACTACACCTGCGTTTCAGAAATGCAATTCATAACCCGTGTTATCAATGAAATGCGCTTCTCAGAATGTTTGGAAATCACCCCAGTGATAAATCGCTGCTATCTTGCATGAGAGAGAGGGGGGGGGGGGGGAGAGGAGAAAGTGGGGGAGGGTAGAGAGCAAGAGTGAGAGCGAGAGAGAGTACAGGGCACACTGACACTACCAGACCACGCCACCCACATATTATTTCATGAGGAGAGACCGGGGATTATGGAAAGATGGTTTTCACTGGCCCTGGAGGGGAATGTCTATAACACTGCTTAATCACTGGATCAAAAACAAATTTGACATTACGCAACAGGAGATAAGAATGTACAGGTAATTCAACCGCATCGCAACTGTTTACACACACCCATGTGGCGTAGTGCAAAATCCATTCAGTGAGCCAAACAAAGTAGTTCTCCACTAACTGCAAAGCTGTGCCACTGTTGCCTCACACGGTCTGACCAACTCAACAATTGGTGTTTCGCACCACCTGTTTCTTTACACCAACTGCCAACTGAAGTCGGCATTAGTCAGTTGGTGTGTGCCTAGCATACAGGTGAACCAAGCCTGGTGACTTACCCCTCTCAACAGCCTTACATAAAGCCCCCCCCCCCACCCACAACCTTGTACCACCCACCATCTCACTCCCTGGCAGGAGATCGCTTACATAAACATGGCAGCTTGTGAGGCAATGCCTACAGCCAGGTCTGCTGCCCGCCAGGCCATGCAGCTACATACACACTCAGTCTGGCAACTGTTTCACTTGCACATACACGCCACGCCACACACCAGATGTTGGTGATTTAGAAATGTTGTAGTCCCATTCCAGTCCCTTCTAACAGGTAGACGGGAAATAAGGGCAACTATACTTATGCCTCACAGAAAGTTTATATTCTTGTGGCTCTCTGGCAGCATACGAATGTGACAAATAAATACTGATCTGGGAGAAATAACCAATGGACAAATAAATACTGAGCTTGGTGAAATAACTAATGGAGAAATAAATACTGAGCTTGGATAAATAAATATTGATCTGGGATAAATATTCAATATATAAATAGATACCGAGCACAGAGAAGTAAATAATGGAGAAATAAATATTGATCGGGATAGATAATCAATGGAGAAATAAATACTGAGCATGGAGAAATAACTAATTGAGAAATAACTAATGGAGAAATAAATACTGAACTTAGTGAAATAACTAATGGAGAAATAAATACTGAGCATGGAGAAATAACTAATGGAGAAATAAATACTGAGTTTGGAGAAATAACCAGTGAAGATGCAGCAGCTGGGAGCTTACACGACAGTGGGAAGCGGATAACCACAGGGTTGTCCCTGGGCAGGGCAGGGCGTCTCCCATTTCCCCCTGAGGGAGCTATCTGGTCGGTGCCAGGCAACAGGGATGTAGCCCCTGTAGGCCTACACTTCCACACTTCCACTCACGGCGGTTCAGTTGACAACTTGGGATCAGAATGGGCAAGACACTATACAGTGGTTATGTGAAATGAACATTTACCAGGTCGCGGTCGACTGAGTTGATGATGTCTCCCGTCTGGACCATGAGTTTGTATCCAAGAATTCCGTCGTCCGATGCGTTCTTGTGCCAGCCCTGATCGTGGAAGCAGTTGTTGGCAAGGTCTCTGCGGAAAATCTTCTGCATATCTGGAAGGCACAGACTCGCACATAACAATCTGGCTTTCAGATTTTCATGGATCAATCAGAAGTACATAACGCATAATAGTTTATGCACTAATTGGTAATCAATAACATGAATCGATAACTCAAGACAATTACAATTTTCTACAAGTGCTGAACACCTAAATTGCGGAATTGGCTTCAGTTTTGTGTCATTTTTAAATTAATAATTTTTTATATATACTAGATTTATTATTTAATATGGACATAGTACTTGTCTGTGTGAAACAAACGCTGCTATTCATACAGCGTAGAAGGGAAACACAATAACGTTATTTATTAGTTTAGGAAACAAAACAGAAGTTGTACATTTTTTAAATGGTGTGAATTAATTTGAGATGGTCCCTGTGCCTGCACTGGTAGTCGACATCCCCCACTCCCACCCACACCCCTAAAGGGGTGCGCAGACACTTGTGGCAGCTACACCAAGTGGCAGCACCAGTCACCATCGCCTGTACCGGTGTAGCCACCACAGCTCTCCCCCTCCGTGACATCAGACCACACAGTCAGCGCCACTAGCACAAAAACTGGCAGCTAAACTTGAGAGGTACTAACTGAATAGTAGTACCTGGATAGTAACAACACAGCCCGTAGTAGCAGCCCAGCCATTAGGGCATGCTCAAAGGGAACTTAACCCTATGCACACCAAATGACAGTCATGTGCACTGACAAAACAGCTTTCCTCCACTGGAACTGAGACACCAGCAGTGGGCACACATCCTGGAGTGGTTTGACAGCGTCACAAAATGACACAGGACCGCCGTGACAACTGACGTGTCAAATCTGGTTCAAATGGAACTCGCTGTATTAAACACACACACGTTTCTGCACAGATGACTGTGTCGATATCGTTGGACCAGACCAGCAGCTACTGCCCGTAATACTACGACCTCTCTCTGGATATTTTTTCAAGGCAGTGCGGTGTACGATGGGCGAGTTCTTGCAACGATAAAAATAGCGTACAAATGTGAGCGCGGTCCCAGAACCTTGTGAAGACGTCTGTCTCTATTAACAGGGTGTTACAGTCAGTCAACACTGTGCGGTTTATGTGCTGGATACACCATAACATCCACAACAGGGCACCAACCCTTTTACAGCATACATGTCCAAGCAGAACTTCACATGTACACACACCACGCATACACATGTGGCAGCAGGAATGAAAGGGTTAATATCCAGCACAGTAAGATGTCCACAGTGTACTACTGTGAGACATGTCTACAGTGAACGACGAATTTGAAAGTCACACTGCCTTTGAAAGTCACATAATGGGTGTATCAATTAAATCTAGACATGTCATGTCCAGCTAGTTGTCAACGGGTGCACGACTCACAGGACTGACCGTGGTCAGCGACAATACCTGGCTAACACCTAGCAACAGTTTCACAGAATCTTACGTTGTTTTGCTAGTCCCAATTTGTAAAACAAAAGTACGGCTTCTAATCAAGGAAATAAATCCACGCCCCAAACTAAGCACCCAGCAGGAAGAGCAGTGTTTGAAGAAGGTAGGACGTTTGGTCTTACCTAGGAGCCAGTCCCGGAAGAGTTTGAGCCAGAAGTCAGGCAGACCTCCATCTTTCTTCTTTATGATGCGGTCGACGTGTTGGAATGCGCTGTGATATTCGTACATCAGTTTCTGACTCTTGGCCGTGGAATAGTCAAAGTTGCCCTACAAGTAATATTATAAACATATTAGCATAATATATAAAGTTATGTTTTATTGTCTAAAATGCATGTTGTCACAATGTCTGTTTAGTACCTGTAATTTAGTCAGTTACCCTGTATACTTTCATCTAATTATTATTATAAGATAATCTGTTGGAACCTGTGATGAAATTATTTTAAACTTCTTGTCAGAATTATCATATAAATAATCTCTTCAAAGTTAGTCTCCAAATTTAACTGCTTGTTTCAGTTTTGACATAACTCAGCTGACAAGAAAATGTCTGTTTATGAAACCTGCATGGCTTGCGGGGAGAATTTTGTCTAACGATATCATGTGGAATATTTATATAATTGCCACAGGGGAGGTCCAAGTTGGTTGGGAGATGGAGGGTGCAGCTGGCTGTGGCTGTGGCTGTGGCTGTGGCTGTGGCTGTGGCTGTGGCTGCCGTCCCTGGTATGTGAGCAGTGAACAGAAAGGCCAAGCACCAAGTGGCGGCCGTGTCCTCACCTTGGTGACGGCGGAGAAGGTGTAGAAGCCGAAGTACTTCGCCCGCACCTCCAGGAAGTCGTACTCCGTCGTCCCCTTCGGCACCACGTCCGTCAGGTCAAGTCCCTCCCGCACCTTTGTCACGCCCACAATACTGATCACCAGCGTGATGAGGCAACACACGATCACAAACACCTGCAACAGTAACAGTCACACTACTTATAATATGTCCGTTGCCGCGTGTAAGAGTACGCACTGTTAGGTGTGTACAGGTGACATTTGTGTGGAAATGAAAGATTTGTTAGATATGTGAGCGTGTGCAAGCATGTATGTGTGGTGTGTGTGTATGGCACTGAACGTATGCACGTTAGCACCACATATACCATGTCAAATCTGGACCTTAGACTCTGGGTGGCAATCCTGTTTAATCTGTACCTTACACTCTGGGTGGCAATCCTATTTAATCTGTACCTTACACTCTGGGTGGCAATCCTATTTAATCTGCACCTTACACTCTGGGTGGTAATCCTATTTAATCTGTACCTTACACTCTGGGTGGCAATCCTATTTAATCTGCACCTTACACTCTGGGTGGCAATCCTATTTAATCTGCACCTTACACTCTGGGTGGCAATCCTATTTAATCTGCACCTTACACTCTGGGTGGCAATCCTATTTAATCTGCACCTTACACTCTGGGTGGCAATCCTATTTAATCTGCACCTTACACTCTGGGTGGCAATCCTATTTAATCTGTACCTTACACTCTGGGTGGCAATCCTATTTAATCTGCACCTTACACTCTGGGTGGCAATCCTATTTAATCTGCACCTTACACTCTGGGTGGCAATCCTATTTAATCTGCACCTTACACTCTGGGTGGCACTCCTGTTCAACCGTGTTCATTCACGCCATATTTAGAACCTGCAAACAGCCGTATGAAATGCACCTATAAAAAGACCCGACACGGCGGGACGGTGGAGGCGACCCCTTACCTTGATGGGGGTCTTCTCAAGCAGGGGCGCGTACATGTGTTTTGTGAACCACGTGAGGGAGCAGCTGTGGAAGTTGTTCCGCACTCCGCAGCAGTCTGGGAGACATGTTGGTGCTTGGTCCCGCGGAGAGAGGCACTGGCGGGAGCTGGTTGCGGAGGGGGGTAACGACCCTGATGGGGGTAGAGCCCCTGGGGGCGCGGGGGCTACTGGAGGACAAAAAATACAAAATTATGTCATGTGAAATTAAATTGATTAAATTAAAATAAAGCAACATGGTTCCTGAGTGTTACTGGTCCCAAACGTAAGCAATGAAAATCTAAACTTGTCTGATCTTAAAGACTGTAAAACAACATACTTTGGTGTGAATATGACATATTATTATTATTATATATAATATATTCCCTTGGAACCATTACAAATCTAAACTTGTTTTATTTAAAATTACTGTAGATGTATTATAAATCAAAATTATTATGAAACAGTATTTTGCTGTACTTGATTTGGCATTAGAACCAGAAAAATACGAACTTGTTCTATTTGAAATTACTATAAAACACAAACTTTTGTTATCCATGATCACGGTCACAAATTTAAAACAACGCCGCACCTCACTGTTGGCTGGATTCCCAAATAAAATGAACAACTGTGAAACAAATGTCTCTTTGGTAGCACCTACAACCTTCACGTAGATGACTGCTACATCTAGAACTACATCTGTAGATCCATGGCAACACGACTGTGATGGGGACATTTCTACAAGATATCAAAGTGCCCACTTGTGCTCACTCACCTGCGTTGTTCCTGAAGCCATGCGGCTGGTAGGTGGGTGGAGCCAGCTCCGTCGTGGGCCGCCCGCCGTCGGAGTCTGTCCGGGTGATGGTGCCGTGATACAGGACATCGGAGGAGTAGCTCGGGGGCGGTGTGGCGGTCACCTCCGTGTACTCCGGCGGAGGGGTTTGTCGGCGTTGCGCTATCTCCGGCTGCTGCTTCTCCTGTTGTGGTTGCTCCTGCTCCTGCTCCTGCTGCTGTTGCTGCCATTGCTGCACCTGTTGTTGCTGCCACTGCTGCTGTTGTTGCTGCTGTCGCTGCTGCTGTTGGTCCTGCATTTCTATCTCCACCACATGATCCCTGTTTGTACCCGGGCTGCTTGTGGGGGGGCTGCTTGTCCTGAAGGAAAACATAGCAACATTGTAAGGTTAATACAAATATGTTTTTCTGTACCTTGCAACAAATGATTGTTATGATTTAACTACATGATATTGTCTTCACTGTGGATGGCTCATCCATATACGAGTTGATATTGTCTTCACTATGGATGGCTCATCCATATACGAGTTGATATTGTCTTCACTATGGATGGCTCATCCATATACGAGTTGATATTGTCTTCACTATGGATGGCTCATCCATATACGAGTTGATATTGTCTTCACTATGGATGGCTCATCCATATACGAGTTGATATTGTCTTCACTATGGATGGCTCATCCATATACAAGTTGATATTGTCTTCACTATGGATGGCTCATCCATATACGAGTAGATATTGTCTTCACTATGGATGGCTCATCCATATACGAATTGATATTGTCTTCACTGTGGATGGCTCATCCATATACGAATTGATATTGTCTTCACTATGGATGGCTCATCCATATACGAATTGATATTGTCTTCACTATGGATGGCTCATCCATATACGAGTTGATATTGTCTTCACTATGGATGGCTCATCCATATACGAGTAGATATTGTCTTCACTACGGATGGCTCACACATTAATTGATATTGTTTTCACTACAGAGCACACTACAACGAACACATCAACACAGAGGAAGCTGAACTCAGAAACGCCACCGAAACATGTAATCTTCTCGTAATTAACGCCTTCCACAAGTAATGTCACATGTGTCAACGTGATGTCAGTGGTGACAGGGCGTCCTGCCGTGCCCCCCATGTCACCAGGCATACCACAAGGCACCCTCATTGTACACCATCCACACGGCTCCAGCACCCAGGCCGCTTCAACGGGGGGGGGGGGGGGGGGCAAAGGTCAGCAAACACATCATTCAGCGCCCTCCCCAGAGATGCCAAGGATAGCGGGACACAAAGACAGGTATTTGGAGGTGGACCCCCATCCCAGGGTGTGGTCCCAAACCCCACTGACATGCACAGTCTGTGCCCCCCCCCCCCACACATACGCATGGCTGGATCACTGTATATTCATGGCTGTGAATTGTCAACACTTCCATTGATAAAAATAGTCTGCATAAATGTATTTGTGTGTACAACATGTGTGCATGTGTGTACACTTGTTCCAACATCAAACAACACTCTCTGACACATTTCTAAAATGCTGTAATTCAAGACCTGAAATGATTTCTCTACTGCTAGTCATAAAAATAACAAATAATTACTAGGATCACTACATGTCCAAAACATAACTGTATGAAAGTATTTATGCGCATTATATATAGTATTTATTCATGTTAAATCACATGAACCATATCTTTTCTCCTGTCCAGACCAACCAAATGTGCTTCATAGAATTGTAATTATTTCTGATACTTGAATGATAAAGTCAAGTCACACTTTGACATCTTGTGTATGGGGTGGAGGCATCCTCACAGGAAGCCAAACAAGAGTGGGAACAACACTGTTGTTGTTGTTGTTATAGTTCATTACTGTGTCAGTGGTACATGGAAATATACTTACTGCTTATATTTCTGTCACTACAGCCCTGTGTGGGTGTTATCTACATACCCCAATCCAGCAGTCTACACCCACTACCCCAGCTGTGTTATCTTGCCCCACTCAATGGCAATGACTGTATTTATAAACAGATAACGGTCAAATTATATTTAAAGATTGTAGTTCATCAAAACACATTTGGGTGGTCAGATATCAGAACCGATACAGTTTATACTACATAGCTCACGTTTACGATAAAAACACTGGCCGATGATCTTCGACCCTGTATCCAGTGCAGCACCATGACCTTTGAACCCTCTCCACTGAACAGCTTTGTGCACCAGACTAAATATGCGCAGGTGATTATTTATAAACACCTGCTGGCTGTAAAAATTCCAGAATAATCGTTCTCTAATTTCGTTGTTTAGGAACGCTAAACATTTGACATCGTGAGTTAATACCCTGCAATTACAACTAACCAAGGACTGGTCACTTTGCGTGCAGAGAGCGGTCACTCACCCCTTGAAGCAGCAGAGGACGTCCAAGCGATTGTTTCTCTTGCGAGTCAGGTCAATGCTGAGCACCGCAGGGAAGATGAGCAGGATCGTTGACACGTTGAAGATGACGAGGATGCCAGCCTGAGAGAAGACAAACACACAATGACGTCTACAGTACCTTCAGTCCAATATTTCGCCATTAAATTACTCAATTTTTTTTTATAGTATATGGATATTGTATGCTTGCATGCATACACACACACATATACATACATACATACATACATATTTTATATATATTCTAGGTTTTTACCCAAGGCTTAGTCTTAGTTGTTTATTTTACAAAACATGGTCTTTGGTGTTAGTTGAAATTTTTAGTTTAATTAGATTAATTAGAATTTATGCCTTAGTGTTTTAATTAAAACCTAAACACCAATTAACAGTTTTGTTTTGAATGTGAATGTCTGAAGTGTATTAGTAATAATAACTACCACTAATCAAAGAGAAGTCTGAGAAATGTAATTGTCACACAAGTATACACGAAGACACTTTTAGGACATTGCTGATTGACATAAAATGTTTATGAAGATATTTGCTGTTTGTAAAAGAGGACATTCCGCTAAGAAGATACTGGCTCTAGACAAGAACATACTGGAAACACAATTCAACATCGATCAATGCGACCACATGGCGACTGGCTCCAGCAAGACGGCAACATTTTCCAAAAAAGTATTCCAAGAAATTACAGCAAATACATATAAGAAATATCACATTCACACAACTGCACATTTGGTCAACACTAGAGAGACTGACGATCACGACAACCACATCAGTCTGTGCTTTGAACAACTACGCCCCAGTAACATTGCTCATTGCAGTGAACTCAGTTCCCGGCCTCATCCGATCAAATAAATCTGAATTGTTCACAGGAAACACCTCTCTCTGGTCTGGCATCGTTTACTGTTGAACATTTACTCTACCTCCTACACAGCTCGTTAAATTAGAACTCGCATTTTTAAATGGGCTCCATAGCACGCGAACTAAACGTGTAAACATTCCACTTATGTCTGGGTGTGCATAAACACAGGAGGCAGTGGGGAGGTAGTATTTGGGGCCCAAGCCTGGCTGGAGGGAGTTTCCGTGAGTTTGCGATCATGCCACCCAGTGTGCCACACCTGGCTGGGTCTCTCACTGGGGCTGTCATAACGCCCAACCCCAGCGACCCCAGCTTCTGCTGCACCAAACACAGGAGACTTTGGTTAGTAAGACCCAACACATGGCCCCTTACAACACACCCCGGGGGCGATTAGCAGCAGGAATGGAGGGAAATATGCACACACCGTGTGCGAGTGCGCATCAAATAACACACAAACCTGTGGCGTGTGAGGTGTTTGCCTGATATGTTCCGTTTCCCCTGAGGGATACAAGAACCTCCTTTTCCTGACATGAGAACTTTCCCAGTATTTCCCCAGGGCTGTGTGTAAGGATGAATTTTACAGAAATGTTCAAGATTGCCTCTGAGAGCAACAGCAACATGCGGGAAGAGTATCCAGAATTCTAGCATATAACTTTTTCATTATGAATTCTCAAGTCCGACAGGTGATCTCCATCAAAACTGCGATATCACCGACACCTGGAATTGCACTATGCCGAGGCAGCTACAGCAAGGTCCTCAAGCTTTTACTAGAGTGACTTAACACAGTTCAATCGCAGATTTTTTGCACATATCCTGCGATAACGTAAGAGGCCCAGTTGAAAGCGTATGGCCTAAATGCAGCTGTAAGATAGCCGATATGATATACGCTATGATAACTCGACACGCAGCTGTAAAAACCCTCTTCTTGCGCCACAAAAAACAGGTGAGTTTCACCCCAGTCTCCAGCCCAAACCCTCCCGTGTTGTTGACAAACTCGGGCCATAACTTACGCCGGGCTCCACAGAACACGAGAAATGCAGCACTGAAACATGCGCCTCATCCGAGCAGGCAATGGGTGGCGGTATCAGGGTACCGTCGGTACATTCCCATTGAGTCGGCTGCAACTGACACCATTCCCACAACGGCACGGCCACAATGCAGCGGCGGCCGCGGTTCACTGCCTGCCCAGCCAACAGAAGCCACAGCGATGAGATCTGTCAGTGGACCACCCAGGCAGCCGCTGTTTTATGAAGGTGATTTGTCTGCGTGACACATCTGTCGCAGTTTTTCAGCGAGGTGAGGGAAGGGATCAGTCATAGGTGTGTGGTTGTGCTCCTCACACGCCACCAGGCAACTGATGCCTCAACCACCCAGGCCAGCCCACCCGCACAAACTACCCCTCACACAGCCCACCCGCACAAACAACCCCTCACACAGCCCACCCACACAAACAACCCCTCACACAGCCCACCCCCACAAACAACCCCTCACACAGCCCACCCGCACAAACAACCCCTCACACAGCCCACCCCCACAAACAACCCCTCACACAGCCCACCCGCACAAACTACCCCTCACACAGCCCACCCGCACAAACTACCCCTCACACAGCCCACCCACACAAACAACCCCTCACACAGCCCACCCGCACAAACAACCCCTCACACAGCCCACCCGCACAAACAACCCCTCACACAGCCCACCCCCACAAACAACCCCCTCACACAGCCCACACACACAAACAACCCCTCACACAGCCCACCCGCACAAACTACCCCTCACACAGCCCACCCGCACAAACAACCCCTCACACAGCCCACCCGCACAAACAACCCCTCACACAGCCCACCCGCACAAACAACCCCTCACACAGCCCACCCGCACAAACAACCCCTCACACAGCCCACCCGCACAAACAACCCCCTCACACAGCCCACACACACAAACAACCCCTCACACAACCCACCCGCACAAACTACCCCTCACACAGCCCACCCACACAAACAACCCCTCACACAGCCCACCCGCACAAACAACCCCTCACACAGCCCACCCGCACAAACAACCCCTCACACAGCCCACCCACACAAACAACCCCTCACACAGCCCACCTGCACAAACAACCCCTCTCACAGCCCACCCGCACAAACAACCCCTCACACAGCCCACCCATTACAGCAAGCCCCTCACCTAATCTGTCTGTACACAAACAAAGAGCCTTCCCACACAAATAGCCTATCAGTAAAAAAACACTTCCATACACATACCCCTCCTGTACACATTCTTTTACAATAAAACAGCGTTCCCACAAACACAATACACTGTATTTTTATAATAATATTTACACATTATATAATGTTTACACATGACATAATTATTATTAAACAACTTGTATGTGCTATATTTGTGTTATTTCCATAAGATGCAATGCCTACTTTGACATTTACTTGTCACATTTCTGTACACATTCACCCACCTGTCAGACAATTAAATAGATTCGCACCATCAACAGACATGCATGAATTAGTGGTATTATCCTCATCACAATTTACGAAACTACTAAATACACTACAGAGGGGAAACCTTCAACGTTTACAGACGTCAGTATTTTATGTATAAATTCACAACTGGAAACATGCTTTTTAGACTGCATCAATGAATTATTAACACACAATTGTAGGACTGATTTATGAAGATGTGAAACATGTGACGACAGCAAACAGCCATGTGTAAGTCAAACACCCCATCCCACCCCACATGCCCTCAAGCCTTCAGATGGTTGCAGCCGACTGATCAAAGACACCCACTTTGATGTTGCCGTTTGTGCTGCAGTCTAAGTAAGATTTAGCTGCTCCAAGCAGCAGTCACTCAGAGCGTTATGATGACAGTCAAGTCTTGGTGACAGACAAGTGGACGTGGCTGGTGAGAGCACAGCAACTGACGACAACCTGACTGTGACAATGTCGGGCTGTGACAAAGGCATCTCTGTGACAATGGCCGCTGCTCACTTACACATGTTGACACAGTGTACTGAGGGACGCCAAGTGTGTGATAGATCAACAAAATGTGAGATTGCGAGACAGGACCACCACCTGAGGCCTGTACAAGGCAGGTGAACCTCTCACGGCGACATTAGTCATCATCCTTTTGATACGTTCCCCCAAAATACAAACCCACAATACAGAGTTCTCGTCACAAACTGATCCAGCTGACTGCTGTATTGTACTTTTAATGCACAATACCTATCAACACATAGATTAACGCTACCATGTAATTTCCCTTAGCCTACATCACATACAAGATTTTCCTGAGAACAAACTCCTAGTTGAGTATGACTATTTGTGTGACTATTTTTGCTTGTACCCTGGTCCTGATGCTAGGCACCCCCATGGTGTGTTAGTACACTAACGCCCCATCCATCCACCCTCCCTAACTTTTGCTTTCTTAACTGCTCTGTCTGTGTAATTAGTTCGCACGCTACATCCCAGTTTTTCCGACGTGGTCTCCATGTCTTAAACGCCCGCGCCAGTGTCGACTGCCATTGTGCCCCTGCCCTGGAACCGATGCTGGTTTAGTATTTCCCATTGTCGTCCTGGTCTTTATCTTCCCCTGCAGTAAGCTACAGTGCGCTGTGTACAGATAGTGTCTTCCCCGGCTCCGAGGCGCCTTTTTATCTCCGCGCCTCCTATCAGTGCTCAGTCTCTCTCCTACAGCCGATATCGTTGAGGGACTCTGACTCTGTCTTTTCACTGCCCTGTGGACTGTGTCTTCGCATCACTGCTGAGTAAACCACCTTTCAAAGTCCACCCCGACTGCACACAGTAACACGTCCTAGTTATGACGTCCTCGCACCCGACCGACTCAATCCAGGCCCTTCTGCCTCTTGATAACCACCTTTGTTGTGATAATATGCACAAGAGACGCCCAACTGCGCAGTTACTCCTCTCTATTTCAGTTATTACACAACTGTCTCGAGGCCATTCCCGCTATACAATTTCCGTCTTGGTGACGTGAGTCATTGTCATCTCTTTGTCGCGTCTTCTTCATCCGTGAATTTATGATGACAGAAATGGCTGTGACAAAGACACCCTGTGACCACTGACATATTTCTTTGAACGTATCTTGTGTATGTAGAATTCATCCCAATTCCGCTTTTCCTCAGCTAGGCCTACTGTTAGTGGCTACCTTTGCAATTGATTTTGATATAATATATGGGTGATGTACTATGTCACTGCTAATGTTGATTTTGATTACCTTCTTGTAAATCACCTAATAATTTGACAAATGAACTTTCTTGACATTAATGATTTCATTCTAATTCTACGTCTCTTGTAAAGATATCCCTGGATTGGGAAGGGTGGGGAAGGCGACCACAAGAGAGGGGATGAGAAGGGAAGGGAGACATCAACACACTGTGACATCAGTGGCAGAAACAATCATGGAAACACAAACTCTGGCTAGATTTACTCGTAACTATGGTAACAAAGAGAGGAGCCACTACATTATTTCTGACAACCACACTCATTGCGTTTTGAAGCGAGCTACCATCTTTAAATGATCTTACTGCCTCCAGTCTGTGGGGTGTCTTAGGAGCAGGTCTCGGGGGACATTCCTGGGCCTGAAGTCACCCGGAACCAGTGTAGGAGCTAGGTAGGCCTCTCTGCCTGCTCCTAACACACCAATTAAAATTCCACCAAAGTGACTAATTTTAGCACAGCTCGTTACTTGGTGCTCCAGAAACAGCCACTGTAATCACGGACACGACTCCCAAATGTTGGTCCCCGTTATGTAATCTCAATTTAGGGCTTTTAGGTCCAATACAAATTTGAATTTCCCCCCTCAAAAATTTGTATTTGTGCTTATATGTAATTGTATTTTGTGTGTGCAATCAAGCTCACTATACAAGAACTAGTATCACACATATTTGACCTGCTTGCCTAGGTGGATAACACATCAAAAATCTAGTTATGTCTGCTTGGTTTAACTGTCATGCAGTGTTACAATTTATTATTTGTCTAAACAAATTATATTAGATTCTACTGAAGTGTAAATGAAATAATTCGTCAACTGGTTTTGCTTGCATGAATCTAACTGGCGATCAAACAGACGCTGTTTTATTCTCAAATGCATATTCCATTGTATGACAGCGCAGCCCTTTTCGCACATGGAACAATTATAAATTCTTGAAATGAACTACTCACTGTGCTTGTGTCATTTCATAGGGTAGACAGGAACTAGACACATTACAGGCTGTCGCTTCCTGATGTCTATTTTGGAGTAAAATATTCAGCTATTCCATGCACAAAAATGAAAAACTGTCATGATGTCACTGTACCGACGACAGCATCATGAGTAAAATTATGTTGAATGTTAAGACAGAGGCTGACAAAGGTGACTAGAGCTGTGTAGTAACAAAGTGCTCGTCTTACCTGTAGAACAAACGCCCTCAGTGCTGGGATAGGGATGATGGCAGCGGCAAAGAAGGCACAGAAGCTGCTGACAGACGTCAACAGAACGCTTACTCCCGTCCGCTTCAAACACTCCCCAATGTGCTCCTGTAATCCACATCACAATGTCTTACATGGCTAACACTACACATCAAACCTAGTCTTACATGGCTAACACTACACATCAAACCTAGTCTTACATGGCTAACACTACACATCAAACCTAGTCTTACATGGCTAACACTACACATCAAACCTAGTCTTACATGGCTAACACTACACATCAAACCTAGTCTTACATGGCTAACACTACACATCAAACCTAGTCTTACATGGCTAACACTACACATCAAACCTAGTCTTACATGGCTAACACTACACATCAAACCTAGTCTTACATGGCTAACACTACACATCAAACCTAGTCTTACATGGCTAACACTACACATCAAACCTAGTCTTACATGGCTAACACTACACATCAAACCTAGTCTTACATGGCTAACACTACACATCAAACCTAGTCTTACATGGCTAACACTACACATCAAACCTAGTCTTACATGGCTAACACTACACATCAAACCTAGTCTTACATGGCTAACACTACACATCAAACCTAGTCTTACATGGCTAACACTACACATCAAACCTAGTCTTACATGGCTAACACTACACATCAAACCTAGTCTTACATGGCTAACACTACACATCAAACCTAGTCTTACATGGCTAACACTACACATCAAACCTAGTCTTACATGGCTAACACTACACATCAAACCTAGTCTTACATGGCTAACACTACACATCAAACCTAGTCTTACATGTCTAACACTACAGGTCAAACCTGGTCATAATTTGTTTACATAACTGTTCCGCGACACTGCACAGTGGTGTAAAATTTATACTATCACAATTTTGTTTAACTGCAAATGTAAAAAATTATTCTAAGATGTATAAATGTCACCTTTGTAACTAGCTAAAATCAATACATTTCTAATACATAACAAGTATAACTAATAAAGTGGTAATTTTGTAATTACAGTGGTTTAAATAATTATTTGTTCTACATGATCACTGATCAATGTGTTATGTCTCATTCCTTCAGCATGTCATCAAAAATCTTCTCCTTCCACAAAACAATTCCTCCATATTACCCGCATTGTCTCTTACTAACATTTCGTCTCACATCTCGTGATGTCTTTTTAAAGTCCACTTTCACAGTGCCTCAATCTTCTCACAATGTCTCAATCTGCTGCGGCAGATATCAGCCTCGCAGCTAATGGCCCGTCTGTGTCCCCCTCGTTTTGATTTACACAACTCCATTCAGCGGACACAGACCCGGCAGATAATGCCCGCGATAACTGACACACGGCATTAATTCTCTTGACACTTTCAAAGGGTAACAAGGGCTACTATGTCTGTTCAAGTTCACCACCCAAACTCTCCCCCGCCAGACACTTGTTTTAATATCAGGTGTCGGCAGCGGAGACCTTTCCAAGCCAAGTTGCGGTGTGGCATTCCCATGACCGTAGGCTGACAAGTGGCTAGCCACCCACGCACTTAGTTTTATAATGTCAACGTCCTACATGGCCAACTTTAGCTGAACATTTCCTGAACACTGGCGTATCTACGATATCTAAACATGGTGAGGGTGCGTGGTGGGGGGGGGAGGTAAAGCTGTCACCTACTAATCTAACAGATTATGTAGGAACCACAAGAAAAAGTTGCAGAAAAGTGGTCCACTGCAACCGTATATATGCCACTGGCAGTAAATGATTGTTGCCGATTTATCTTTGCACAAAAATCCCTCACAAACGACACCAGTCTCCCGTTTCCACCGCGAGTGCGGTCACGATAACTAGAATTGTCAAAGCGCCACTTGCGGTTGCCATGGCAACTGACATTCCCCCACTGCCACGGGGCTCACACTCAACCCCGGAGTTGTCGCCCCAGCAGCACTGTGGCCTGGCCATCAATGGACGTGGGGGGTGGGGTGGGCTCGTAAGGTGCCCGGTATAATTGCCCCGCTATACACCCCTGCGCACCCAGCAGGTGTAGGGTGTCAACACGGCAATGACTCCCGCCATTGACACACGGCTGCCATTGAGGGCGGCATTCAGTGGGACACGCACAAATTGCGCACTGCCACTGGGGTATCTCGCCCTCGCCCCCTCCCCCCCACCCCCGTCACCGAACACCGGCCAACTATCACGTCCAATCTCGCGGCCGTGGCAGCGGCGATGCTTTTTGCGCAATTTTCTTTTGTCGCCGCCGTTTCTAATGCGTGTTTACTGAATGTGTTATTTCTGCATTACAGTAATTGCCATATCGGTGACTTCCGGACAACTGAAGCGCATCAAAGAAGCGTGTTACGCGGACTTCACCTCGCTTCCTTTCACTCAGTGTCAGACGACAAATTGCCTGTTCTGTGTCAATCGGCTCCCCGATCAAACTTTTAACGATATTTGTGCACTTGCTAGTATAATTGTCTGAGACAACAAGGTAGTCTTGTGCACAGCAGTGTCTTTTTTATTCTCTCATTGTCATTAAACGGGTCCATGTAAACAAATCCCAGGATATCTCGCACAGAACGCACACAAAAACATTGCCTGCAAATGTGATACGTTTAAAAAAACATTGCTTACCGAGAAGTGGTTGACTGTTTACCCACAATGCAGTGGAGTTTCTTGTTACCTGTCGCCAGTTAACACATTACAAGCCGGTCAGTTCTCAATCTACTGATCGATAACCTAATTTAAATCCTACTGAAGTGAAAGAAAACCACTTACAGCAGCCGTCCAACTCTCCACATTCAGGTTCCGATATATGTGTAGGATGAAGAACATGTCGTCCACACCAAGTCCGAGGGCCAGGAATGGAATAATCTGCAACGCAAGAAGACAGATAAATACACAAGTTATACCAATGGTGTCTGTAACAACTCAGTGATTAGTGAATAGGTGCAATGTGGTTATGACTGAAATGGGCGAGGTAGAATTTGATGCGGATAAACAGTGACAGTAGTGTGGGATTAATGATACTTTTATATAATACAGTTTTACCGTATTCGTTGTGACACTGCTTTATAAAGCCAACATATATGTTGATTCATTTGTGTATTTTTTTTAACAACTTTTGGTTTAACTGTTATTGTCCAGCTCCTTGTTTTGCTCAGCCAGATTTAGTGCTCACTTCACGCAGCAATGTTAATGCATTGAGGAAAACATATAACGATCGTAGTTGAGTATCGTGGTGAGCCTTATCCCACAGAACAGAAATGTAGAGCGAAAGAGCAAGCCTTGTACCTGGGTGGTAGTGGCGTTGAACTGGATGCCGATGACCGAGCACACTCCCAGTCCCGCGGCCACAGACAGGGCGATGAGAACTACCCCCGTCATGGCCGCCGCACTCTGACTTCTGATCTGACTTTGACAGCACCACATCGAGACGCACGCGTAGAACAGCTGAAAGAATCATCGCAATTAAATCCACAGTAACTCACATCTGTAAATGCAACACAATGTGAGAATAATAATTTCTACAGCATAGGCACTGTATCTTAATGAACTAAGTGGAATGAACAGAGTACTTCTGTTTCAAATAAAACATAGGTACACAGAAAAATAACTACGGCATGTTCCTCTGAACAGTATTAACCACGTAACTGTGACGAAGAAATACACGCTAAACACCAATATCATGTATTTTATATATATATATATATATATATATATACGCACATATATATATATATATACATACGCACATATATATATATATATATATATATATATTATACATATATAAATGAATATACATGTCTATAGACACACTATCACTTAGTCATCCATTTGCATATACCATTACACACAAAAAATATAAATAAGTTGAAAGAAGGAAATAACTAAGGGTACACTGATTGGATAAAAAAAATCACTGCTGTATACATGCTTCCTGTAAGTAGGGAATTTGTAAAGAATATGCAATGAAGTAACATGTATAAAGGTGATGTGTAAAGTAACACATAAAAGTAACACGTAAAGAAGTAACATGCATAAGTGACATGCAAAGATGTAAATCGCTAAAGAAATATGTCAAAACGTTGCCTGTAAAGACGTCCTATGTAAACGAACATGTAAACAAGAGATTACAACTCACCATGAGGACGTAGCTCGCTGAGACCCGGGCCATGCTGACCTTGGAGAACTCAGCGAGCATGTTCAGCAGGGAGGTGGACACGAAGGGTAGGAACGTATGTGAGTCGGCTGTATCATCCTTTGCATGCAAGACGGTCTACAACACACGGACCGTGGTCAACTCAACGCAAACACATCACCACCATGGGCTTAAAAATTGTCTAAAAACTGGTCCTTGTAAACTGTTAAGTTTTCTACACAACCTGTAATTACCTAAGTAACAAAACATCATGTAAATAATGCATACGTGCTTTGATTTTTAATCATCCTGACAAGTTACGATTATCGTAAACAGACGAATAAATATCATCATATCAGTGTAAAAAACGGTTCCATGATCAAAATTACACAATGACGATTTTTCTGCTGACGTTTACCGATGACCGCACCTGTTTGAACTTGTGCTGCCAAGCCGTCAGGACTTTATGGGCCTTCGTTGACGTCCAGTCAATCTCGTGGACCTTCTGTGTGTTCTTGTGGTACTCGTACAGCTGGGTGCTGCCCAGGAGCAGGAGGATGCTCTGGAACGCCTCCGCCCTGCAACACACAACACACTCGCTGCCAGCTCCATCTCGTCTTGTTTACAAACTCCTCAGTTACGTTGTGTCTCTGTGGCGGGTTGCCATAGCGACAGGAGCCAAGGTATGGCTGCCATTGGCCGGGGTATAATAGGAACACCGCCATTCAAACAGTCTTCTCACTGACCTCAACATGTGAGGAATATATTATTTTATGTAACTAAAACTGTTACAATACTTACAATGTAATTTGTGCCTACACACATTACTAGATAAAGTAGGGGGTGGTTGTGAAATATGAATGCATACAGAATGCCACAAATGTTGGCGGTTATGTAGAAAGGAAGCATGGCATGATTAGACGACTCGAGGGAAACTAACATATCGATGCAGACAGCAAGCAAGCTTCAGGTAGACAGGCAGTGTCTAGCTGGCTGGCAGTATCAGCACGGCAGACAAGGCAATCTTGCTTTCCTCGGCCACAGGAACTCTGCTAAGTACTGCTCATTGTGGCCCATCAGTAGTGGCTCCCAATTTCACCTGCCCACAGTAGCCCACCTATCATGGCCCACCGTAGAAAGTGACCCACTCATGAACACAGTTCATCATAAATATAAATGTGCAAATGTGCTCCTTCTTTACCACAAGAACACCATGGTACCTTGCTATTACAGTTGTTTTGCTTTGACTGTGAAAGCGAAGAGAGCCTGGGCATGACTGTATATGTGGCTACTTGCAAGCATCTATTCCCAGTGTCCTCCCTAGTGCCCAAGAACCTCATGGGAAACAACAACATGGTTCCCTTGCAAAATTCCTACACAATGTCAACTTATCAATTTTGCAGCCAATGTTTTTTTATCACCGAAGTTCTCGCCAGGCTGCTATAGGGCTGAATCTCCCTGCCTAGCACCACTTTCCACTGCACCGACACCCTCTCTCTTGTAACCCTCTGTCTGACATACGCCCTCTTGTGATAGCGGCCTGCCCCCTTTCTTATAATACACACCCAGTTTACGTATCGTGCTGCAAAGAACTCAGAATTTAGACTGCGTTGCATGTCAGCACATCGTAAACGGGTAAACACAGATAGGAATCAACTCGGTTAAGCATCTTTGAGTCAGTGAAAGTAAAAGGTGGAACAAAGGCAGGTGGCTCTGCAGCAGCCCCATAGCAGCCAATTGTCCACGCGCAACCCTACACGCTGCTGGGGTGTCATTTGAGCGACGGTCGCGGTCCACTGCCCCAGTCTCTACTGGGTGGTCTCCGTGTTCGACCGACCGCGACCAGTATTCATGAGATAAGGAGCTGGTTCCATTTGTTGTGCTGATTCCCGATGGCCGAACGGATGCAGTGGCGAGGGGAGCCAATTGGCTCATTTAAGCGTCATATGTTATGTGGTTGGTGGCCAAGATATGTCAGTGTGCCACTGGCCGCGAGGTCTGATCAAATCGTCAATGTCACGCACAGTCACAGTACCTGTGACTGTCACGGACTGGTGTCGCTGACTTCACAAGAACCAGACAACACACCTAACGCGATCACATCTTAGCTCCACCCAATGTCTGGATGGTTTAAAAAAATGTCATTATAAAAATGGCGTATTATCACGACTACCAATCGAACGCATTTAAGTAAGATTAAAAACGAAGTTGTTTTAAGTATCAATCAATACTGTAATGCTTAACGACATATATCCAAAGGCCAGAATAGTGATGACAAATCAACATGACATTGACAGATTGAAACATCAATGCAATTGCCATTAAGATTCATGTTTTCGACAATGGGATGTTTGTAAAAAATGGTCAATTCAAGAATTTTTCAACCAAAATCATATGTTTAATTGATTAATTTCTCATGATACTGACATAATAAAACATGGCCAAGTGTTCTAAGAGGAATTATTAGTTAATTTAAAGAAAGGATAAGTTGCCTAATAGAAAAGGTAACTCATATAAGAGGAAATGTTAGTTTTCTTCAAAGCATCTTAGAAGAGTTTCTCATGTCAGAGGAAACATCTGTTGTTGTCTAAGAAGAGTAAACTGTTAGAACAGGATGCCGAGAGAGGAAGGGTGAGTTGTCTTACTTGTCCATGTAGCCTGTCTTGTTCTTGTGTACCCCGCCCACAATCAGTGACTCTTCCCATTGCATGTATTTTGAAGCGAAGCCAGTGCAACCACCGGTCAACTCATAGCCAACGTCCGGAAGCTGCAACAAACATCAGACTGATGAATCGTCCTTGTACTGGCCAGCAACAAGCTTAAGGAACATCATCATCATCAAAACATATTTATGAACGCAATTATACAACCATTGGTTCTTGTCTGATCTTGTTACATACTGGTGTCTTCAACTGCCTTGAGTCAACCAACAGCTTCCACACAAGTTTATGTCTTATTTATGTTTGCATATTATGTATTGCATATTTTTACTGGTCATGGGTGCCTAATTATTATTGTTCTTTTTGTGAAATTGTGCATATTTTTACATTATAATTTACACTACCCGTCACTGGAGTTAAACAAGACAATATTAATTCCAGTCTTCCCAACGGGTGAGACACCGCGACGTCACAGCAAGGTCTGTTCCCAACAAGTTCCCATGACTGAGATGGATGACTGAACCTAGTCAAACGTGTTGGATTCTACACTCACTCGTGTGCGTATATAATTTCACTTTATATAACTAACAAATTTTACATCCTATAAAAAACACTGTTAGAAATCATCACCAAGGCAGAAGGATGCCTTTGTAAGTAATGTCACTTCTATGCTTCTGCTTTCAAACTTTTCAGCAACAAGTAGTGTTTGTTTCATTCTTTTGTACAACTCAACTGAACTGATTGATTTGTTTGAATAAACACTTTTGACTTGATTACAGCTACCTTCCCATCTGACGTCCTACCACAGACACAGGCAATGAAGACAGGTTATGACCACCCAAGTGAAACACTCCCCACTACACGCTACACGCGGGTTGACACAGTACATGCTACTGGGGACCCAAGCCACCACCACCCCACCAACCAGCAGCACTGTCTCTCAAGCTGCCAAACACACTGCTGAATTTGGAGCATACACAAATTGCATAACCATGCACACGCATGCCGCCTGCTATGTGCATTATGTACACACAAACACGGTATGTAGGCAAACTGTGCCAACCAACGCGCCACTGGAACGTGTGTGCGCACAACATTCAATTATACAGCCTGCATGTTTACAGTCACGCTTCACATTCTCACCAAGGTTTTTGCCCCCTACAATCAAGTAACACGGTCTAACAGAAGACAGCTGCTACCTTTCCTGCCCAGAGTCTAACACAGCTTACGTTGCCGGTTGTTTTCAACCCTACTATCCTCTACTCCCTAGTGCCGCCCGATCGGGTTACTAAAAACAGTTTACCCAACGGCAGGCATTGTTTAAGGGTGCTGGCACCCCTGACCCTACCAAACTGCCTCCTCTGACAATAAGGGCAGTCATAAAAGTGCCCCTGTCTGAACTCTGTCACCAGCTCATACAGCTATTCACCAGACTCGGAACTATGCTGCTCCACAGATCTCGTGTGATTCAGATAGCAGTGTCTTTGGTGACCCAGCAGGGGGTGGCGGGGAGCCGTGGGTGGTCCAACAACGCCCCTTCTACACTTCTACCCGCCCCTTGTATAGGTCTACCCAATTTGTAACCCAGATGGAGTAAATCATAACTGATGCGTTGTTGACAGGCGAGGGTTTTTACCCCTTGCAGAGGCAGTGAAGCCTGTGCAATAAGTGTTGGCGTCTCTGTCAAGGGTTATTCCCTCTCTGTGACTGATATATCCTACCCCTGTTATTTCCCCTAACGTTCACTACATCTTCACTGGCTAGAAAATTTCCCAGTTTACACCATCTCGGTTTTTTGTTAAGTTCCTCCACGTCTGGACACAGAGGCAACCTTCAGCCAAAATTATATATTTACAACAAAAACAAGCTGAAATGCTACATTTTAATTGTCACGCGCTAAACGTTTGTTGTCAGTTTGACTTGGTTTCACACCGATGTGTTTTCATGCAAATGTATTTTATCCGTTTCATGTTTTCACTAACTTTGTTCTGATTCTTCCATAAGCAGATGGCATGATTAGTTGAAAATAAATTTCACCCGGTGCCATTTAATCAACGGTAAAATTTCACCGTTACTGCACTAAGAGTGTGTCATACGATTGTGTTTGGCTTCACATTTAAATATCTTCATCCAAAAAAGGGAAATGGCACATATAAACTAAACGCTGTGAGAAACAGGGTTTCAACTCACCAGTTTTGACTTTTTGTTTGGGGCTGTCTGTGGGCAGTGTATATCTGTGGGGTCGAGACATGGTCGGTCCTGGTACGCCGCTCCAACACCCGCCTGTTTGGGGCCAGAAAATATTCTTATATTCTTCTGATTACACCTCAAAATACCTTCGACTTACCAACATGTGATCTTCAAAGTAATATTTTTAAATGCCTGTTTGTTCGAGCACAAAGGGTCAATTTATTAGGCTGATTTAGTAGAGCTCTTCTCAATAGTGCCTTCTAAAATATTACTGAAGCTTCCAGACCCATTATTTCGTATTCATTTATATACCCTGTATATATAATATTATCATGCTATATAAAATTCTAATTTTACATTTACATATGTATCGTTTGAAATATCTGTCGGGTCCAATAAAATTCTTCTCCATCTTCTCTTAAATAATGAATTTCCATACAATACTTACTCGTTTTAGGACGTCCATAATTGCGTCTGCCGGGAAGAACGAGCCAAGTTCCTTGAGACGTTTGATCATGTCGATTGGGTCCAGGTTGGTCCACTTGACAGTAGAGTGATAGCCCCTGAAAACCAACCTAATGTTAATGCACTAGTTGAGACGGAAAACGATACCTATATCTTTATAAAGGAACACATTCCTACTAATCCACTGGGGTAAAACTCAGTGGAATCATTAAAACAAAACAAAACAATCAGGGATATTTTTTGTGTTATATAATACGTAATGTTTTCTGTGAATACACATACATTTGTCAGTTTTGTGTCAATTCCAAGGCAGGGTTTTTCACTTTTAGGGGTCAAACCAATGGTGGATGGTATAAGTGGAAATCATAAAATATATCTATTCTATGTGTTGCCTCGGTAGCTTGCTTACAAGTTATGTAATGATACCACTTTAGTAATATCATACACTTGGAGGTCACATGAAAATGTACACAAGTCATTTAAAGTTAAGTTGTTATTATTATTTAAAATTGCCACAAGAGAAGAATAGTATCTACTTACGGCACAAAGACGCCATGATCAGGCCCCAGAAGTTTGCTTCCTTCCCAGAAGCAATCAAGCGGCGTCATAATCATGCACGGTACCATCTGTTCTAATAGCTGCAATCACAATTACATCAATTCTGAACAACGGTTTCTATACGTAGCTGTTCACATCAATGTTTCTTGACTTTTTTCTCTAGAAACTACTGTGAGTCTTGTATATTTCCAGAGACTTGCCAATGTCAGCTTGTGCTTAATTTAATAAATTGACAAACTATTGCTACCACACATGAAACAATCAAGATATCACTTATACAAATAGTATTACAATACAATGTAAAACCAATTTTGATACATCTTTTACAGGATAACAGAAATTGTATCACTAAAATTTACAGCTAAAATTCAAAGAACAAAATAAAAAGTAAAAGTTTGTGATATATATCTATAAGTTGTATTTCTCTACGTTTTATAAGTTCTTAAAGATATACGAAATTGAATAAGCGTTGTTATTTCACTGTTGAATTTTGTGAATGGTCAAAGACAAAGTGGAAATATCTACCTAATAAGAATGCCATAAGGTTCTTCTATTACAACCTGAAGTTCATCAAATAAACCACCTAACAAAAAAGTTATTCTAAATTAAATGCTATTCAGCAAAATTCATCACTGATACTTCATAAAATGCAAGTAAATCAATCAAAGTACTAAGAGTGCAGGTATTTTCCACGTAAGTAACACAAATCAATTGCGATAAGCATTCCAATCATATTAGTCATGACCTGGTCAAAATCAGGGGCACACGCCACTTCCCGTTATACAATAGTCCAGTGCTAATACTGAAACAGAAGGTTGTTCGTCAGCAAAATCTGGGACTCAGCCAAATGTTTTTATCGGTTTGTATTCCAGTTCAGTGTCTTGAGTAGCATTTACAGTCGCAAGTAATACACATGCACCGAATCACCGGCTCTCCCGTCTGCCGAGTTCCACAGTCATCTTTTACTACTAGGGGAAGTAGGGGCATGTCCGCACACTTAAGGTGAAACAAGCTATAGATAATGCACTGTGTGTGCTAAGATGGTAATTTTTAGTATTCAGAATCAGCAATCATATTACTTTGTTGTGAGTTAGTTAAGAAATCGCATATCCCATCAGATATTTAAATATTTAGTCAAATGTAGAGGCATAGCTTTGTGCGGACATGCCCCAAGGTACGGGGCATAGCCGCACACTGTGTGCGGTTATGCCTCAGGAATGGCGAAACAACAGCTGGTCTCGCTGAGCTGACCATTAACTGCAATAATAATATGTATTGGAATGTGTACACTACTGACATGTGCATTACTATAAAAAAAACCAGAGAACACAAATCAACGGTTTCAAGTTTTCATATATACGTAAAATGTAGAAAATACATTGGCCTTGAATCATAGTCCACGTTTATTCCTCCTTGAGAGTCAAAGCAAACAACAGCATGATTTTGTAACGGGGAAAGTCAAAGTTTGCAACCCAGCTTGTCGGAAGCCTTCTAGCTAAAACAGCATAGTTTCGTAAAGCGCAAAGTCAAACTAAAAACTCAGTTTGTCAGCTGTGCGAGCATGGCTTTGTATGGACTAACATATACGGGCAAAGTTCTATATTATAGATTATACATCATTTGTCATCTTGGTTATTTTAGTCTATGAGCAATGATCAATTAAGCTTTATGTATTTAACGGACCTCATGATACACAACATGGAAAATGTGACGTCAGCACGATATAGCCTATTACACATTGACGAAGCGATGAATGATATAATAAGTTTGATAATATTAAATAATTATATAAGAATCACTATATACTACCTCACATCAAAGTTTCCTATAATATTTGTGGTAAGCAACTGAAGTATCTAAATATGTATCTAAGTAGACTACATAATATTATATGCACCGATGCACAAAATACGTCTGCACAGCGGGTGAGGCATGACCGCACAGGCCTGTGCGAACATGCCCCAAGCATCCAACACGTGAATAATTCTGAATTGCGCGGAAATGCTACTTATGAATGTATCCTTTCTTTCACACATCATAAAACATTAAAATGCAATTTGGAATTATGAAAGAAAATGTATATGCACGTCTTACAGTTAAAGTAATACACATAACAGCATATGAGTAAAATTACATCAGTGTTTACGAAAATAAAATTTTATATCATAACTTTTTAATTATTCACTTCTATCAAAAAGTATATGCAAGTGGTTGATTTGGGGGTTAGACGATGCCGCTTAGCATGATTCCACTAACCACATGCTAGGCGATGCGCAAATAATAGGGTGTGCGGACATGCCTCAGTATGCAGATATGCCCCTACTTCCCCTACCCCATAGTAAAATCCCCAGTTGATGGGTGGTCCAAAATTAGGGCCAGCCTAAACGCCAACAGGAAGACCCGAGGTAGCGGGGTCGGCTGTACCGACAAGGCAGGTCAGCCGTACTAGGGAGATGGTAGCACCGGAGTGATAAAACAATAACTTGACATCCCAGTCGCGGGTGGCGCAGGTGCGTTCCAGTTGGCAGGAGCCGAGGTTTACTAAACGACAGATATTTCGGGAACGGGAAAACGGCAGGAGGAAAAAATTACACATCGAAAGAAAGTGTCCGCATGGGGAGGTCTTGGCACCACCGATCAGATCGTGCCAGGCTGGGTCGACATGGCTACATGCTGACGGCATCAACACTGGTGTATCAGTCTGGATGCCAGCAACTTGGGAGGTCTGGCGGTATGAGACATGAGCTGACTGCCCAGCCTCTCGTTCAGTGCCATGAGCTGGAGATATTTACTTGGCCGTGCGGTGCCGTGTGACTGGCTCTGGTTCCTGCTGGGCCCAGACTCCATGTGGCAGTGACACCGGCAAGCTGGCCCTGTCCAATCCACACGGGCTGGTACGACCCCCGACCTCTCCCTCCCACCCACCCACAGCCTGGGAAATTCCCTCTGGGGCGTATCGGCAGCGCGTTCGACTGCGAACTGTTACAACAGCAGTGGTTCCCGTTTGAAAGCATTTGTTGTGAGGTCTGGGTTACTGGGTTGGTTTCTTAGTCAGGGTGACTGCTCACTGCCAACTAGCTTGAGACACACCCTGGGGTTATTGGCAACCCAGCTCAAAACATCCTAGGTGGTGGTCATGGCTGCTTGGCGACAGACCCCAAAATTGCGACAGACCCCAAAATTGCATCAGACCCCAAAATTGGCTAAGCAATCGTCACCAGCAATCACAGGCCACTCACAACCTGGCTGGATTTATGCCGCGATGGAGAGGCTGATTAATTCCATTGTGAGCAGTTACAAGTGAAACCGTTATTACTGCCACTGATAGTGGCTATCACAAGCCAAGTAAACATCCTGCTTTTTTTCTTCTCCAACAACATATAAATCGTAGCGTGGCATCACTCATCGGACCCCACTGAATAGACCACACGTACACAGCCCATCCCAACTACCAAGTATGTACAACAGGGTATGCAATGTGTCCAGACAAAACATACACATACAGACGTAGTGGTAGTTGATCCAGAAATGTCACACAAGCAAGTAAGTCAGGTCAACAGCACTAGTTGCAAAATGAACTTCTGGACAAACTACGTTGTATAGATCTACTTAAACACATTTCTGTTTATTCATATTTCTGTTTACTCATATGCTCAGTAACGTTAATTCACAGCATAACTGCCATACTCACCCTGTCAAATACTACATCGTCAAAACTTGGAAAGCTTGAGGCAAAACACAAGTCTTTAAAATGCCACATTCTGAAAGTGAACAGACAAACATGTATGAGTCCCTACACGCTGCATATAACAAACACACAGTCACACCATGAGTTACAGCTCTCATAGTGCCATGCATGACGTCTCGTCTGTTTAAAAATAAGCGCCACAGGTCGCCCGCACCAGATCTAGTTCTCTGTCCCATTACACAGACCCCTTAACCCACTGTGCGACGCTCTAAACTTCCTGTCGCAGACATGCAAACAGTCGTTTTTACGTGCGCTCGGCTCGGCAGCATATAATTTTCCAACTTCCTTTGCCGAGACGGCTAGGCAGGCAGACGTCAAGTAGTATGTGGTTTTTAGAAACAGTGCCTGGGTGGTCTGGTGTACTCAAAAGGGAGACTTCCTGTTCACGAAGCAAGCACATTTACCCCACGGCCACAGTGTGACAGTCAAGCATAAATTGACATGTAAAGGTGACAAACAGTCATAATAGTTGGGTAGAAACAAGGGGGACACGATAAGCGTACATGTGTATAGGTTGACCTGGTGCTATGACGACGCATTTTTTGTAATAACCAACATGTCAAATCACACGATTTCCTTCACACAACAAGTGCTGACTTTTGTGTACATGGTCGTATCCCTATTAATACGTCAAAACCACGATAAATTACATACTTTCTTGTGTGTTCCACAGACGTTTATACTACGACAAACCGAGAGTATAAATACTTCTTACACTACACAGATTTTTGCTAACAAGAAATGTGTCGCATGTGTAATGAATGAATGACAAGAAGAATTCCTACTCACTGGCCATACATGTCGACTGTGACTTCAGTGGCTGCTTTGATGACGTCGAAGTGCTTCAGGAGGGACTCCACATTCAACAGATTATCCTGGCCTTCCTTCGGTGTTTGTATCACCAGCTCATACGTTGTCCCGGTTCCTTCTCCAGCCATTTCTTTCCTGTTTTTGTCCTTCACCTTGTCTCTCCTCGCAAGAACTGACCCACGGTTTGCCGAGTATTCCTGTTCCTTCTGCAGTCGGCCACCGACTGAAACAAAACGTGGATTTGTTAACGCATGCTGGAATAGACTGAATCGAGATCTTGGAATCTCTTCAGGCCTTGAACATCATAATAATAACAATAACTAGCATTCCAAGTTCGGAGGTGCATTATGACAAAAGGGTTGATCTGTCTGAGTAAATAAATATTTCAGTTGTCAACCAACTGTCTTACAAAAGAATACTTTATATGCTGTGTATTGGTTAACATACTTTACTTAATTTAATAATGCATATTTTTGCATGTTAATATTTTAAATATATAAAATTTTGTGACAGTACTATTTCAACGATTTGCCAAATATTTATTTATTATTAATATATAAATACAGCGTTCAGCTAAACAACAGACAACCAATTTATAGACAAACAAGTTTATGAGATCTGTCCATCCGTCATTGGGACGGGTAAAAACTGTTGTGGACAGTTAGAAATATGGGTGGAAAGGTAAAAAAAAATGAAGGAGCAAAAAAGGTGTTCCAAAACCATACATATTGTCAGTTATGCCTTAGAAGTGAGTGTAAATGATGTCACATGTGTGTTTGTAGTCCATTTCAGGTTATCAGACACATTTTAAAGTTTGTAAACTGGCTTAACAGTTAACATCCATGCATCCACCAAAAATTTATGACTGGCAATAATTTGGGCCCGCATAAAGCCCTGGACAAGGAAGCAATGTCCCAATTATGAGGACAATGTCAAGTACAGGCCCCAATATGGGTATTGGCCCCAATATGTCAGGTCGCCAAGTACACCTACAAAAGTTGCCAATTTTATTTCAATGAGGAACATCAAAACTCATGACTGAAACAACACGTCAGCCTTTCACCTGCTTCTAACTCAGCCCTTCGCCTGCTTCTAACTCAGCCCTTCGCCCGCTTCTAAATCAGCCCTTCGCCCGCTTCTAATGCAGCCCTTCGCCCGTTTCTAACACAGCCCTTTGCCCGCTTCTAACGCAGCCCTTCGCCCGCTTCTAACGCAGCCCTTCGCCTGCTTCTAACATGGCCCTTCGCCTGCTTCTAACGCAGCCCTTCACCTGCTTCTAACACAGCCCTTCACCTGCTTCTAACACAGCCCTTCACCCGCTTCTAACGCAGCCATTCACCTGCTTCTAACGCAGCCCTTCATCTACATGGCCCTTCATCTGCTTCTAACACAGCCCTTCACTCAACTCAAGTTCACTAAGAACCAGGGTTTACATCTCAAAAGAACACCATCACCTTTGGGCGAGATGGTCCATTAAAGCCACATGTTTTTGAAGTGTAGTGTAGGATGCTGCATTGTTTCTAGTTTTCAGATTGCAAAGCTCAATAACCAGCAGTTCTAGTTCATTTTTGTTTACCAAAACAGTGTCAATATTATTAAATGTAACTTACAGAGATTATTAACAATATATATTTCTGAGTTACATAATAAAACACTTTCACGAATCTAACCCCCTTGTCTGTTCACGGCTGACTTGCTGACCGACAGCGATGTGTAACTTTACAGTTTGGATAATCTTGCTGTGTGAACGTGTGGCCCGGCTGTATGTATCAAGTAGTCCCCAACTAATCACGTTGTCAGCCTCGATTAAGACGGATGTGTTTGGTCTGGATGTGACAAGTCAAGTTAGCTGCATACCAAAACTAGGCAGGTTCGTTGATGCGTTTGAATAATGGGTGCTTATGAAACGTTCTTGCTGTTGTAAAAACGCAAGACAGACTCAGGATAAAATATTGCAACCAAAAATCAGCGTGAAAAAAAAACAACTGACATATTACCGAGTAACTCGGCTAATGTTTCCAGACGGGGTGAGTGATGAGAATACAAGTTCTCGGGGTCAACCGGGACACTGCTGCCATGGACGGTTGCTGTCATCAAAGCTGCGAGAAAGTGGGGGCGGGAGGGGCTATACATTCTTCCCTGGTCTCCCTCAGCCCACCACATCCACTCGAGTTAACCTTTGCCTGTTGAGCACCTCATCTGCTGTGTTCCCCAGCTGAGGGCGTTAGGTGTCTCCCTGTGTAGGTCAGGGGTACTGCCAACACTGGGGAGAGGGGAACAATCATTGACAGACCACATTACACTCTCACTCTCTGTGTGGAATCACCTCATCACAGACACCCTTATCAGACACCCCACCCCACTCCGCCACCATGACTGTACACTTCAGGATGAATGGTCAGTAAATCAACCAAATGGATGGGGCAACCGGCAGTGGTCAATTGTCCAGCACCATTGCGGTCAAACATCCTTACCAGCCCCACAATAGGACCACCCAGGCTGAGACATAAATCTATGTATTACAAGACCCGCCTCTCAAAGGTCGCGTATTCTCAAGCCACAGCGAGGAATAATCTTCTTATGCACTAATCTGCTAATGGTCGCTGTAAATGTGGCCATAAACTACTAGAAGTGAGCACGACTGTAGGAAAAACCATCTATTTGTTGCCCGTGATTCTTGGAATTACACCATTATCTGGTGGTAATATTCTGGTAATATCCAAAGAACGTATTAATCATGAGAGGTCTAAAGCACCACCCGCAGCAGACAATTACCAAACATGAAACTGATTGAGAGATCCATCAAATCTACAGCTACAACAGTACTTTAACGCAAGCTTCAAAAGTGTTCAATGTTTCATATGTCGAGCAGAAGATAATTACAAAATTTCTTCTTTTTGGCAATTGTATTGTATACTGACTGCTCTGCTGTAAAGTAGTGCGTGATTTGGCATTATGTCCTATTTTAAACCGTAAATTATAGCCCTGTGATTAAAACCGCTTTCACAACTCCAAGAACTTTGAACTCAAATGGCCAATATAAAACAAATCATAAAACAGTTTTAAATCATTTACCATGACATAGCATTCTTTGTTCAAATATCTCACATTGTTTCTATTATTACACATTCATAAACAAAAGTCAACATTCCTTCACAAAACCCACTGGAGTCGGTCATGGCGCTGAATCTTAATGCAAAACACACAAGCGTCCATCAACACAAATTAACAAATGCAAATGCTTCGGAGAAACGGCAAATGCCAGCCAGGCAGACGGGGCAAGATTAAAGACGCAGCTTTCAGGAAATGAATGTGCGCTCTTAGAAGCGTGCTGTTTGAGGGAATGCATGGGGCTGTGAGTTTGGCAAGTGCATGATGAAGGTTGGACAAGCGTTGCCGTGACAAATGTGCTGGCCTACAACGCTTGGCAAGACTCTAACAGCCACACAAGACGCTCACATTTATGCACGTATTTATGCGCCGTAACTCCCTACCCCTCACGCCTTCCGGAATGCAATAAAAGGACAATGTTCCAAGACATTCTTCAGCCCGACCACGAGAGAGCAGCATCCCAATCCAATAAATAACTGACATTGTGCACGGAAAGAAGCTTGGATGGATCCTTTTGATTTACACGACCAATAAAAGAGTAATATCTTAAACGGACCCTTTTTATGGTTCAAATGAAAGTTGAGGAATGCACATAACACTGCAGACTCCACAAAGTGTACATCTGATACCTGTTATCAATTTATGTACTTTTGATACAGTAGCTGTTCAAGGAAAAAACGGCTAGAAGCTAAAAACGATCAGGTTATTTCTGTTGTGTTGATATTGCAAAAATCACAAGCATCTCCCAATAATTATGTGTAGAAACATATTCAGTGTAAGTTATTTATATTAAAACATGAATACTATTAAATACATCCATAGCCTTTGCAATTTTTATACAAAAGCTCCGCGAGTTTTAAAGTACTTGTTTTTGTTTAAATTTGTCTTAGCTGTACTCTTTAGTGGCAATACAGTGTATGTTACAGACAGTAGCTGTTCATTATTTGCAAAGTGACAAACTGCCTGCAAAACGGGCCACAATCCAGTGGTGGGGTTATTGAGGTCATCGTAGATGTTCGCGGCATCCTCAGCACACTTTCTACCGTTGGGATAACTTGGCACGGCTCCCTCTCTCCCTGATTCCCACTCCCTTCCACCCCAGTGAGTGCGGCATCAGTTCTGGGTGGGATCCCAGCAGTGGACCAAGCCAGCTGGTGTGTTACCACAATTTGCTGTGAGCTGGCTTCATTTTCCCACCCAACAAACATGACTCCGTTGGCAAATACATTTTTCTGCCTTATTATCAGTTATCACTACTATTTACGTCATAGCCAAATGAAAGATTCTGGTGATGTTATGGATTGTAAAAAAAATGAAATAATATCATTAGACTTAATAGATACACAAATAATTACCAAGGAACTATAACTGATAGAATAACTACCCGAAACTTGTATAACAGAGAAGTTCACAAGTGGTGTAAAAAGAAATGTAATCCAGTTATTTATTTTTTAACATGTTGCGCCATGTGTAATGTTATGTTGATGCACATCTATCGAATAAAAGTAGTGGAAAATATATAAACATTTAGTTTTATTGGTATAGCTATTTGACAGTTAGTAAGTCAAACACTTACATATACATAATAATTTTAATTTATAACATCAACTTTCGCAAATTTTACCAAAAAATGCAAGCGCACTCCTAAATCTGGATGAACTCTCTTAATATAAGTTAGTCTAAATTCACAATACAATAATTCAGCTCCCATGTTAGTTTAAACATTTGCACAGCGAACTGTTGAGTATAGTTAACTATAGCTGACCCTACAACCAACATGAACTCACGTCTGGAGTAACTGTCGTGATATATATCAAGGTATTATAATTTCAGATCACATCTGATATAACCTGGTGTAAACCTGACCACCTCCCTTCATGTGCACGTGTCACACGAGTACTGCTATTGTCTCCAGTTAGTGTCAACTTCCAGGGGGTTCCCTAGTGTCAACCCTCAGAACCAGGACCACATTGACACGATCACGGACTGATTGGGAGAATTTTGCACAGAATCTAAAGAGCTGTATGATGTATCCTGCTTAGATGTGATTCGGATTGTGACTGCTTATTTCTTTGCATTTAGCACAGTATGAGGAATTGTTTGGCATTGTGACGTAACAATTCAAGTGGACTTTCAACAATATAAAATTATGCTATATATATATTTGCCTAACACTAGTATAAACTTTACCAAAGCCAATAGCATTTCTTTCAAATTGTAATTTTGTTCAACAAGTGTTAATTTTCTTGAAGTCAACACACACTAGTGATCATGAGCGACAAATCATTTATCGTATTTTAACGCATTTTGCGAAAGCAATAAGAAACATTCCTTGGCATTTTGACTGCCCCACCCCCTAAAAAGTATACATTTTAATGGACATAAAAATGTCCGTTGAGCATGAGTTCCAACTCCGAAATTTTACAACTTTTTTAGAACTGTAGAATGTGAAGCAGTTTTGAGTGTCATTGCCAGGGAGCTGCAACTTTACCAGAAGATACCGGTGTAGTAGAAGAGTCCACACATTTCTACCCTACCCTTTATATAACCCTAGAATACACCTGTCCCCTAGACTGTTATCAGCAGTCTGATACAGATCTCAAACTGCACCACACACTATGAATGCCAACTTGGGAAGGTTCCACTATAGCAACACAGATATTATCAGAAGACATGTTTGCTTTCTTCTGCTATCCACTGGTAAGTCTGCTTTAGCTGTGGCTAGTGACAAGTACAGTTTGAAAGTTTAAACTCCTTCAGAAATATTTACTCTGTGGTTAGAAGCTTGTAGATACATCCAATTTTTTTTACTTCTGGTGTAACAAGAATGAAATATCTTGAACACCAAACAATATAAATTATTCTTAAATGTTTATATTTGTTATACAGGTGCTTAGCCTTAGAGTTGTAAATAAAATTTACAAGATTAAATAATTGTTATTATTTGTATTCAATTTGGCACACCTAAATGGACATTTCTACACAATGTGATAATGTATGCTAATGTATCTTTTTTGCTGTCTATACTTGAAAGAACTTGATACATGCACCAATGCTAGAAAAACTGCACTTGAACTTTCTGCATGACTTATTGAATGACAGTCTGTAAACACGCAGATGGTTTACTGTAACTTCTAAAACAATGCCAGTGTACAGGAATAGTGCAGTAATTCTGTAAATTGAGATTGATATAGACGTTACATGTTTAGAATGAATACATGTTAACAACACAATTTTTACTCTAGTAAACAACTACACTCAAAACAAAAAAAATTGCAAAATATTTTCACATTTGGTACTGCTTGAATTTTTTTTGATTCATAATCAAAGTTGCTATCATCGTCAAAATTATCAAAATATCAGCACTTCAGAATCCTGTTTTATTACCATTTTGGCTGAGAACAACAGTTTGAAAAATAGTGCATTATAAAACTGTTTATGATTAATCCTTGAAATAACAATAGACAGAAGCTGTCCACACTTGTCAGGAGCTCGATAAATATCCCCTTATCTTCTGTTCTAGCATTCTCGAAAAAACAAGAACCGTTTCTTCGCAGCACGAAGGAAATAGTTACGCGCTATGATGCACAATACTGGCACACAATGACTACACTTGCGACGACAACCACGTTTTTGTTCCGCCTTCTGTGTTCACCCCATCTAACAAGGACATTCCAGCCGTAATCTAACAGTTTCGGCGTCTTGGTGGGTTATTTCTAGCCCATAATTTGGCACGGGTGACTAGGAAGGGGCGTGTTATTTCCAACACATTGCCCTGTCCTTCACAATCCACGGGGGACCCGAACGCAGTTTTTGTGACGCAAAATCTGAGTAGCCGCCCTCCAATTACGTCTGTGACACATGTACGGATCGGATCGCATGAGGGTGGAACTGAGGGTAAATCAGAGGGGTAAATACAGACCTACAGCTGTTTCCTACACCGGGTCAACTCATCAGTATTCCAGGTCGTTTATGTGACATATATTGTGTCTGAACGGTTTAATATTCAGTCAGGTCATTAAAATTTAAAGATTATATTTCGTTACATGGTTGAGAGAAATCAGAGTTAAGTTATTATACCACAGCTTGACAACACTCTAGCCATATATGTGCCTGATATGTAGAATTCTGAGCTGATCCTACTAAGACGAAGATCTGGTAAATAGCAAAAACCAACTGCATTGTTAAATGTAACCTTCAATCCTCTTAACTTTTTCACTCATGTCTTTTCTGAGCATACAAATTAACATAAGGTGACAGTATTACCACCACAACATAAAACAACTACAAGAAACAGAAATGTTCAAAGGAAAAGTACATAAAAAGTTGCACAAGTGAGCCATCACATCACGTCTGCCTTTTTTGTTAAAATGAATTTGAAACATGACGAACAAAAACTGTAAATGTAATAGAGGAAGTACCGTTATCATTTCACACAGAGCTCGCAGTGCCAGTTGAATCACTACAAGTCACACGACATCGATAAGATAATATGGGTGCACTTAAATTCTGACACATTAATTCTTTTGTACTCCGAACATAGGAAAGTCTGCTGAATTTTGCATAAGGCGATTCTAAATATGATGCAAAACATGATATAATATCTGCAATTGTATTACAGTAAGTAAAGCTACGAACACTTCACCAGTTTAAATTTTCATATACCACCGAGTCAATAAATGTGACACTAGTACATGAACGTCCATAGCTGACGGATCGAAACGTTGTACTCATCTTCGACATTAAGCTCCAAAGTAAGTTAATTATACAACAATAAACCATTCTTGGAGCCATGAACAATATATTCACTATATACCACTCATTTCAGCATTTCTGTTAAATTAACACAAAACTACAACAGATATCCCTGGTATATATCATATGCACTAAACAATCTAAGGACACGGTTTGCATTTAGTTATCCCGAATATGACACCACTTTTATGTTGTTGAAGTTGGAAGAGGACACGGTCCATTTGGGATGAGTGTTACGGGGAGTGTCAGCCAGCCATCCATCTTTACATGGGAAACTATTCCCTGTGCCGGGGCAAGGCTGTTGGGAAACAAGAACAGGTTGTACGGAGGGAGACGGGAGCAGTTAGATACCACCCAGTGCAGATTGGTACAACATAATCTGGCCACTGGCAGGCCCAGCACATCGATCAATCTAAAATTCGTATAAAAAGGGCGAGGCTGATGAGGGTCTTGCTTCGCCCCTGTCGGTTGGTCCCACAGCCGGGACAGCGCTGGGAGAGGCTTGAGTGGGGAGAAGGTACCGACCAGCCGGCCTGCCTATCGTGTTCCAACACCTGACCTAGTTCTGTCACGACTAGTTTATGCCGGGGTCACCAGTTCAGCTCAACCCGCAATGCTAGCGGTAGCCCCAGGATCAGGGGTGATTGGTGAACATGCACAGGGGGGTTGGATACCTTCCGTATGCATATGCACAATGGGGTGGGAATAACGGCGCTACTGTGCGGCTCCTCGCCCTGCTGAGGGTGCATATTGGGGCGCTTGGAGAGTGCAAAGTGCTTGATTAATGTTAGATATATGTTGGGCCTGCACAAATCACATCCCTGGCTGAACACACACATACACACAGGGTATCTACATATCTGGCAGCCTTTCATGAGTCAACGTCGATCCGACGGCGGATTAAACCGCCGGCCAAGTTATCGCCGATTAAATCTCATAGAAAGTGGGAGAAAGACGGAATTGTGCTGCGCACCGCCGGGCCGAGGCAGGGTGTACGGCGAGGGGTACATGTGACATCTGTGCCCTGTGGGGTGCCAGTGGTGTGTGGTCGCTCGATCACACAGGTCGCACATGGTTAAGTACACGTGTACATTCCTGAAGGTATGACTGGCTGCAGTGCCAGCCCGGCCACATCTCACTCCTACCTGGCAGGGACACTCGCACAACCTCTCCTTACTAAATTACACTTAATTATGCTCCATGGGAGGTGAAGTGGTGCGTCACCAGTGAAGCATCATGGATCCTTTCACCTCAAGGGGGCCAGGGTTTGGTCATCTCTCTACAAGTCATCTCTCTCACGCCATGAGAACAACTATACACACCACTTTCATGAGTTGAAAAAAACAATTACTATATTACATTCATCTCTTGTTGATCTCTTATCATTTCTCAAACACTTTTTCTCCATCACATCAAAGAGCTGATAACATAGTTACGTTCAATAGGAACTGTCTATTTTATTGATTGTGTAACTATATATTTCCACGAAATGCTGAAGGCATTAACCACTAGTTACTTATATAAGCAACATAACTTTCAATGTATCAATATTTATCATACCATTCCATAAAGTATTAATAAAATGCTATAACAGCTATGTACTGGGATACTTTTATGTCATCCCATATTTGGGAATTTCTTAGACTGCTGTTTTATGTACAGTCGCATATATGTACAATTAATACTATGACTTGTTAAATGTATAAAAAATTGTTTATTCTGCCAAAATGTATTTTACTCAAACTACACAATGCAAAGTTCTTGTATCACAAATTGTTTAGTACTTTTTTTTAATCAGAAATGTAAATATATTTCAGAAATTACATTTGAAGAGATGTATCCATTTTTTAAAGTAATTTTTCTATATGGAAATAGAAATGTGCATATTTAGAAAGGTTTTGAAAAGTCACTAACTTGCAAACATGATTTTTAATTGAAACACAATCTAAAACCCAAAATGTGTTGCTTGAAATGGAATTAGCCTTATTTTGCAGTACTTAACATTTTGAAGCAGAATTTGCCATTTTTTAATAGAGAACCGGTGTCCCCACAATATTAGTCATAAACAGCTGCTCAAATATCGTAAATAAAAATAATTATTATTATATATCTTCTACATGAATGAATTACATTTCAGGAGGAGTTTTGTGAATAATACGTCATGTCAAACTTAACCATACACAGCATTTATTTATGCGTTATCAAATAATGACTATTTACAACATAAATATGCACAACTAGTAACCACTTTCTAGTTTCTTTCTTAAATGTATATATATCATGTGTTGATACACCTTTTTTTTATCAATTCATATAATGCATTTTGTAAACATGTGTACATGAACATTTATATTTTCAGTTATCACGGTACTCTTACAATGAATGCACTGTTGAATGATTGATTACCTTACAAGAAAATGTATTATGTCATTTGTATGAATTATTAAAAAATGTACAATGACCTGAGTAACACAAGCAATGTGTTGCTTACCTTGGGTAGTTCCAATTTACTACGTAATATATTCTGTAGTTTGTTTCAGATTCTACTGTACTGAACATTGTATAGCAAAAACTATTTTTATTAAATTACCATCCCTCATACTGAGACCCCTGCACCATCAATCAGTGTGCTAATTGACATGTCATAACACCAGAAGTGACTAAGTTCACAGTTGTCATTCAACGCTATTACTGTTACTAAGTTACTACAAACAATAGGGTGGAACATTTAAGTGAGGATTACATGCAAGTTAATCCCTGATGGTTCAGCTCTTCTCGATGCTGACGATACTGATTAATTCATTTATTATAATCATATTTCAAATATCCAAACAACAAGTATTTTTAAACACAACTGCAGTTGAATTTTCTCTCCCACCTGGCATAACAGGCAAGGTAATTAATAAATGTAAAAAATTATCATGCATTTAAAAAAATATTTAAAATGTTTATATCTTAATTAATAATTAAGGGAAGTAAATTAAAATACAAATTTGATGATATTTATAACCGAGGTATGTCTATCAATGAAATAACCATTAAAAGCTACTATTAGGAGGGGACTGAAACATCCAAGAACAACCATTGCTCAAACATAAGAATATACATTTACAGGATGACTGACCATGATTTGACGAGCAGTCACAATGAATTTTTTAATAAGTTTTCATATTTTAACATCTTAGGCATTACTTTCAAGCTGCCTTTGGTTTGACTCGTTCCTATCTAATCAGTGTAAATTCAAATTTGTCCTAATAACTGAAAAATACAAGAATATGGTGCCCTTTTATATCTGCTAATCACAATAGTTTTTTTATTATATCTACAAATCATTTGTATGCGTGTTCAAAGTAAAAAGTGAAATTACATTATGATTTAGAACCACTGAAAGAATTTCAAACACAACAGTATGTGGTTCTTATTACTATTTATGAAGTAATGAGATGAAAATTCATACTCGATCTGTTAACAAAACGCACATTATTTCCAACCAAACTTGAATAAAAAAATTATGCATGCATAAAATCACTTTGAATGAGTTTTGTCATGCGGCTTCAGCAAATTTAATTTCTCGGTGTAGCGAATGGAAAGTTTTCCATGGAGGAATCAGGAAATTACCCATACTGCGCAGCGAGTCGTTTAAAATATTTCATTCGTTATAAATTGCCTTAATTTAATTTTAATTCTGAACATGCATATAAATGACTTGTTGATGCATATTACGCCTACCATATTATATTACATTGATTAAATAGAAGTGAGTTGAATCAAAGGTAGCTTGAGAGTAATGGTGACGTCGGAGACTAGTGCCAAAGTATAAAAAAATATTTAAAATATACCATAGCTTTTTGCTCGTAAAATCATGGACACATATCCTGTAAATGGTATGTAACTATGTTCTTATGTTTGGGTAATGGTTGTTCAAACATTTCAGCCCCCTTTAATGTCTATCATAGAACATTTACATTTAATTTAGAAATAATAATAATAACTCAAGCTAATTCAATAAACCAATTAACTAAGTCTAAGATATCATAAAATAAGTTAAATCATGTTTAAATCATGTTAAAAGAAATTGTATAAATTTAACCTAACATTTTATCAAAAATACACTAATGCTAAAAAATTATGAAATTAATAATATTTCACGTTGTAAAACTACTTCCAATCAAGTAACGAGTGCCCGTTTCGTGCGGGTCCGTGAGCGTGGCCGCATCGGGCGCCAGGTGGAAGCCATGTCACCGCGTCTGGCCGGGCGACGGCGGCGTCGTTTGAAAGCGTGCCGCCCGACCGCGCCGACCACACAGGGCGGGTGGAGCCACCGTGGTCGGTCGTGCACGCGTCTACGAGGTCAACACGCCTGAAAGTATGGCGGACGAGCGAGTAATTCTCACCCTGCCACAGACGCCGTGACTTATTCACCAGTTTAGTGCTCTCACGGCACTCGCCGAGTTGGCGCGTCAACATGCACACGACAGACACCTACCTTCGACCCATAGCCGATCTACGTTCGTCTCCACCGTCGTCGTTTTTAGTCCGACGCAACATAACGCCAACAAGAGAAGTCCAAGAAAGAGCACTTTGCCGCAGTGTTTATCGATAAAACATCCGAGCTTAAAAAGTTGCGTTTGTAAGCGCCATCGCAACCACAGCGCACGTTTATTCCCAGTTGCACGACCCTGAAAGAAAGAAGCGGAAAATTTAGTTGCTTCACGCTGACAACAATAATAAATAATCTCGCTGTATTATATCTATCATTCACTATTACTACGCTTAATACATAAGTATTGTATGAAGTTTACCTGCAAGATACGTTATTAATAGATACCATGATTCGTTTACTTACACACCACATAACATCACAGCAATCTCAAAATTACAACAATAAATAAATAATAATAATTCAGCTGCTGTCTAGTTTTTTCGCTGATTGTTGTTGAAATGTTTCCGCTGTTTATCATAATACTTGTAATAGAAAGCTTTTTATAATAACAATAAAGTCAACATTCAACTAAAATATAAATCAATAACATATTAACGTCAATAATGGATTGAATAACACGTCGAAAAACGCCTCGCCGCTGTCAACAATATTTTAACATTCCACAATAATATATTCAGTTGTAACACGAGGGATTTCAGTAAATTATTCAAATACGCCCCACGCCTTTTGAACATTCACAAACTTAAAACTATCGCGCCCGATCAGAATTCCCCGACGCCACGGAACTGTAAACCGCGACCAGTCGAGACGCGAGCGCCGGTCTGTCGAGCAGGCTGAGGACGCTTTGTTCGTCGGTCGGTCGGTCGGTCGGGGGCGGCCTTACCTTGCACACTTGGCGGTACGCTATCCCGGCGTCTACCCAACTAGTCCGTGTCAGCAGCTCCGGGTCGTCGATAATCCGGCGAGCGGCTTCACCGGAGCGCCTGCGACTCATCGTGGAGCCAACAGTCGGTCTCTGCAACACCGATACAAGAGCCGAAGTGGCACCGAGCTAGAACCAACTCGCTCGTCACAGCGCCACCGACATTCTCGCGTTCGAACAAACACAACTTTCGCCCAACGCGATCCGGATAATCTGAGCGCGATTACCGCGCGTCCGTATCGCTAAATCCGCGGGGAGGTGCACGCGTCCACGACGCCATCATCTGGCGTTCGAATAGTAAGGAAATCCAAGGGAATCGAGTGAATGAAATCCGTGAGCGGCGTCCGCTACACTGGCGCACACAGCGAGTAGTCGTAAACTTTCACCGCCCCAGTCGGCGCGCGTACTGTCGTCTGCTCAGGCGGGCGGGCGGCCGCCGGGTTTTTTGTGAAACTTTGATTGATGGAAACCGGAGACGCGCGCTCATTGGCCGCCCTATCGGCACATCGCTCGACTAACATCGGCCTTACATTAGTTGCCTGGCAACGCCTCGCCGGCGCGCGGACCACACAGGATGACAGGCGAACGCGGCGAACAAATGCCGAATCCGCACAAAGCCATTAAATTGTGCACAATGGGAGTATTTATAACGTGCGCGCCGCTCACCAGATAACGAATCTGCGGCAACCGAGGCCGCCGTTTGCGCCCTGCTTTCTCCGACCAGATGACAACAATAACGTTTGAAAAAGACGCCGTATAAAAGGAATTCGCGTCTTCCACAATCTACGGTCGTATCCCCTGTTTGCACACCGGGTTCTACTGGCACGGAACATTTGCGGTTAACAAAACCGCAGTCGCAAAAACGGAGCCGTTTCGATAAGTTTCTATCACTGTCAGTAACTTCACATCAAAGTGACCCGGCTGTCCAAAGTCACAATGCACATTTTTTAGTTGGAATCAATCACAGGAACCCTTTAACGGCGTTCAAAGTTCACATGTTTAACATTTTTGTTTTATGGTTTTACGCTTAATTAACACGTTTTCATAAGGAAAATACAAAGTTGTCCCGGTTGTAAAAAAATAGTTCACTCTTGGGTAGGACTATGCGTACATATGTATTTATATATACTTCTTATTTTTGTAAAGCTAAAGCAAGTAATAGTTTTTTTTAATGATGAGTTTTTTTGTATTACTGACAGCTTTGAATAATTAATGAGTCTGACGATAATTTTCTTTTTATATTGCCTGAGATAGACCTTTCAACACATTTTATTTGAATTGTTAAAACAACACTACAACATTTTATTTTTTACATAAAAACTTGTTTTCACACACCGCTTACTAAAACATAAATTATCACAATGCGCCATATGTAAACACGTCACCTATCCGCATATCTGTGAAGACACCGATCAATGCTAGAAGGCATACATTTACCACATTGTCAAATTAAACTCTACATTAATTCACCTTGTAATGCAGGTACGCACGCTAGCCCGTCCGCACGTATGCATGTATTCACTTTCGTATTCCACTAGCCGTTTACAAGAGTCAATATACAGATAGTCAATATACAGATAATACGCATCTGTATATTGACTATCCTACCAATAAACAACACCATTGACTGGGAAATGCTACATTGGTCATCTATTGAGGAAGAACGGGATTGCCCTCATTGGGTGGTCTTTATAATAATGTTTTATTTAATTTTAATTTCGAGTTGATGTAAACGTTTACTTTTTGTACAACCTGGTAGACTGGTGCAAAAGCAAAAGTTTTGGTCCGAATTTACAACAATAATTACCCTGACCATGGAGGCACTGTAAAAGCATGAACTTGAAACGGCCATACATTCTTAACCTTTCACTCTACTCTACGTCAATGCGTGATGTCTCTTTGATTGCTATGTGAAATAAATATTTTGCATGGGGTAGCCGTTTTGATTATATTTGCCAAAAAATATTTAATATGGATGGGGAAGAATGGATTATGTGGTATAACGTGTTGTTTTTATAGAGATACAACATTTTGCAGTCAACAACTAACATCAACTAAAATAACGTTCACTGCAATATGCCAGGCCATTATTTTTAATCTACATTTAAGAATTAAAGCCATCGCAACTGAAATAGTCTTTAAATATCTCAATAGGTGGTCTGTTTCAATTTAAACAATGTATTACAATCTACAAGCAGTGTGTCAGAATAAATGTTATTGTATCAATTAACCAACAACGGTGTATACATGATCGTTACCCCCGAAGTAATTTAATAATAGTTTGCTGCTAAACATCTAAGATTTGATGTGATCCATTCTTGGATATGCAAAAATAACTCAAATTACTGACATGACGAAATATCACACAACATATGTTTGTCTGTTCCACAAAAATAAAACCAAGCTACTAAATAACATGCTGTAATTATATTTTATTATAACAACCAGGATGTCCAAATGTGTTCTGACAACCACTTTTTTAATAGTTTATCAGTTCAAGGGACTGGTAGATAATTAACATCCGTGAATTACGTTCCCTTTAGCAAGCAGCGTAAATATTACATTTAGACAGAAAAATTCAGGTAAAACACACACAGGTTGAAGAGTGAAACATTTGGGCAGTAAATCACTAAACGTCTTAGAATAAAAATGTATGCATTTTACAGTCCTATCACTGGTATTACTACAAACAAGACCAGATTATATTTTTATTTATTTAGTAAAAATTCCCATGATTTTTTCCAGTTATTATATAGCCCTACTGCTAAACGCATTCAACAACGTGCATTTGCCATTTCAAACGTTTAACAATGTGCACACGCACGCACGCACGCACGCACGCACGCACGCACGCACGCACACGCGCACACACACACACTGTATATATAGGGCTGGATATACAGGAGTGTTGAAATGTTTGTCGTCTGTGCGTAGCAGGCTTCGAACTAGGCGTTATCACAACTAGGACGTAGGTATCTATCTAGATTCCAGTAACGACGATGTCGGGTACTGCTTTTCCGGGCCCGCGCCCACAAGACGGGAGCTTACGTCTGGCCCGGTTTCTGGTCGGAGGGGCTTGGTGCCAGCCCGCCGCCCTTAGCGTCGATGAGCAAGTCTTGTCTTATCCAGGGCGCGACGCCACGACGTGGGTGGCCGTACATAGCACATCCACCCGGATCGCGTTACGCGCCTAGTGAACGCCTGCCTGCAACGCGACAAATCAAAATCAGGCTCGCTTTACGCGCGTCAACTGCTAATCAGAAACACGGATCGAGGCGATCGTAAGCTCTGCCACTGCATTCGGCGGGCATGTTGCAGAAACTGGAACGGCCGCAGATTTCCAGACGTATAAGCTGTGATCGGTCACAGTGTGTGAATGATGTGGAGATGTATCGAAAACGAAGGGGTTTGACCATTATATTTGCCGTTCCTGCCAGTACCTATGCCAACGGCTACAAAAGGATTACAAAATACTACGATTGTCTTTAGGTCTCCAGGTGGATTAGTATCGCCACCTGGCGAATATAGTTCAGACTAAATGTTATTCGCCAACTAATGGGCTTGCCTATTGCTGGTGGCTATAATTATTAGCGTTATATAATATTACAAGAAAACCGGTCTGAGAACAAGCTAAAGCGTTTTTTTTTCATAAACTCTCGTCATGTTATTGATATGCTCAACAAGTTTTTTATGTCACTGAGTTCGGTCTATGTGTGATGGAAAATAAATGGCAAAAATCACTTCGTCAATTAATCATTAATTTATTAAAAAAAAAATACTACTCATGCATTATATGGGTGAAGTTGGTGATTGACAAAGAAAAGTGTCTCTCTCTAACTTTTAAACATCACAGTTTGCAAGGTAAGGTATACTACATTTTAACAAGTCGCACGAACCTTAGCAATCACCGGAATACTAATATCATCCAAGTGGATGTACCTAAATCTAATGTTGACTGTTTATAGGTTAAACACTTAAAATATTCATACTGTGTTGTTCCGGGCAATGTTTCATCTAAACGACCTGACGGCGAATGCCATGAGTTATTATAAAAATAGTTCATGCGTCTCAATCAGTTAAGTTATTTTGCGCTTCAAGTCGATAGCCATGTCCCTGATATTGTACGCACGTCCTTGCCTTTGTGAGTGTATTTTCTCAAATGGCAATCGCGTCTTTAATCGCCACACAATGCAGTTGATGTCTTATAGACATAACTCCGCAAATCGTTAATTCAATTCCACCCAGAAATATTTAGCGATATGTGGAGACAAAATAAATAGTTCTGTTTAATAAACGAACGACAGAAATAAGAAGTGGTTGTGGGGATAGTGTTACTATTGCAATAATTATTATTACAGAAGAGTTGGAGCGCTGGCATATTCCAAACGACAAACAAATATTTTGTATTGTAAAATATGTGGTCCGATTAGCGACCACAACTGGTCATGCCTCCTGGTACGATTAATCATCCAATTAAAATGTTCAACAGGAAACATTCAAAAGTTACGTGCAAACAAAATAAACCATTTTATCTGTAATGCTTCGCAAAACGCCTTAGGGTAGGCTTACTGCCCCACACTAGATCTGCAGTAATGGCACACCGAGTAACAATTATACCAAATCAACATTCATACGCAAATAAAAGTCTGGCGTTCTTTGCCCCGCCTTGTCAAGGAATTCACAATACAATCAATCATGAATAGGCCAAACATAGTTAACTAATGACATCATGCATATAACTTATACTGACAAAAGCAAGTAATTTACAGTCATTAAAAATAACATCTCATATATATGAGATCTCCTTCTCGTCGTCGAAATCGCAGTTAGTGCGTATTTTAACCGTCGCCTCTCAATTCTTTAAATAGACACATACCCACTGTTAGCGTTTTTGTCTTGTCTGTTGTCTGCTGTAGCCACTCACCAAGCAGGTGAAGGTCATATTTAGTTAACTCTGAGTTTATGGTATGACATCTTCTGCGCTGTTCACTCCGGCGTGTCGTACTTCTGGAGATTTCGCTTTCGTTTGGAAAAGCCTTGGATGAACTGTTTCGCAGTAGTTGTAGATGTAACTTTGTTGTCCAGGGTTTCCAGACAACAGGGTGAAGACTGTAGAGGGTGTAAGAGAATATGGTCGGTATCCTGGCAACAGACGGTTCATCATCAGGTGCAACTTGGTCGTCAACTGAACATTGCTCTGGTGACTGACTCAGTCCATGCACTGTGGCGACTACCACTCAAGGGCAGAACGGATGGAGACCATACGACGGAGGGAGACCCCACGACTCACGCGCCACACGCGATCGCAATGTCTGGCCGCGTTCAGCGCCGGCTGCCGTCAGCCACCTTGGCGTCTCACTCCCTTCGTAACTACGATCTTGCCTGGCTTTCGGACGCAGTAAAACCGAAGAACCAAGTTTATTGCGTCATTGCATCTTATCGAACCACTGAACTGGCCGATAAATGTTTGTCTCCGATGGACAATGTTCCAAGTGTGCCAACCTCTTGTTGGTCAAGCGGAATTGTTTCGTTGGTCAAGCGGAGTTGTTTCAATGGGGAAATGCCTACTACCATCGCCAGCACTTTATGGAGATTCTGCAGTTCAAGTAACTAGTATCCTTCATATACTTACAGTAACGATTGCCGTCTAAGCTATGTAGGTTATTATGTACCATATTGCAAAGATAAATTGGAAACATATTTGTCTTTGAAATGTATAAAGATTATGTCGGTATGAGGTATGTGTAGTTGTGTACAAGGCGAGGTCTGTTTCGCATTTCCTGGTAGGACCTTACTATGGTAGGCAAGCCTACCATTCGTACATCAATTGTGCTTGTTACATCGGCCAACTCATTAGCAGAGGTAGGATAATAAACTCAACATCTACGGCTACCTATTATTTCCCCATTCCGTAGCAGGCTTATTACCTGTGTTGGTATATTTTTAGTTATCCGATGTATACTTTGGTGGTTGATCTGTATTTGGTGATACGCTGTCATGTTTGAAACTGAAAACAACTGCAGTAGTTATATATATATATATATATATATATATATATATATATATATATATATATATATATATATATATATATATATATATATATATATATACATATACATATATATATATATATATATATATATGTATATATATATATATATATATATATATATATATATATATATATATATCGCCCCACATGGATCAATCCCCCGCAATCCACATAGACACTCAGAATGGAAATTGAAAGAACGGACAAGCTTGTTTTGGCCATCACAGGGATCCAAAGCACTCCAATTTCGGTTAGCTCATTACTCGGCCATGTACCGACGAGGCGAGGAACTTACAACTCCGACTGCCTCGTGCGATGATCTTCAGTTCGTACCTGTCCGCGCCGTCTGTGTGCCACCTGTCGGGCACTGGGTGGCGGAGATGGAGTGAGTACAATACGAATGTAATCGAGCACGAGTATGATTATTATGAAGATACACGAGTACGATTACGACGACGAATACTCATAAAACAAACGTACTCGAGTACGAGTACGATTACTTTACAATTTAATCATGGTAACTTTCATGATTACTTTAATGAATATTCTGATCTTGTTTCTACCGTAAAGCCGACCTTCTTGGAATCCCTGGGTACTATTCTTTTGCTATTGCTGTGTCACTATGCAGTGTTCTAACTGATTACTGCAATCTAGGTTTTATTATTAATAATCAGACGCCTTTCTCAGGTAATGAATGAATCATTTAATGTTGGATTGATACTCAATGTATCCATATATCATAATACTACGAAGAAAAGGAATCAAACTGTAACAAATATCATACAAGTTTTATGTTGAGTTCAAATTTAATGGTGGTTCGATATTAAATAATATGTCAATGAAGTATTAAGATGAAAACATATTTATTGAGCTTACCTAAATATTGCAATATTTTAAATGATATATTAAGTATCAAACCAGCAAGATATATACAAGTCTGATCTAGTCTGCTGGTGAAACAATATGAAAAGATCAATATTGTCACATAATTATAAATTCATGGCTTCAGATAAAACTGCTTCGTGAAAGAATCCAGGTGTAGCAACCCAATGACTTATGTGTTGTGATGGCAGACCAGCTGTGTTATCCACACACCGGTAGGGGATGCTTATCTACCGTGCAGTGCTTCCCAGACACTGTCACTATATAACTTTGTACTACTGCTGCTGCTGCTGCTGCTGCTGCTGCTACTGCTACTGCTACTGCTACTGCTACTGCTACTGCTACTGCTACTGCTACTACTACTACTACTACTACTACTACTACTACTACAGTAAGCGTGAGGTATGGCTTCTCCAGGGAGAGGGAAATCTCACTGTATGTTTATGCAACTGAAATGCTCAATAGTAATAGAAAATTAATAACTCACTTAATATAACATTTGTTAGATTACTTCTAATATTGCTATTTTTGTCTAATATATTTGCTTGTAACTGTTTATACGACAACATGTAATTGTGAGAAGTAATCATGAATAGGATTACTTTGGTAATGTAATCGAATACGTGTGCGATTACTTGGCTGTTTGGATCAGTGTAATCAAGAACGAGTACGAATACTCAAAAAATACAAGTACGATTACTATGGGTACGATTACAGAGTACGATTACTCCATCTATGCTGGGTGGCCGGACAGCCGAACATACATTGCTGGCTGCAGTGGGGGTGGGAGGCCGCGAGGGCTGATTCTCACCTGGACATGGCTTGTTGACAAATGCATGTCAGCGAATACATGTCATACTATGAAATATTAGTGCAAATGGCATGCATTTTCCATGACCATGTTCAAACAAATATTTTCTGGATCGCATCCATACCTATAACCCCACTGGTTTGGAAATGCATATGGAGTAGTTTCAAATGATTTGTTTTTATAAGTACAGACTTGTAAATGTAGGTAATTTTATTCATGGTTAGTTATAGTTAAACACGTATGCATGAGGCGCAGTATGATGATTAGAATGCAAATGGACTGATGACGTCACGGCAGCATATGCGCAGTCAAATTAGCTGCATTGAAATGCTCTTTCTTGTCCAGTCGTCGCCTTTAGGAGTTTTATCAGCGGTCCCTCCCGTCACGGATGGTGTTTCTCTTGGTAGTCGATGCTTCGTTACGTGTTTTGTAGAACTGAGACATATGCCTTATCAGTCTGACGAATCTGTCCTCGGCTGTTCGGCATACCTTCCCACAGTTTGGGCAAGTCTTGACAATATAAATAGTTGGCAGACGTGGTCTTGTCGAGGCTTTGTGCCAGATAGAGTTCTATGGTTTCGCGTTTAACGTTCCGGATCATTTACGATAGACTGTGAAACGACTTCGCAGAAGAAAGAAATCTTGCACAAATGTCCGTTTAATATACCTGAAGCAACATATCCGTTAACGTTAAATAATAATAAAACTGTAGTCCTTTTTGCGGTGTTCATAATACATTGACTCTTTACACTTTCACTTTCTGTATAACCAACAGCACCCACAGGAGTCCTTTAAAAAATTCGCCGAAGGCATACGGACATATTTAAATACTGTGACACACTTCTAGACACTGCAGTGTAGGTCTTCCCCTCCTGTCTTTCTATTCTCATCCCTCTCCTTCCCATCTCATTCCCATTCCCTCTCCACATTTGTCGTGCTGCTACCAGTGACCTACGCACGCACCACCTCCCTCACTCACCCTCGCAACCTCCTCAAAACAATCGACTATAGCTATACGTATTTATATAAATGACCATGTTATACGATAGAACATTGTCAAAGGACCATATTGTGTAGAAATATACTCAATTTCGTCGGATCCGGGGAAATGTTGTTTTTCAAGAACCTTAAGGGGTCGAATCGGGGGTTTCTGGAGAACCTTAACCCACCCTTACATTCACCATACACCAGCGCCATTGACGTGTGCCATTTATTTGTGTCAGTTCTACACGAAACATCGCAGACAACTGCACTGATGCAGAGAGCGATTTGAGGTGGGCGGATGTTTTTCACCCGCAGGATAAGATAGTATCACGCGAAGGATCTCGCCTGATCAAACAACTTAAGCCCCACACAAAGGCATTCGAAGACTTTGTTACTTTTTACAGTAAAGGTGGAATTCTGCCATCTGGGTTCAGACTGTTGCTGACATTACAAAACGAAGACTCAAACAGCGAACAGAGCAACGACATCAAGCGATAGAAATAGCATCCTTCGGAAATAGAAATCATAATCTACGTAGCTAAGATATTCTGCATAGGTAAGGCAATGGTCTATACGTGTACATAAGAAATTCATACCGATTGCTGTTACAATTCAGCGGAACATCTAGTCGTGTTTTTGCATTAAGAGAGACGGAGGAATTAGAGTCGGTCTTGTGAAGTGCACTGTGGAACAGTGTTCTCCAATGGAGTACGTTACTAGTTAGTGTGTATTAGTTAGAATAAAAATAAGTTAAGATAACATATCATTTGCTATAGTTTATGCTGGTTATATATAGTATAGTAGTTTGAAAAACGCATTAGCAAACATTACTAATTAAAGTATCTTAGAGTAGAATACAGGTGTATAGGCTTACTGTAAATAATGCTACGTTTTACAGTTGATTATTTATTAAAAGTTAAATTAAAATACCGGTAATAGTCTATTAGGTAAATAAAGTCTAGTTCCAGTACATTAATTACAGTACTATTCACTGTAGGCACAGTACAAATTAGAGTCGATTTCCATGCAACCATATTGGAAACATTACGAAAGGAAATGATCTAGAGGAAGAGATGACGGAGAGACGAATTGGGAAATTAAAGGCACCATCTGGCAGAGAAAGATTGAATAGACACTGTGAACATCACTTTCTGTCACGATTAAATTGGCCTGAAAATAGTTTCATTTTGCCGCCATCTAAAACTCTATATTTTTAATATTGTGTGCCCTCTGTAACATCGTAGTAACTCCATCCACCAGTTGACAACTGTTACATCGCAGACGATTACGTAATTACCCGATCCTTCGTTTTTAGTTCGAGTATATTGTTTAGGGTATGCTACAGTCCTCCTCTCCTCTGCCGCCCCACCCACTACGCTGCCGTGTCTGGCGGGATCTCTACACTCCCCAGTGTTCCCGATCCCGTCGAGTTCCGCGGGCACTTGACGTAATGCCACCTGTCGACATTCCTTGAGTCAGCCACCCACGTTTATCCAGCTCTTCCTCGGCGCTAACCCTTTCAACTATCCCCTTCCCAGAAACGGTTTTTCCCCGGGCCTTTTCTCTGTAGATTTGTGTGGCGAGAACACGGCGCAGACCGCGCGAATGGAACTTTACTGCTCACTGATCTATAGTTAGACTTTATATCGTTTATACCCGTTACACCGCTCCCGTCAGTGCAGTGGATCCACCAATCAATCACACGGAGCAAGAGCAACTACTCTATTACATAAAAAAGCGAAAGGTATTTTTTATATAGTGCAGTTTCCAATCTTCAGGATTGCTCAAAGCGCTTTACACTTTACTCTATCGAACACCATCGCGACTTCTCAGGGAAGCTTCCAGCCATGCGGTGATTAATGCGCGAAGACTTTTCGTACTCAAGTATCTACCACTGTCCATGTCAAGATAATCATTCATATAGCCGAGTGAACGGGATCAGCGTAAAGTGAACGAACTGTCCAGTGTTTGATACGGCAACACAGGATCCGAGCCCTGGATCTCTTGGTCGATAGTCCGAAGCTGTAGTCACTCCCATATTATATACACTGATATTATATAAACAGGCTACATTCGTTTAGATTAAAAACATTTATGCACTTTTTTTGCACTTTTCAAGAGCCCCTATGTCACTTCGGATTGCACAATCAACAGCCCTGCACTTGTCCGTTCAAGCACAACCACCGTCTAGACAATGATATGCATCTGGATTAAAACAAATGGGACGGTAGGTTTAATAGGAAATTTCCAATCGCGTGTATCTGTTATCTCAAATAAGAAAATCTTGGTAATATCAAAAGCATTTTTGTCAACAACAGTAGGCTTTAATCCTATTAGACTGTTTTTTCGATGCTGTACGTGTGTGCTAAAACTGTGCTTCACATACACTGAAGACATGAGTTATACCTATCCTACTTCGTCAATATTTTCCGTTTCCATCAAATCCGTATTAAAACCCGATGCGGCCAAGTGTGTGTGTGTGTGTGTGTGTGTGTGTGTGTGTGTGTGTGTGTGTGTGTGTGTGTGTGTGTGTATGTGTATGTGTGTGTGTGTGTGTGTATGTGTGTGTGTGTGTGCGTGCGTGCGTGCGCGCGTGCGTGCGTGCGTGCGTTGTTCGTGCGAGCGTGCGTGCGTGCGTGCGTGCGTGTATATTATATATATATATATATATATATATATATATATATATATATATATACATATATCAGTAGATCGACGGGAAGTCCATACGATGTACTACATACGGGCCTACTAGTACATGGCGTGTCTGCTTTATATTACCAAAGCCCGTCGGCTTATGCAAACAGCAAACGCCAGTAGCGATGCCAAGCAGCACTCGTGTTTGCCTGTTTCCATCCGTCCTACACGACTTTCCGCTTGTCGAAAATGGTCGGTATAAATGCGTCTTGGCAGTACGTACAAAGCGACAAGGCGGCATCGTCGTGTCGGTCTGTCTGGCTGGCAGGGCGGGCGCCTGTCACCTGGCATGCATCCCATGTCAACGCGCTATTGACATCGTCGATTATTATCTACCCGTGTACGTAAAACAACAAGAGTCGCAGATACGATTACGGAATTTTATGTTCGTTAGGCGCGCGTTTTTATTTCGTTTATTGTCGTATGGCGAAAAGTCAACTAATGAAATAGTATTGGTTAACCGCAAACATGTTGCTCTCTCATCCAGGTAGGCCTGGTTGCTAGCGGGCCATGTGGTTGTGATCGGGTGCGAGCGAGGGGGAGAGGGAGGGCGCGTCACGGGGAGATGGCCACGAGGTAGAACAATTCACGGAAGACACCCATCCACGGCGATGTTGTCGACATTGTAGCGACTTATTTCCCCACGATACGTGTCACAAGCAGAACAGTCCACGCAATGCTTAATGCTTAACCTTAACGAGTCTTGGCGCTTTCAAAACTAATATATATATATATATATATATATATATATATATATATATATATATATATATATATATATATATATATATAACGCGTGGAAGTAATCTTTATTCTTTCTATTGTTTACATTATTCCTGCTTGCACACGGGGATGGAGCGAGATTCTGTGCACCAATCTGTGTTGAATTGTCACTTTTAATGTTTGATTATGATCAACCCTGAGTTTCCGTTAGCCGGAAGTAGCAATCGTTAACAGGAAGTTCACAAATTCTGCTCTATTTCGTCCGAGTTGTAATTTGATTTATTGAAATACCGATCATGAAAGGTATTTGCGAGTAGGACACTTAACTTACTTATGCAATAGCAGTCAATTAACTACAGGCGTTTTTAAATGTTGTGATTATAATTTGAACATTCCGTGGGTCTCATTGTCAAACAACAAACAAGGTCTCGAGTTTAAAAAAAATATTATAACCCTTAAATAACATGTTGATAAATGTGGACGTCATCGCACAATTAACACGTGAAATATACGGCTTTGCTAAACTTGAACGAGTTGGGAATAACAATGCTTCACACGAGTCTGTGTTAACGCTGTAGAATCAAGGAGAATCCGCCACCTTTGTAGTTTAATTCTGGACACAAATAGGAGGTAGACTTAATTATAACTACCGGGTACGACAACGTCTGGTGTGAGGTAATTGGGGCTGTACGGTCGGTAGAGGGTGCTACTAATGTTTAACAGGCCTACTTTCGACCGCAGCCTAGCAACAACACATATACGGAAAAGTAATGGGGGGGGGGGCTAAATTATAACAGTATTAATTATAACTTATCATCTTATGTTGCATCATAGCATGGGTCTATTTTATTGCGCTGTGTGTGAGGAAAGACAAAGGTCACAGACGAGATTGAACAAATCAGAAGAAAGAAGTGAACCTGGACAGGGAACGTCAGCAGAATACGAGATAACCGATGGACATCAGGTATTACCACCTGGAAACCATACGAAGTGAAAGGACTTAGGGTACCATTTGGCAGAAGGTAGCACAAGATAGGCAGCTGTAGTAGCAGCATGCCGAGGCCTTCGCCCAACCACGGGACACTACGGCTACACCATGATGTGTGTGACCGGATTAATGGACACGTTGTGTTGCTGTTGTTGTTGTTGTTCTTTATAATCGTTTGAACTCAATTTCGTCGCATCACAAATGTGATATTTTCAGAGCAACATTTTAGGCGCAAACGAGCACAATCTGTATTGGATTTAGGTGTTTTGACTTACAATCAAAACATTTCTGGTCGTCACGATATTGCCAACTAAACACAAACGGTTAAATTGTACACCTGATTAAAACGCCGCCTGATAAACGTCCGTCCACAATCATTACCCCGGGGTTCATAACCCGCTGATGTCGTCAGCGGGCAACTAACTGTTAGAGCCCCCGATGACAAGGTCGAGACCCGGGGCTCTGGCAGCTGGGCCCTGATTGGTATCGTAGGAGGCGGATCACACCCCGAGGAGGCGATGGACTTAAAAGAAATAGTGCCTAGGCCCACGCACATCACGTACACCAGCCTCGAGGTGGAAACGCTCATGTAGCATTTTCTAAATAATGATATGTCATTGTTTGTAGCAACTTTATAACTGGCCAGACCCTTTATATGTGTTTGAGGAGAGGCGTTTAGTTTAATCCGAACCACGGTTAGCTAAATTAATTTATAGCGATCCAAACTTTTCAACGACTTCATCAGGGCATGTATGTCATAAAACATTAAAATATAATTATGATAAATGTCATAGTCTCAATAAGGCGCGTCATCATTGTCGAACATATCAACGAATATCGTCAGAATATCGTACTGTTCTGACGAAGAAATTCGCGACCAATCCTTCCTGCCCTGTGGCGGTATTGTCAACACCTCGAGTCTGGAGCACCATCTACTTCGACGTTGTTGTACAGTCGTTGTCAGAGGTTTAGGACCAGTCCACCAATAAAATAATGCTCTTTTTCGTGTACTTTGAATGTTTTAACAGCCATTCTCTAGATTGCTTCAGATTGCGTCATCTTCAACTGCAAATGAAGGAGCTTCGTTCGAGCACCGTACGACAGTCGTGTCACCGATTCCGATGTGTTGACATAGTTTTCTGTTATTTCTCAGTTGCTTCAAAATGGACAAACCAGCCTAACTGACTGAAATTCAATGAGCTCAGATCGTGACCACTCATAACGAAGGGACGAATGTGTGATAAGAAGGACTGCGGTAGGATCACCAACAGGTACACGTAAGGAGATGTGCTCGGCACTGTTAAACAGAAGCACGGACATCAGTCAAATGACAATTAGTCGACATCTCGGCAAAGAATTAAGTATCAAATCTCATAAATCGTTCCCAAAAGTAACTCCTATAATGAAGTTCAAGCGTCTCGTCTTCGCGAGGAAACACGCCATTAGACGTCAGAACAGAGGAGGAAGGTAGTATGAAGGTACCCTTCTCAGATGAATCCACCTTGATATGATGAGTGGTACACGCTGTACCATGAAACACCGACCATGAAACACCGAGTGTCGTGGTATAGGGACCAATGTCTGCAAACGGCATGGCTGGACTGTGCTTTCTTTCTTCCAACGGGAATGACAATGAACGGCCCGAGATATGTCGAAATGTTGAAGGACAAGTTGATTCTATATGCCTGTGCACCAGTGTGAAATACTCGTCTAAGATGGCATAGATCAAATGACATAGATCAAAGTTTGTCACCGAGTTTTTGAAGAAGAATAAAGTTACTGTTCTGGATTGGCTCGAATCGAGAATAAATAGCCCTGATCTCAATTTAGTTGAAAATATAAGGGTTTACCTGAAATTGGACGGGTGATGCTAAACTTGGCAACGAAAACTAGAGATAGACAACTCTGTAGGCCCAGAGATTCTCGTAAAGCTGATTCCTGGTGATAATAGTAAGTAAAGATGTAGTAGTCAAGTAGAACATACATGGTCATGACATAGGCCTATCTGAAAATATTTACAAATTATTTTATAAGGTTTGTGTGCTAAGTCTGTAATAGATATAACATTTTATACCGTAGATTATCATAAAGCAAAATTTTACAATTGCTGCTTTGCGTGAAGTACCTACACAAATAAAATGGCGAAATCGCAAAATAGACGCCACTCTCAAAAACCGTGCGTCTTATCTTCACCACATCCAAACAACCCTCCGATAACATTTAAATGACACGAAATTTGTTTTATTTTACCTTGCAGACGTTTACCTGTTTACCTCATAATTTATAAAGTTATGTTTGCTTACAATGAGGATCAAATTTGGAATTATGGAAGGAAACATCCAGAGAGTAATATGTATATATATATACATATATATATATATATATACATGTGTGTGTGTGTGTGTGTGTGTGTGTGTGTGTGTGTGTGTGTGTGTGTGTGTGTGTGTGTGTGTGTGTGTGTGTGTGTGTGTGTGTGTGTGTGTGTGTGTGTGTGTGTGTGTGTGTGTGTGTGTGTGTGTGTGTGTGTGTGTGTGTGTGTGTGTGTGTGTGTGTGTGTGTGTGTGCATGTACGTATGTGTGTGTGTGTGGGGGATTACGGAAGGAAAACAGATCCATAGTACGCCAAACAAAAAAATAATACAGTCTGTCAACACGGTACAGAAGGATCACTAAAGGACTGTTACAAAACCGTGCGGCTTGGAGGGCCACGATCGCCTACGTCTGTGACAGACACATGCACATTGGCATCTAGAAGAAGAAAAAGCAGACGAAGAAGAAGAAGAAAATGAAGAAGAGCTTCGCAACGTCCATATCGGAAAATAGTTATACGGAACATTTGAAATGTTCATGTTGATGACTGTTTTCTGTGGCATGCTGTGCGGCCTTTTCTCAGTGTTACTTGTTAAAACCAGCTCAATGCGTACAATATAAACACAACAGCTACAAGTCGTGCATAGAATGTAATAAAACTGTCCGGGCCGTGTGCGGTGGACTCTATTGCAGTTGTGCTTCGTGGGCGGGCAGAACATAAACATATATGAGTCTGGCGTTCGTCACATATAATAATTAAGATAGCAACCATTCTATAAGCGATAGGATCGGAATGCTAGATACTGAAAGAAACATGGACATGAATGATAAACGTTGAGGGCAAGTATTCCAACCTGTAACGCCTCCAAAACAATAAAGTAGGGTCCCAACAGAATCAGTTCAGATTGTTCAAACCGTCTCGCATCAGTTATCGTGTGGCCTCTAGCAGTCCGTTTTACTGATAACATGCACGCACGCACGCACGCACGCACGCACGCACGCACGCACGCACACCATGTGCACGCTGTTACAACCGATAATGTAATAATCGCCCGGTAATGTAATAACTACCCGATAATGTAATAAAATCAACCGATAATGTAATAACCACCCTATAATGTAATAACATCAACCGATAATGTAATAAACTTGCTAACCGATAATGTAATAATTTTCAACCGATAATGTAATAAACTCCTCTTGCCTGATAATGTAATAACTTTCGCCTGATAATGTAATAACGTACACATTTCTCGTAGGACTTAGTCGTTTTCGTGGATTTCATGTTGGTTTCTTGTACTTAGTCGATTTCGTCGATTTCGTCGACTTCTTCTATTTCGCAATACCACAACCTTTGCTAGCGGAATCAATTTAGATTACATCCAATATGCTGGTTCCAATTCGGAAGTCATATTTATCCCAGCAGGTCAAGATTTTGAGTTATACATTCTCTTTCCATTTATTAATGACGGGTTGGTGTAATACAACTGTGGG
>OZ024863.1:29596496-29661496 GCA_964017155.1 Oasisia sp. SBJ-2009
GGTTTGATCTCCCATGCACTGCCTTGGTGCAAGAGAACGTGGCAGTTGTACGTACACAACGGGACCAGCAGACCAAAGAACTGCAAACGTGTATTCCTCGGAACACAAATTAGGGCCTTCCGTCCGTCCATCGGATCAGACTAGGCGTTATAACAAGGGTAGCACTCGTAACCCGGGGCGTGTGGACGTAGGGGACATCTACGTGTCATTGTTTTGCACTAAGTTGGCTCGCAACGTTTTGTGTCACTGATTGTGTCACGCCACGGTATGTCACAATGTATTGCACTCTGGAATATAGCTATGATTGCAAACAAAACGTTGCGCACAACGTAACTCAACAATCTGTCCTTTTATATACGATATTTGCCAATCGTGTATAACATAAAGGTGTATCATGTGTAACGAATTGCACTACGAAGCTATGTGTTTCACGTATTTTGGCGTCTAAGAGTTTACTTATTATTATAATTATTATAACGTCGTACTCTCTATCTAATACAACCACATGTCTGACTGTATTCAACGCAATGGTGCATCACGTGTGCTAGAATTGCACCACATAATGGTGAACCACACACAACCACAACTGAAATTGTGCAACTGAGTGTAATATATTTATACAACCACAATCTAATAATAATAATAATATATATATATATATATATATATATATATATATATATATATATATATATATATATATATAATATATATACATACATACGTATTTACATTTAATTAGTCGTATATTTATTTATTCACGCTAGGCATTTCCACTCCAGATGAGGTAAATGCGACGATTTGCCATAATATACGCAGTATATTTGTAAAACACCTCAGATTATCATATTGGCGTCCGACGTATATAAGTTTCACGCTCAAACAATTGAAACCGCAGTATATATGTTATTTCACATCCAGATTAACTACTAAAACTGGCCTAAGAGATTATTCAAGTTTTTTTCCTGATCCAGTTTTGGTCCTGCAACGCAGAAAGTGCACCGTCGGCAATACGATGTCTGTCCACTTTGTTTTAAGCCTGGGGCAAATTAGACACTCTTTGTGTGCCATCGAAAGCTATCCCAACCAAGCTAATGAATGAACGAAAACGGAACGAAATCGAAATCGCGTGACCTGCCGTCGTTCGGTTTGGACTGAGCGCAGGTGCGGTAAGGTACAACACAAGCACGTGTCATCCTCGTCAGTGTCATCATGCTGAATCAGCCTCCTTATGGACCACTTCGTTTATATTATATTGTTCTGACCGTTCAATTTTGGGTTTCGCTGTTGCGTTATGCTTCGCTCCGATCTCTCCTACTGACAACACATGTGGAAGAGTAGCGAAAAATTCCTTTGTAAAAAGCAAGGCGACAACTACACAACATATGATAAGTTTTTGTTACGCAGCTGCTGCTGCAGTTTTTGCAATGATGTAACATCCTGTTATCGCACGAATTCATCATAAACATTACAACATCATTTAACTGGACAATTATTAAACATGAAAATTTCTTCAACGAAATCTTCACTACAACACTACGCGGGAATCGTCCCAAGGATGTGCAAGTATGTTATTATTAAAATCACGAGAAATACTTGCAAAATTTGTCAGGAAATTGCACATACGATTTCATTAATTATTAAAATAATTTGAACAGTTTACCCAAACAAATGTAACTTTTGTAGACTGATTAATTTTAATAAATAAATAAAATAGTTTGAACTTAGTGCTGTGCAATCCGTGCGTATCACGAATGCGCTCGCTAGTTATAGGTGTTTGCAATATCATAACCCGTGGAAGTCGGCAATCCGAACATCGTTGACACATTCCATTCCATTCCATTTACAAAATGACCGGATGGCGTAACGAGGTTCCATGGTAATTTTCGAGGTCCGGATTGACGATTTCCGTGGCAGTGGGCACTGGGCAGTGTCAGACTCACCTGGTCAAGCTTCGGCTGCGGCGATGACCGGTCGAAATTCCTGACGAACAGTTTGGCGCCGAACATCAGTGCCTCTGGGAGCTTCATCGTTTTCTCGGGCTAGAAACTAGTCATGAATTCTCTCGTCCCTCACTGAACCCGCGTTCCCTCTGCCTCGCCGTCCCTTGGCAGATGGTGCAAGGGAAGACTGTGATAGGCTGCCGTCGAACCAACATCAACACGGCCGACAAATGAGTTCAGTAACGATTACTATTTGATTATTTACCGCCCCCCATCTAACGGCAGCGCCCGTGATACCGAGACTCATAACAGAGCGGGTTGGTTGATAAACCGAGTCTCTTGCCCCGGGGCGCGTTCAACGGCGCCCTTTTAGTTTCTGGGCCCTCCGGGGTCACTCTAATACTCGGGTCCGCCAGCCACCTTTCACGCCGACTGTTGTTAGCTCAACCTAAGATAGTATGTAATCGGACATTCACATCGACGCGGGTATAATACAGTAACTGTGCTTCGGCGTTGCTGTTATATAAAGAGCCGAGCTCGGAATACAGCGTTTTTCAAAACCCGACACAGCCGCGACTCTCGACTGGCCGCTAGCCAGGTACGCCCACGACGTGGGTGGTCTCGCCATGTCGGGAACCCGAGCAATTGACTCGCTTGTGTATGCGTAGCGGCAGATGCCGTGATGCCGGGCGCTTGTGGAAGTCGGCGTTCGACTCTGCGTGTTTACATAACGGGTTAGCGGTAAAAGTCACCGCCTGAGTAAGACCGTCGAGTCGTGTCTGTGCATTGCAGCACACGTCGACAAAAACCAGGGTCCAGGCGGACGACCCAAGATGCGCAATTGCCACGGCCCCGGTCGCGCAAACGGCGCGAGACGGGTGGGTGACTCGATTATATCAGCGAGTTTCGTCAGCGTAGCGTTTTATAAGTAAACTTCGCAGGTGCCGCTGCATTGTTATGCAAAACGGACTCACGTATAGTCGTCTCATCAATAAACATGGCGGGTATTGAGGAAAGACAGTTTCCTATGCGTATGCCCGCGGTGTTGCTGTTCAGTGCAACGCAGATGGACGAAACTAGCTTCCTGAAAATATATTGGGAGGGATGCACTCGGACAAAAGTCCCCTCGATCTCGCTATTTTTAAGTACGCCTGATGTCATCGGGATGCAAACACTGAAACTCTGGCCCCCATATCTTTTCCGAGAACCGAGACGCGCCATTGCTAATGAACCTAACTATTTTTAGTAACGTGATTCGACAGTGAACAATGTCTACAATGCATTCTAAGAACTGCAGTCCCAATCCATTTATGGTGGTCTTTAGTTGTCACTTGTGAAGAACGAACATTTCGAATGTGGACATTAATTGACCGCAGAGATTTGATTGCCATTAATTCGAACTAACGTTACGTGCAGTACGGTAGGTACACGTCTGGGTGTTACAGTGTCTGACGTGAGAATATGCTCTCTCTTCAAACCACTGTAAAAGCATTTCAATGTTTTCTATTAAGACTAATTATCAGCTTTATAAGCTTATAAGATTTCAAAGCACGCACGCATGCACGCACGTATGCACTCACGTAACGTAATGTACACAATGACATTTGTATATTATAAATGTTATGCATTTATTAATTAATACAGTTTTAGTTTATTAAACTGGTTTTCGATATTATTTTTAATTTTTAACTATTCACGCATTTCTGGGCACTAGCAGGCACACGTGCAGGTACACACGCACACGCGCGCGCAAACACACGCACTCGCACACATACACATGCGCACGCGCACGCGCACGCACACGCACACGCACACGCACACGCACACGCACACGCACACGCACACGCACACGCACACGCACACGCACACGCACACGCACACGCACACGCACACGCACACGCACACGCACACGCACACGCACACGCACACGCACACGCACATACATGCGGTAGACAGTAATAGATGGCGACAAAGCAATACGTATCGACTACTACAACTATGACTTTTGCAAACCAGACGTCGGATCATGGCGACTGTTGGGCGGGGTTTCCAACTGCATCAAGTGGCCCACTAACCACCCCCTCCAGACTCGCCATAACCCTCTAACTGCATTGCTTGCAAATCACCTAAAATTGCACCTCTTGTCGAAAAAGCGGGAGGAGGACATATATTTGGTGTCCATCTCACACTCTCGTTTCTTACACCAATAAATAAAGTTAGTTTTCCACATTTATCGTATAAACGGGAACAACACCATCGACACAGTGTAGTAGTGTTCCTGTTTCGACGTTGCAATACGCAAGAGTTATTGGAAAACAAATCGTATTAGGCCCTATATATATATATATATATATATATATATATATATATATATATATATATATATATATATATATATATATATATATATATATATATATATATAGAGCCTAATACGATTTGTTTTCCAATAACTCTGTGCTCTGTGTGAGGGACGTTACGACACTCTCAGTGCTCCGTGTGAGGGACATTACGACACTCTCAGTGCATTATATGAGGGACGTTACGACACTCTCAGTGCATTATATGAGGGACGTTACGACACCCTCAGTGCATTATATGAGGGACGTTACGACACCCTCAGTGCACTATATGTGGGCCGTTACGACACCCTCAGTGCATTATATGAGGGACGTTACGACACCCTCAGTGCATTGTATGAGGGACGTTACGACACCCTCAGTGCATTGTATGAGTGACGTTACGACACCCTCAGTGCATTGTATGAGGGACGTTACGATCCCCTCAGTGCATTGTATGAGGGACGTTACGACACCCTCAGTGCATTGTATGAGGGACGTTACGACACCCTCAGTGCTCTGTATGAGGGACGTTACGACACCTCAGTGCTCTGTGTGGGGGACGTTACGACACCCTCAGTGCTCTGACCATGCAACCCTGCGGTGCAATTAGAAATTCCATAGGTGTAAATACCATTATATCAATTATTTATGTGGACACGTCAACTCGAAATTCCATATATGTAAATAGCATTATATCAATTATGTAAGGTGCTAGTGGGAATTCGCACGCACAAAGAGTACATGAATAAACAGTCCGCACAAAGCGTGTACATTCTTGACACGCTACGCCTGACATATCAAAAACATGATCGCCAACCCGAATAAAACAAGACTAACCTGTGGTCGGTGCGTCATGAAAGCAGACCACTGAAGGTTTTGCTGCAATCTGGCGGAAATATCAAAGTAATGAAGAAGTCAGACGAGATCAACTGGACGCGGAGGAACAGATGCGAGACAGGCGGCACATGGTCGTCGAAGATGATCGCCACAAAATACTATCGCGTTCGCCATTATAGCGTTTCTTGCGTGCCACCAAAATACTGTCATGAGACGTTCTTTCCATTTCACCGAAGGCGAAAAATACTTCCAAACATGATACCCTTCATTCTGCACCGACCAGCCGTTGACATACCCGTTGTCGGTGGTACATTGTTACCACATCACTTAAAAACCTGCCTCAACAGATTTAGCCAATCACGAATCCGGTTATTTTTTGTCCACTTATTCGATTATTGTGTGTGCGTGCGTGCGTGCGTACGTGGGTACGTGCGTGCGTGCGAGTGGGTGCACGTGTGAGTGTCCGAGCAGGCGTTCGCAGATTAAAATTATAAATAATACACAGGACCAGTTTAATAAAATAAAATTGTGTTAATTAATAATTGTTTAATATTAACAATATACACAGTTTATTATGTCTGGTGGATTGCCAAAATAAGTTGCCGAGCTGATATTTTAGAATTTATATTTGAGTAAAAACTAAATTACTTAATGGTTTATATGATAATTAAAATAAACATCGCACAAACGAGCGTGCACGTCTTGGTGGATGAACAAACCAGGTAACCTAAGTAGACGATAGACAGGTTGTTGTCACGATACGACTGGACCAGCTCTCACTGTGTCATCAACACAAGACTGTGTCATCAACACACGACTGTGTCATCAACACACGACTGTGTCATCAACCCACGACTGCACTATTAACACGCGACTGCGCCATCAACACACGGCTGTGTCATCAACCCACGACCGCGGCATCAACACACGACTGTGTCATTAACACACGACTGCACTATTAACACGCGACTGCGCCATCAACACACGACTGTGTCATCAACACACTACTGCGCCATCAACACACGACTGCGCCATCAACACACGACTGCGTCATCAACACACGACTGTGCCACCTTGATCAAAACAACGAACATTTATTGTCATGAAACGATTTTTGAATCAGGGTAAAGTAAACAAAATTTAATTAACAACGGATATACGCCGTGTTGCGCGAAAACGCCCGACGTGCATTGTGTACAGCCGGCAAACGGCGAATGGCAATGGGCGTCGGTGCAGAATTAAATGACCCATTTACTTTTTCACAGGTAAAAAAAAACTACTTTTCCAGGGACTTCCTCCGTGGGCGGATAAAAGGCAGGTGAATCGCGTATACATGTGGTCTGCGGTGAGCATCGCAGGAGCCAGCTAGGAGCGAACGTGGGTCAGGGACAGGGAGGTCCTATCGTTACCTCGATCTCGTTACAACATTCCCGTACACACCCCGTTATCAGACATCACGATCTTACAGACATGTATGGTGTGGTCGACTTTTTATCGCAAAATCAAGTCACGCGGTGTCATTTATATCTCGGCCGTTCAAAATGTAATGGACCACAATACGAATACTAATGTTGATCGCCATATGCTCAAATACGTTGTCTTTACGTTACTTGCAAGCGGCGAGAACGTTATTTTATGGGTGTCATGAATACCTCAACATAATCAACTTTGTCCAGTACTAGAAATTATCAACAACTGGTCACAACTGTCCAAATCAGCTTTTTTATCCGCAAATTAATACATTGAAATATCCAGGTATGTTTCAAGAAACTCAAGCTTATTCACACACATTAGGGCGGTACATAGTGTAGGTAAACTAGGTATACGCACCAATGCATGCACGCACGCACGCACGCACGCACGCACGCACGTACGCATGCACGCACGCACGCACGTTTTACATGATATTATAACACCTCTAAAAACCCACTTTGCTCGAGGGATTAACAATCCGATTATCTGGCGCACATCTTCACGACATACTAATCGCATGTGTCATTTTTTCAAAGATGTGTTGCCAAACAGTCGGCCAATTAATCGCTCGTAAAAACGTGCCATGATATGATATGACATGCTGTATGTTTAGCACCCACAACCCGTTTCAATTTTCACAACCGTGTCTTGTATATGGTTAGAAATACCTATGGCTTAGATGGCGTCACCTTCAGATTCAGCAATTACCCGACTGTTCAACAGCTGCTGCAAACCACACTAGCCACTAGATAACTAATGACACGCTAACAATAGGCGTCATTCACGGTGGCCGGGAAAATGCATTACGTTTTTATGACTTGTTATGTGAACATTTCAACACCTCTCAACACCGCCGTGTGTGGTGTAAGTGACAGAGATATAGAAAGCTTTTCGCACCCTTCGGCGTTCTGGTCATCAGGTCCACATTCCTTAAATAGTACCTGAAACTGAAAGGCATGATAGTGACACCTAGCGATCAAGTCATTCGTTATTATGATTACTCATCCCCCGTAAAGTGGCGCCACCCATCGTCAGTTGTCTTTGACATTAATCGCTCACACTGCTTAGTTTGATTTTATCGACAATTTTATAAGCATACTCACGCGCCAGCTGCCGATTAGGTCGATATCAACCTTCCATGCTTCTGACATATCCCTTTGCAAAACTCGTCTTTTAACCACGCCCAATAAAATTGCTCACGAAGAGAATAATATCATATGCTATTAGTTTGCGTGATTTCAGCCATATGCTGAAATCACGCAAAATGATATGACATAGCACGTGTTACATGCTATGTTTAGGATGCGAATGGATCATTATATTGGTATTCCCACAGGTTGTGTATCCATCTTCAAAGTGGGGCAGGTATTTGCGGTGTTCCCTCAGCTGACGAAGTAGAAACTGGCGAAGTTAATTGCTATAATTTTATAATTCAACTCCGCTCACTTCCACGGTTTGCGGAGACGACCAGCCAGCTAAATGAATTGGTGTGCATGATATAGGGACCTATACTGTACGTATGGCTAACAGACATGGGGGTCAAATACATTGAAATGTATTTAAATACAAATACAAATACTTTTGAAGGATTCAAATACAAATACTTTTAAATGCAAATGTATTTAAATACAAATACTTTTGAAAAGTATTTCAAATACTTTTTCAAATACTATCAAGCAGTTCATCTAGTTTATTGCTATTGTCTAAGTTGTCTGGTTACATTCAGTGGTCTAGTATCTATCTGGCTACTGCCCAGTGTTCAGTGTTCACTCTTGCCGAGTTCACTAATTTATAATAATTTATCTACAAAACAGTTATTGGTTAACTTCACAATTATTTAATTATTATATATAAATTTTAATGTTTGTTATTCAATATTTAAATAATGTAAAATAATATCTCATCTTTATACTTCTAAAATTGTCAGTTATATCACCCAGGATGGTGGAAGTTAGTACTTATATGGGATAGTGCAAAGTCCTGCTGCAAGCTAATAGAATGCAATGTTCCTTTTAATCATACCTCCACACCCTTTACACACAATCATGGCAATGTGGACAGAACCCACAGCCAAGCTTTCCATTCATTCACTGAGGATCACTTAACAAGATCTGACTTGAATTGGGTTCTCCATTTATCATCTGTACCAATTAGGCTGCCATGCACACTGGGCTCAGTGATGTTTGAACAAAGTCCACTGTGGCTTATTTAATTGGGGATACCTGGCTTGAACAAAGGGCTTGCTGAACCAAGCCAGGCTTTTCCTCTATCACACAAAGGGAATTGGTTAGCTATTTTCTAGCTATTTAAAATTGCAATAAGTATACACATTTGAAAAAGTATTTGAAAAAGTATTTGAAAAGTATTTGAAATATCAAATACTTTAGGAAAGTATTTAAATACAAATACAAATACTTTCAATTCCTAAATGTCAAATACAAATACTTTAAAAAAGTATTTAAATAAGTCTTTAAAAAAAAGTATTTAAATAAGTCTTTTAAAAACTTTTGCTATAGTTTACATAACATACAGTGACCGACAGCAACCCCTTGAGACACACTATACAATGAAGCACCCTATACAATGTATCATTCATAGTTGTTTTAACCATTTTAATTGACCACCACTTTAAAGAGATTTTTGGGGGAGCACATTGTGAGCACTACAGCAGAATATCTCATGTACTATACTCGCAATTAAGAGCAGAAAATGACGATGAAGAAGTCCGCAGAAGAATCATTTTAAGAAGAACAAAAGCAACAAGACAAATAAAGGGAGACTAGCAAGAGGGAGAAGAAAATAGAGGAGGAATAAGAAGAAAGGAAGACGGATAACAAAAGGAAGGGAAGTAAAGGAGGAAAAAGACGATGGAGAGGAAGAAGGAAAAGTGATGAATTTATACTAAATTAATGCCATCACATTAATTGACGTTACTTCGTATTATTATAAAAAAAAGTATGCAAATACTGGAATATTGTCATGCGTTAGCTTAACCAAGTGTGTGTATTTAATTGAATAATTAATGGCTATTACACAATGGTTAACATTGTAAACATGCTACGCAAAGCTACAAGTAAAATAAATTACAATTACAAACACACATACAGTTTATATTTACTGTATGCATATCTTGTCTTCTGCTTAACTTTTTTATCAATCAGTTATTCAGTAAATATAATGCTACGTGTTCGCTATGCAGTATTAATGAAGTCGATAATGTAAAGAAATCAAAAATATAAACATTACGCTCACACGTAAGCCTTCGTCGATGACGTTTAAAATTACGCATATATCGATGACGTCACCATACATGCTTACAAATCAGCCATTTTCGAAGCTGTAGCTGGGACGAACACAGCAGAGGGAGCGTCAGAAAATATTGACTTAAATAGTTATTGTAATATAGCCACGCAATATGTCGACAGCGGAAGATCAGAAGTACGTATTTATTTGACATGATTAACTAACTAATAATTGTATTCCAGAGGTTACATCTGTAGTGGTTTAGTTCTCAGTTATAAACGGACGCATTGTCGGCTCAGTCAAAACCACCGAATCATTCATTCGTTCAATTTCACTTTGTCATTCTTCTCCGATGCAGAATAACAGTTCCTTTATAAAGGCACTCGGCTGTTTGCTGGAAAAGTTTTGTAATGCAATTATTTTATTTCTAAGGTTTATCTAGTATGTTGTATTCGAGTGGTGCTTATTCGCTGCGAAATCGTTAAAATCCCATATTTATTAACGTCGACTCATTGACTGAGCGATAATAAACACATCAGCTGACATGTAGACAAAGGCAGTACGGCACTCTGAGCAAAATGTCCACTTTTCTTATAATAAAAATACTTGATGTGACTTCTTCGATGTAAAACCAATTGTTGTTTTAATGCCTTTCAAGTATTGTCGATCCAGCATAGTATATTTAAATATGTTGGTGCACAAGGTTGAAGGTAACATAAGATAACATTTAGTAAATATTAAATATCTGCTATGAATTAAGTACCAAACAAAACACTTTTTGACCTGTTTTTTGTGTGCAAAATTATAACACGTATTAATAGGATTATTTGAAAGATTTAATTTAAAAGCTGTTAATTAAGATGTGTGTGAAGTTTTGTCATAAACATTTACACCTGTTTAAAGGAATTTTAATTGAAGTCTTGCTTAGAACTATGTTGTGCTTTGTAGTCGAGAAGATTTGGCAACAGCCATTCTTCGGAGCAAGTCACGACCAAATCGACTGTGCGTGGAAGAAGCCATCAATGAGGACAATTCAGTTGTCTCACTCTCACAGGTATATTGATAATAATTCAAATTAAGCAATTTGTTTTTCTGTATTTTTTGTTCCTGAGGTTTCTACAGTTTGAGTATAGTAATGCCTTGCATCGTGTTCTTAATGAAAAAAGACAATAAAAGTATTACAAATTACTACAATGCATTGAGAATAAAAAACTACACTTTTACATTCATGGGGTACTAAAATTATATTGATGACAATGATAAACAATGAAAATACATAACATGGCATGTCACTGGAGAGTGTATTTTTTAGGTGTATTTTTTTCTGGAAAAAATTATGTTTAATCTAACTATTTTTAAAACTCATTAAAACAAAAAATGTAAACCACTGAAATAATACTGTTTTACCATGCAACAAAAAGGTTATACAATTTTATCTGTAAGAATCTCAATTTCATATATCTTGTAATTGTGCAGGGTAAAATGGACGAGCTGCAACTGTTCCGTGGTGACACAGTGCTGATCAAAGGCAAGCGTCGCCGTGAGACAGTCTGTATTGTGTTGTCTGATGACACCGTTGGTGATGAGAAAATCCGTATCAACAGATGTGTGCGGAACAATCTACGAGTTCGACTTGGTGATATTGTCAGGTAAGTGGACATGCCTTGTCTGAATGTTGTGTTTTGGTGATTTTATAAAAAAATCTTTTTTTCTATGTTTTATAATACAGCAGTCCCTCTCTTCAGCGGACACTCCTGTATCCAAACAAAAGTGTCCCTACATTGCAGGTGACATAATTTTTTAGTCGCTGTTTTTGCCTCTGGACCCTAATTGTGCGCATCATTTATGACAGAGAAGTTGTTAACCATAAATATGAAGAACGTTAAAAAAGGAAAAAAAGACATTAACAAAAACCAGTGTTAATACCCCAAATAAAAAATATCCATGTTAATTTGATATAAAAATGTTTGTTCCAGTTTGTTGTTTTAAAAAGAAGACATGGTTATAGATCAATAAATAATGTCCAGTAAGCATGAAAAGCAGCAGCATCTATATGATATTTTATTACACAACTAACATAATCTTTACACTTGAACATGGCATTTATTTGTTGTGAGCCAAACTAAGCCATGGTGACTGAGGTATGATGGGAGATATTTAAATCAGCATGCTTTCGTATGTTGATAATAACAAGAATATGTTTTTCATTTACATGTCTAATATATTCAAATAATAATGCTTAGCCAAAGAGCACATACATTTAAAAACATACAGATGTAGTGTAGATGCATGGATGGACATTATTTGTAAAGATGTGAATGGATTGCACTTCGTTCTACAAGATTGGAACGTATGCGATGGGCGATAATAGGGTATCGAAGCTGTTCGCGGGAGCTCAAATAAAGCTTATAAACAATTTCAACGACAGGCAAGGGGTATGCATTGCACCTAGGTATTGATTAGACTGCTTTCAATGATCAGTCATCTAAATAAGAAGTGATTTAAATAACTCCAATTCAGGGCATTGTTCAGTTTGTTGTCCGCCCTGCCAATGTCTGTGAGCATTAGCTCAGCCTGCAGACGCGATTGCAATTAGTTAACAGGCATTCCCATTGTCCGGTGACACAGAAAAACACCCAAGACAATAGCCAGCCATAAATAAAACCAGTTATCCACTCCCAGTTGGGTAAATTAGGTAAAATTTGTTTGTGTTTAGTTAAGTGAAAACGGGGAGATTTGCGGCGCTGTCCGCCGCCATTTTGTAAATAAAATATTTCGAACGATTTTTTTTTAATTAATGCTTGATGTCCGCCTTAGCAGGGAATGAAAACCAAAATATCTTGTCCGCTGTCCGCGTCCACCAGGTGTCCCCTCATCAGAGGGACATTAACATGGTAGAACAGTTCGTACATTGAGATAGTGTCCCGACATAGCAGGTGTCCACTCATCAGAGGGTCCGGTAAAGGGAGGGACTGCTGTATATCTATAAGAAATGTTCTACATTTTCACTTAGAATTTTTGTAATAAGGCATATTTTTTTTACAGATTTCTGTGGCAGGGGTTTATGCAAGATAACATTTTTGGGTGTGCACATAGATTTAAATGAAGGTACAAACACCCATTTTCAAGGCATAACTGACAATATCTAGGGTTTTTGAAGTTTTTTGTTGCTACATTTTTTACCCGTCCACAAATATTTCTACCTAACCATAACCCGTCTTACCCAGCCAAATGATGGGTAGATGGGTCTCTGCATAAAGCTATTGTCTGTGGTATGGCCTCAGACAACTATTGTTGTGATGAGAAGCAAACTTTCACAAAATTGTAAAAAATGTCTATATTTCCCTAGAGTGCACTAAAGATATCCAGATCTTGATACAAATTTGATCAGTTTAGCCTAATACAACGACAGCATAATTGGATGCTTCTAACAATGACTCATGTGTTAACGCTGGCAGTGAAGTGTTAGTTAGGGGAATACCCACCATCACTAGAGAGCACACTTTCACTTTCTGTTTGACACTCCACATGGTTAATACAGTTCTCAGGGGTACAAACTGGCGTCAGTGATGACTCATTGATGTCACTTTCACTTTCTGTTTGCTAATTTTAGGGCCCACCAGATATCCATCCATCATTACTTGTTTGTTATTATGATTTCCATACATTTCCTGTGATGTTTAAAGTTAGTGTATGTTATATATGTATATGTGTATATATATATATATATATATTATATATATATATATATCTTGCAGCTAAGATAAATGATTTATATATAATTTATATAATGTGTTATTTGAAATATTATTAGCAACATCATAAATGCAACAACTAAATCCATATGTAAATAGAGAATCTCTCACACAGCCAGAGCTTTCATGGGAGTAATTTGTCTGTCTAAAACTAGGGTAGTAATGTCATCTCTCCCGGAAGGCAGTTTTATTTACTTAGATATGTTTCTGCTTGCAGCATCCAGGCATGCCCAGACGTGAAGTACGGCAAGCGAGTACACGTGCTGCCCATTGACGACACTGTGGAAGGTCTCACAGGGTTAGTCTTCATCCTGTAGTGTTTAAATGTTCTCCTGGCATTTCTCCACCACAGTTGAAGAAGGACCTCTTAGCCTGTGTCTGTTCATCTTGTATTTTCATGTCATCTTCATGCAGACATCTAGTAAATTTGCACACTGAAAGCTGGACAGATGGGAATGGGTAAATGAAGTTGTTGCATATTTTTTTTAACAATAATTATATTTGATTCATTTTTGTTTAACAATAATACTAACAGGTATTATCACAGCCCATATTTTTTAGCGAAGTTGAATACAAACATAGAGATAAAATATCTAGTTTCAAAAGTTGTTGCAATTAAAAATTTAAGAAGTCCTTAAAAGTGGTAGAATTCTATAAATTTAGTTTCTTGTCTTATTAGTCAACTGTTGCAGCTTTTGTCAATTGTGAAATGCTGTAACTTAAATGGTTGTTTCTTTTGTAGAAACCTGTTTGAGGTGTACTTGAAGCCCTACTTCCTGGAGGCGTATAGACCCATCCACAAAGGCGACATTTTCCTCGTGCGTGGTGGCATGAGGGCGGTAGAGTTCAAGGTAGTCGAGACAGACCCCTCTCCATACTGCATTGTTGCCCCCGACACCGTGATACATTGTGAGGGTGAACCGGTGAAGAGAGAGGTATGGCCCACATTGTGTGCATGTCAAACGTAGCTCATCAGCATTATTTTTATCAATGTTAGATGATTATTTTAAAACACATATTCAGGGTTGATATCAGTTTTGTTGTAGTCCTATTCATTTTGAAGTTGCACATCAAAATGTCTATAATTTCAAATATGTTTTTTTTTACACAATTAAAAATGGCAGATGGTTTCATTATATAGCTTTAGGCAGAGACTCGTTCACCCATCATTTGGATGGGTAAAAACGAATATGGACGGGTAGAAATATGGGTGGCCGGTTAAAAAATGAAGGAGAAAAAAGTCTTCCAAAACCATAGATATTGGTAGTTATGCCTTGAAAGTGAGTATAAATGGTGTCACGTGTATGTTTGTAGTCCTTTTCTGGTCAAAAAAATACATTTAACATGTGTGACTGGCAATAATTTGATCATGCATAAAGCCCTGTTTCATTCCATCAATAGGTGGACAGCTGTGTAATAAGCTGAGTGTTTACAGGAGGAGGAGGAGGCTCTCAATGAGATTGGCTACGACGACATCGGAGGTTGTCGCAAGCAGCTGGCCCAGATCAAGGAGATGGTGGAACTGCCGCTGCGCCACCCACAGCTCTTCAAGGCCATCGGTGTCAAGGTAACATTCACAACTTACATGTCTACTTGATGCACACCACTGGGATTGGTGTTTGACTGTTGTCTTGTTTCAATCTACCACGGTATGTAAAGTGTTGAATGTAACATTATTGTAATGTACTTGTTTTTTGGTTTGGATATATGCATCTGAAATTTAAGCAAAAATATTTGGCTGAACACACTGACCCATACATCATAGAAATTACACATTTAATTTTATTTGGGGTAATTGACCCATGGTTGTCTTACATTACGAGTGCCTACATTAAGATAATTTAAACTGGTTTTCTGCAGGGAGATGCACTAAAGTCGGAAAGACTGGATAGTCTGAGATACTGAAAACTGTGCTTAGTTGCTATATAGGAAGTTGCCATTTTGATAGCACAATCACGTTTCTTTTGCAACAGCAGAGTTTTGTTATAGACCACTTGTGTATTTCTTGCAGCCACCGCGAGGCATCTTGCTGTACGGTCCGCCTGGAACTGGCAAGACACTGATTGCTCGTGCTGTCGCCAACGAGACTGGGGCCTTCTTCTTCCTTATCAATGGTACACTTACACTAGTGCTACTCGTTAATGTTATCACTGATACCCAACTATAAACGGTCGTTTGTGCTGTCAAATATTGAAGGCTGTGTTTATTCAGTCATGTGTGCTTGTCAGGACCTGAGATAATGAATAAACTGTGGTGTTTATGCCATTATGTGTATTTGTCAGGGCCTGAGATCATGAGTAAGCTGTGGTGTTTATGCCGTCATGTGTGTTTGTCAGGGCCTGAGATCATGAGTAAGCTGTGGTGTTTATGCCGTCATGTGTGTTTGTCAGGACCTGAGATCATGAGTAAGCTGTGGTGTTTATGCCGTCATGTGTGTTTGTCAGGGCCTGAGATCATGAGTAAGCTGTGGTGTTTATGCCGTCATGTGTGTTTGTCAGGGCCTGAGATCACGAGTAAGCTGTGGTGTTTATGCCGTCATGTGTGTTTGTCAGGGCCTGAGATCATGAGTAAGCTGTGGTGTTTATCCCGTCATGTGTGTTTGTCAGGGCCTGAGATCATGAGTAAGCTGTGGTGTTTATGCCGTCATGTGTGTTTGTCAGGGCCTGAGATCATGAGTAAGCTGTGGTGTTTATGCCGTCATGTGTGTTTGTCAGGGCCTGAGATCATGAGTAAGCTGTGGTGTTTATGCCGTCATGTGTGTTTGTCAGGGCCTGAGATCATGAGTAAGCTGTGGTGTTTATGCCGTCATGTGTGTTTGTCAGGGCCTGAGAGCATGAGTAAGCTGTGGTGTTTATGCCGTCATGTGTGTTTGTCAGGGCCTGAGATCATGAGTAAGCTGTGGTGTTTATGCCGTCATGTGTGTTTGTCAGGGCCTGAGATCATGAGTAAGCTGTGGTGTTTATGCCGTCATGTGTGTTTGTCAGGGCCTGAGATCATGAGTAAGCTGTGGTGTTTATGCCGTCATGTGTGTTTGTCAGGGCCTGAGATCATGAGTAAGCTGTGGTGTTTATGCCGTCATGTGTGTTTGTCAGGGCCTGAGATCATGAGTAAGCTGTGGTGTTTATGCCGTCATGTGTGTTTGTCAGGGCCTGAGATCATGAGTAAGCTGTGGTGTTTATGCCGTCATGTGTGTTTGTCAGGGCCTGAGATCATGAGTAAGCTGTGGTGTTTATGCCGTCATGTGTGTTTGTCAGGGCCTGAGATCATGAGTAAGCTGTGGTGTTTATGCCGTCATGTGTGTTTGTCAGGGCCTGAGATCATGAGTAAGCTGTGGTGTTTATGCCGTCATGTGTGTTTGTCAGGGCCTGAGATCATGAGTAAGCTGTGGTGTTTATGCCGTCATGTGTGTTTGTCAGGGCCTGAGATCATGAGTAAGCTGTGGTGTTTATGCCGTCATGTGTGCTTGTCAGGGCCTGAGATCATGAGTAAGCTGTGGTGTTTATGCCGTCATGTGTGCTTGTCAGGGCCTGAGATCATGAGTAAGCTGTGGTGTTTATGCCGTCATGTGTGTTTGTCAGGGCCTGAGATCATGAGTAAGCTGTGGTGTTTATGCCGTCATGTGTGCTTGTCAGGGCCTGAGATCATGAGTAAGCTGTGGTGTTTATGCCGTTATGTGTGTTTGTCAGGGCCTGAGATCATGAGTAAGCTGTGGTGTTTATGCCGTCATGTGTGTTTGTCAGGGCCTGAGATCATGAGTAAGCTGTGGTGTTTATGCCGTCATGTGTGTTTGTCAGGGCCTGAGATCATGAGTAAGCTGTGGTGTTTATGCCGTCATGTGTGTTTGTCAGGGCCTGAGATCATGAGTAAGCTGTGGTGTTTATGCCGTCATGTGTGCTTGTCAGGGCCTGAGATCATGAGTAAGCTGTGGTGTTTATGCCGTCATGTGTGTTTGTCAGGGCCTGAGATCATGAGTAAGCTGTGGTGTTTATGCCGTCATGTGTGTTTGTCAGGGCCTGAGATCATGAGTAAGCTGTGGTGTTTATGCCGTCATGTGTGTTTGTCAGGGCCTGAGATCATGAGTAAGCTGTGGTGTTTATGCCGTCATGTGTGTTTGTCGGGGCCTGAGATCACGAGTAAGCTGTGGTGTTTATGCCGTCATGTGTGTTTGTCGGGGCCTGAGATCATGAGTAAGCTGTGGTGTTTATGCCGTCATGTGTGTTTGTCAGGGCCTGAGATCACGAGTAAGCTGTGGTGTTTATGCCGTCATGTGTGTTTGTCAGGGCCTGAGATCATGAGTAAGCTGTGGTGTTTATGCCGTCATGTGTGTTTGTCAGGGCCTGAGATCATGAGTAAGCTGGCCGGTGAGTCGGAGAGCAACCTGAGGAAGGCCTTTGAGGAGGCTGAGAAGAATGCCCCAGCCATCATCTTCATTGACGAACTGGACGCCATTGCTCCCAAGAGAGAAAAGGTAGCGGTCTTAAAACTGTTTTTCGCTAGCAACATTTGGTGTTCTAGGTAGCATTGCAGACTGCGCCACCTACTGGTGACCCTGTTGTTGATGTGTAGTGCGTTTGAAATGAGGGATAATAGCCAAGGGTGATGGAATTGGTGGAAGTGCCATTAACCAAAACATTGACTAGAATGTATGAACTTTTTGTATACCTAACATGATGTGATATAATTAATTTTAATGAACCCTTTGGGGTGGAACAATGTTGCAATGATGGTGGCCTTATTTTTAAGGGATTACCTTAATTTACTTATTTAGTTATTGTACAGACAGAAAGGTTTCACTTGTATCTTATCAGTGGATTAATGTATCAGTGGTTTGGCCCCCTCCCTTTAGGATGTCACTATGACAAAGCAGTGAATGGTGGACATGTGTTTCTGGTCTAGACTGCACTGACATACTGTATGTTTGGTTGTAGACACATGGTGAAGTGGAGCGCCGCATCGTGTCACAGCTGCTGACACTCATGGATGGCCTCAAACAGCGCTCACACGTCATTGTCATGGCTGCCACAAATCGTCCCAACAGTATCGACCCAGCCCTCCGCAGATTTGGTGAGTTCATTGTTCAATGTGTCTGTAAATTATGTGAGTACACAATAGTCTCATGGTGGTATTTGTAACATTGGTAATTTGGTATTACAGAAATCATGAAAGTTTAGATATTAAAGAATTGTTTGTAAAATGTTATTTAATGACATTTTCACAGCTTAGGGAAACATTTTCAAATCAATGACTTTATTCAGTATAATAGTCAGTGGCAAAATGACACCTGGCGAGTGTTTGAACAACATTTCTTTTTGTCCTGAATTTGTCACAGGAAAAGATCTTGTTGTTTTTATGTATTCATCTTAAATAGATCCGCCTGAATCCTTGCTCATCAAATCACAATTTGGAACATATTTTGTCCACATTTAGGAGGTTTTTTACAACAATTCTTTGACGTGACATTTATTGTTATCTATCGCATGGTTGTAGGACGATTTGACCGAGAGGTGGACATTGGCATTCCGGACCCAACTGGGCGTCTTGAAATCCTGCGCATCCACACAAAGAACATGAAGCTGGCTGATGATGTCGACCTCGAACAGGTAGACATATTCATCGTTAATTGGAAAACCAGTCAGTGTAAACTTGTAATTCCATAGACAGCATCTGACAGTTGAGAATAAACAAAGAAATAAAACATTATTAATTTGTAAAAATGATGCTTACCCTTTGTATGCTGACCATTGGGGGTCTCCCGTACTGGGGTTTCCCATGGGGTAATAATGTGGTAATGATCACAAACAATGTTTATGTGTATGTTGGTGTTTGTTCATTTTGCATAATGTGGTAGCCCCAACTTCCAGGTAATGTCCCACATGTTGTATAGTGGAGTGTGTTTGTGAGTACATGCAGTAGAAGTCTACCACTTACTATCTACCCACCCCATGCCTATAGGTAGCCGCAGAGAGCCATGGCCACGTGGGTGCTGATCTGGCTGCCCTGTGCTCGGAGGCGGCCCTGCAACAGATCCGTGAGAAGATGGACCTCATTGACTTGGAGGATGACTCGATCGATGCCGCAGTCCTCGACTCACTCGCTGTCTCACAGGCCAACTTCAGGGTGAGTTTAGTACAGTTTGAAAGTTACCGCCGCCAGCATATATATATTCAGGGCGGTAGTGATGTCAGTGTTTAGGGAGAGGTGCCAGAGATTAATTTCCTTGGATCTGAAGTGTATTGTCTAGTCTGCTGTGTGTTGTAGTATTGTCTAGGTGTACTATAAGATGTGACTGAGATGGGTACACATCTGCCGTGTGTTTTGTACTATTGTCTAGATGTCTGCCATGTGTTGTAGTTTTGTCTAGCCATGCTATAAGTTGTGATGAGGAGCCTACACGTCCTCCATGTGTTTTGTACTGTTGTCTACACAACTGCTGTGGTTTGTAGTGTTGTCTAGCTATGCTGTAAGTTGTGATGAAGTGCTACTGTCCACACATCTGCCATGTGTGTTGTACTATTGACCTCTGCCGTGTGTTGTAGTGGGCAATGAGCAAGAGTAACCCGAGTGCGCTGCGTGAGACGTCTGTCGAGGTGCCCAACGTGTCGTGGAATGACATCGGTGGTCTGGAGAGTGTCAAGCGAGAGCTGCAGGAGCTGGTGCAGTATCCAGTCGAACATCCAGACAAGTTCCTCAAGTTTGGCATGACGCCATCGAAGGGTGTCTTGTTCTACGGCCCACCGGGCTGTGGTAAGACGCTGCTCGCAAAGGCCATTGCCAACGAGTGCCAGGCAAACTTCATCTCAATCAAGGGGCCAGAGCTCCTCACCATGTGGTTCGGAGAGTCTGAGGCCAATGTTCGTGACATCTTCGACAAGGTATGTGCCTTGCAGTGGTCTTATTGGTCATTCTTAGCAGTCTCATTATGTTTCCTTTACAATTTGAATCTTTTCTTTTCATTAATTTAAGACCTATCGTGAATATTTGTATCCAGTTGCACCATTATTTAAGCAGTGGTTCATCGTTACATCTAGGCTGGATATATATTAATTCGTGATATATATATATATATATATATTATACTTGTAGCTGCTTTTGTGGTGCTCTTTGACTTTCTTGGCTAGACAATGTTGCTAATTTTGTGCGTCTTCTCAACAGGCCAGGTCTGCTGCTCCGTGCGTGCTCTTCTTCGACGAGTTGGACTCCATTGCAAAGGCTCGTGGTGGCAACGTTGGTGACGGTGGTACGTGTCACTTGTCATTGTGTGTGTCACGTGTCACTTGTCAGTGGCATGTGTAGACAGAATATCAAGGAGACATTTCATAGATTTAAAATTCATAGTTGGATTTAATTTAAACTTTGTGACCGTTATTTATTCATCCATTACTGAGATTATGCTGTTTGACTAATGGTACATTTTTGAGTTGACATGCACGTTCTAACGGGGATTTAATGTTTCTCACCAGGTGGCGCTGCTGACCGTGTCATCAACCAGCTGCTGACTGAGATGGACGGCATGAGCGCAAAAAAGAATGTCTTCATCATTGGAGCAACAAACAGGTTTGAGGAGATTTTATGTATCCATGAGACATCTGTAGTTATAATGGAGATCATTTTTCCGAATCTCATGTTGTTTTTTCATACAAATTATACAATTATTAGTATGAGGTTAGTTGTGATATATTCAAGATGCTTTTAGTACGTACATTTAGAAGCTGCATTTGAAATTGTATTTATACATGTTTTGTCCAAGTTATTCAGCCACCTGTTTGTCTGTGTTTAGAAATGTCACTTGACTAAGTTGTGACGTGACAAAGTATCTGTTTTGTCCAGACCTGACATCATTGACCCGGCTATCTTGCGTCCTGGTCGTCTTGACCAGCTCATCTACATCCCACTGCCTGATGACAAGTCTCGTGTGATGATCCTGAAGGCAAACCTGCGCAAGTCGCCAGTGTCACGGGTCAGTTTGTTCAGTCAGCATTTCACAGTGTTAGGCTAAATGCTTTGCTCAAAGTACATTTTTGTTATTACACTGATATTTTTATCCCAGTAAGAATGTAATTTTGTTTCATCTGGCATTTTCCATTGGTATAATAGCAAGTCGGATACCTTATTTCTGTCCACGTATCTCAGTAACTACAAGACATTGATAGCCCGTAATATCTGTACCATTACTCCTCACAACAACAGTTTCAGTTCAGTAGTTTTATACGTCTTGGGGGAAAAAGTGCTGCCCAATTTAAGAGTCTTGAGGTGGTATCTCCTTTATGAACAATTCAGTGTAGAATACTTATAGTGATGCTATGACCAGCTGATGTATCAGTCTGTCAGACAGTGACTGTTTCTGTGGTTGTAGGACGTAGACTTGGAATACCTGGCCAAGATCACGAAAGGTTTCAGTGGCGCTGACTTGACAGAGATCTGCCAGCGTGCGTGCAAGACGGCCATCCGGGAGTGCATTGAGGCTGAGATCAGACGCGAGCGAGAACGGGACGAGAACCCTGATATTGACATGGTACGTCTTCCTCTGTCACTAGATAAACCTACTGTATGTAACTGCAACAGAGTGTGTGTGTGTGTGCGTGAGATATCTGTTTGTCAGACGTTAAAATAGTGTAGTGGTAGTTAGTTTTATGAAGACTGGCAAATAGTAGAAAGATTAATGCAGTTAAAACACAGCTTATGCATCATCAGTCATCCACACGAGAGAGGTGTCCATTGTCGACAAAATCAATGTCTAGTGCGCTGTGGTGTAGTGGTCAAATTTATTGGTATCTCACTGAACCAAAGCGAATGATTTTTGTGTTATTGTCAATTGTTAAATTTGACCAGTGCTCATGAAACACCCTTCTTCCTTTCCACCCCACTAGTGAATTTATTCAGACGCGCCTAGAGACTTTCAGCATGTGGCAATGTATAAAATGCTGCGTATAACCAATTTGTATGCTACTTCACATTTGTTTCGACATATGAACATAGTGATTATCTGAAGTGAGCTGTGTCAGATGAAGGAGCCATTGTTGCTGTAGGATGACGACTATGACCCTGTACCGGAGGTGAGGCGGGACCACTTCGAGGAGGCGATGAAGTACGCACGTCGGTCTGTCACAGACAACGACATCAGGAAGTACGAGATGTTCGCACAGACACTGCAACAGAGCAGAAGCTTCGGCGGCACCTTCAGGTGAGACTTGTAGCTGTCACACACGGTTAACGGCAGGGATAAATGTTATCTTGGTGATGTCCCGCTTCAATGTATTTTCTAAAGTGTTTTCTTATGGTTATGCCCATGTCGGATTGCTTAGCTCCATTTTTTCACCTTTTAAACATGAACCATGCAAGTTTCCGGGATTCTTTTTGAGCAGTTCATTCCTGTGTATATTTTGGCATATGACAATGAAAAATACATTTGCTGTACTTTACTTAAAACATTAAAATTATGCATGATTGTGGGTCAACTGTTAAATGTTTATATGAGCTGGGTAAACCATCACATTCAACATTACTGTTCTGGTGTTTATATTCACTTCCTAAATGCTTGTGCATGACAAATCACACTGCTTTAATGTATACTGGGAGGACTTACTGCAGCATATAAAACGACAAATTACACTGCTTTAATCCGAGGACTTGCTACAGCATATAAAACACACCGTTTCCAGGCATATAATGCCACTGAGAGGCTGAGTACGAAGTGTTGTATTTACTGTAAGTTTTGTTGTCTATGCAGGTTCCCAGGCTCCCAGGGCACTCCCAACCAGGGCGGAGGCCAGGGTGGCAGCGGCGGGCAGGGCCAGTTCGCAGATGATGCCGATGACGACTTGTACAGTTAAATAATATGCAACATTCTGGACTGAGGGCAACGCCACAAGACAGTGGCATTGTGCATACAGTGATGAAGATGGCAAATATTTGAACTTTTGTTCACGTGCTGTATCGGTATACATTTGTGAACATTTGATATATGAATGACATCAACTGTCGGACATTGTTAAGATGGCAGGAGCACATTGGTAGTAGAAGGCATGGTATGCTTCATTTTAATTCATATGACGCCGAATCTTTAACCAAAAATAATAATAATACATGTCTGTCGTGGTTTTTTTGACAGGTATTGTAGCAGTCTTGTGTGTTTGGAGATGTTCGTACAATAAATGACTTGTTCGTCTTCTCAAAGTACTGTGTCTTGGACAAAGGTGAACATATATATATGTATTCGTTGCACCATTTCCAAGTCTGTCTGTGTGAAGTCTGCGTCACATGCTATTGTTTGGAAGAAAAAATAGTCTAGCTTAATTAGCTGTATCCTGTTTTGTCAGCGATGATTATCTCTGATTTTTGTTCAATTGCACTAGTCCTTGTTCACATTCCTCTGTTGAACTGTCTATACTATTCTTAACATCTTTGCTGAAATTCCATTGACATTTCTTGAATTTCCATTCCACTGTTCTTGTTAAGTTATCGCGTCTAGGTGGAATTCTGAGTATGACCATAGTTATGGTTTACTGTTAGTCGGTTGTTCTATTTTTCTACAGCAACTTTGCTGGTCCCATTTCCTTACCCCCTCAAAATATAATATGTAAATTTTATTATAAACAGTTCTGCAATAAAATATCACAATCAATGTGGAAAGCTGAATGACTCTTAAAGATTGTTTAATTCAGTTTTCTGGATTTGTACCTGTGTAGTAAACATAAAATCCAGCACAAATAAACTGAAGTGTTAGCTAAATTAAGTTATTGTCCTCATACGGATGGGATTGTTTTGTAGTATTTTGTTATATTTTCAGCTTAGTTTTATATAGTTTAAACCAGTTGTTCAAGTTATAAATAGTAGCCATGTTGCACGGAGAAGATCTTTATGGAGAAAAAAAAACAGAAACTTGTAAACTAGAAATTGGATTGTTTGGTTAGAGTGAAGACTGCAATATTATTATTGCTAAAGGTAGTTGAAGAATACAGTTATGTTGTAGTGTTCACTTTCCTCTGAGCCACTTGTGCATTTGTTGTGTTTATATTTTCACAGTTGGCCTTCGAAGACTTTCTCTATCAATGTTGCAGCTGCTAAATGTACACATTGCTCTGTATCGTTTACCGGCCACCGGAAGATGTTACGCAAATAAATATTTAAACAGACATAGTTTAAGTAAGCTGTTTTATTTATTGCTTTATTTGTTTAACCATAGTCTTAAACTTTGCTGGGTTGATCTTAAATGAACTTGTATTAGTGAAAAATTCGAGCAGAAGTCAATATAAAATGCCACACCCGCCTCATTTATGTTTGGAAACAACAGTTGACTGCCAAAAGCATGTTCCCAGGCAAGATCCCAATGATACATATAATGTGGTTATGTTGAGGATGGCTACAATGTGCTATATGTGTGTCATCTTGTCATGCCAATGTTATACTGAGTATTGCAGTGCTACACCAAATATGATATCAGGTTGAGTGGGCACATGTGGAAAGAGGATGTCATGCTGATATCATGCTGAGTATGACTATTATAACTTCATGTTATTGGTAAGTCACAGAGAAGTCACATTTTGTTCTAGAATGAGAAGGTTAAGTTGTGGAACTTTGTGTGTGCTGTACCATGGTTTCCTTTTCTCACATAAACTAATCAGTGTTTTCGGAACATTATCACCAAGACAACCTTTTTACACTGGTACTAAGGGATATCACTGCCGGTGTGCTTGTTATCCAGTCCAATAATAATTACACTGGCAATAAAGTATTGCCGTTACTTTCCATCAACGACGAGGAAGCGTCACCTATTTTAATTATTGATTGCAGTTCAGTGTGGTATCACACTAACCAATAACTAGACTTGTTTGTCGCTTGGAGTAGGTTATTCTGTCAAATAGAAGAAAGCGTCATATCGCATGTTCTGTTTTACTAGTCATGACAAAGGTACATACACAAGCACGCACGTACACTCACGCACACACACTACACTCTGTGTAAACACAGTCTTACAATGGTTTCGCCACGACAAAAATATCAACAATATATTTTATTTGGTATCGTGTCACATCCATAATTGTTCGTGGTGCTTCACAAGTTTATTATTATTCAAAGTACATAAAAAAGAAGTTTGTATACAGAAAGATGAATACTAATATTTTAAAATATAGATAGCTAAAGTTAATACAGCATTAAATAGCATAGTTTTCTAAACATAAATTACCTATTAGTCATAAAAATACATAATAATAAATCTAGCAAATATTACATAACTAATGCTGATAAATGAATATATACATATGGTTAATAGTAATACAATGGGTTGCTCTAGTAGTAGTATATATTTTAATGAGAAAATGCAGTACATAGGTAAAGTGTGGTTCAGAGCCTAATATAATGAAAGGTTATACAGATCATAAGAGAAATGAGGACTGTCCAAAGATTTAAACATATTGACCCACAACAATACTCAGATGGCATTTGCATGCACACTGGCATGATGTGTCCATAGGACATTTTGTCACTTAGCCACATACTTGTCTGTACATCAGAACTAATGTGATGTGGTGTACAAATAATATTACCCCCATGGCATGAGTCTTGTATTACTATTATATGGAACTGTGTAAGACCACATGTTGACGTTGCCAAGTGTGAAGTCCAAATTGCTAATGACTAACTAAATTTGTGACTCAATTGTTACTTCACATCATGCTTAGTGTTCTTTCGTCACAAACATTGTAATCTAAAAAAGCACGGCATTGTTTATTACTTAAAATAGGAACTAGAACAAAGTACACAGCTAATAAACAAATATCGCATCATAACAACGTCAAAGATGGCGGGCATTAGGGGTATGTTACGTCTACCTTTTGACTTCCTTGCGTACTATAACGAGATTGTTTTTAATATGGATGTTATTTAATAAAATAAATCTATTTGAAATATCGGTTGATCCTGTTAATATAGTTAGCATGTCACTGTCTACGCGCAAGTGCAACTTGACAGTTGCGTAGCAAACCCCTCACAGACACAGTCGGTCACACAGATCAGATCGTCGGCTACGGACTAAGCGTAACAATAATTGTCATGAACTCATGACGTCTATGACTCACATTCTTATATGACACATTAAACCATGGTCGTGTGTTGTTTGCGCTAAGACAGTCAGCCAACTTATGTGTCAATTATGTTTTGATGGTGTTACAATGCGGACGTAACTAAAAACTGGCAACGCCTCTCCGGCATCAAACATGATTCTGTGTCTGATTGATACAATTAAGTATTCAAAGAATCAAACAGTGCTCACATTTTTTAAAGTAACATTCTTCAACAAATTATTCTTTATTTACTAATTTTACAGGTAATTGGTAACTTGCACAATACATCATATTTTACAAAACAGTGGTGCAACATGTTCTGACATTTGTGGAAAAATAACAAAGTATTGTTGACATGCTGACAAGGAAGCCTTTTGTTATGAACAAAAGCTAACAATTAATATTTGTGGCTAGCAGTTTGGACCTGTAAATACAACTGTCCAGTGAAAGGCCATAATTGCCCACCACCCTTCCAGTGATCATGGGTTTTACCCGTACAAATGACAGATGGACGGGTCTCTACATAAAGATATGCAAGTACGCTGTACTGCAAACCACTCTATTGTGCAAGATATGATACAGACTACCCCAAATATATACAAGTTAACGTACATACATGTCTACCAAAAAACATTGTGACTGGCAACAAATTATCCTGCATGAAGCCCTGTCTGAATACTTGATGCTGTGTGTATAACTGCTGGCCTGTGTAGATTTAATTTATATAGCCTACATTGCACTCCAGATAATGTAATGAATTTTAAATTACCATTTTTCCATGGTTCCGGGCTTACATGAACATAGGACTTGATAAATGAAACTCCTGATATAAAAAAAGTGTTGCATTAGAGAATTGACTTCTCCAATGGGTAGTGTAAATTACTACATATTTCAAGATTCTAATACGTCTGTCTTTATTTTCATATCACTGCGCCATTCCTGATGTGGATACCATTTATTGAACAGCGTGAGTAAATGTTATTTTGTATGTAAGATGTCACATGTTCTGACTGTAATGAGTACAATTTGGTGACTGTTTTTGGTATAATGGCCATGCACAGCAGTCAAAATGGGGTTTTGGGTCATGGTGATGATTTTCGTGTTTATGCTACATAAATCTACAATGTTTACTTTCTGTGAATACGAAAGAAGATCTAAACATCTTGAACATCTAAATAAAGAAATTATATGTTAGTATAAAGGTAGTGTATGATTTGTAGCAGCAGAAAATATATTGATGAATTTGTGTTACACGTCTTCAGCGCACACTTCCTTGCTGCATGAACTGCCATCTTTACACGTAACATGTTGTAACTTAAGTTCATTAGTCACCCAGTAAAAATTACAAATACTGCAGCAAATCAAGATTTTATATAGGCAGTTCAGATGTCAGGCATTTCAGGGCTTTAAGCCTGTCGTTTTAACATGGAATTTAGGAGTAATTTCTGATGACAACTTAAATTGTAGATGTTTCTGGCAATAGCAGTTGATGTTTCTCTGTTGCAGTTTGATAGCTTTGTCATTTGCCGCGGCTGTTGGGATCACATTTCTCTTTCTAGGATGTGCTTTACCTCAGTACAAGTAAGCATCATTCTTGTTCTTGTCACACAACTCTGCAAAAGATGCTTTAAGAGTTCGTTGATATTTGGTATAAGTTTAAGAATTGTTTTGTTCAATAGGAATGCAATGTGGCATAATGCATTATTTATTTGATAATCTTTGCAGATAAAAAAATCAATATTTAGTTTATTTGTTCAGGTGGATATTTGTTTGATTAATTGTTATGGTAAAAAAACATACATACATAGTAGTATTACACGCACGCACGCTCACACAAACACACTAATGTTTAGCCACATACTTGTCACCACATCAGAATTAATGTAATATGGTGTAAAGATAATTACCACTGAGTCTTGTGATAGAAATTCTGTAATATGACATTTTTACTTTGCTGTGTGTGAAGTCCAAGTTGTTAATAACTAACAACCCTTTGGGGTTCACACGTTACTTCAAAACCCACTTCTTGTTAGTGTTCTGTTTTGTTTCAGCAATTGGTGGCCAATGTTTGTGTTGATCTTCTGTGTGCTCAGTCCAATACCAATGGTGATTCTTTTGTTTCAGCAATTGGTGGCCAATGTTTGTGTTGATCTTCTGTGTGCTCAGTCCAATACCAATGGTGATTCTTTTGTTTCAGCAATTGGTGGCCAATGTTTGTGTTGATCTTCTGTGTGCTTAGTCCGATACCAATGGTGATTCTTTTGTTTCAGCAATTGGTGGCCAATGTTCGTGTTGATCTTCTATGTGCTCAGTCCAATACCAATGGCGATTGCGAGACACTACCAGGACAGTGTCGATTCGACCAATGCACTCGTTGAGGTCGCCATCTTCATAACGACCGGCATTGTCGTGTCAGCGTTTGGATTACCCATAATCCTTGCACATGCTCCTCAACACGCACCCCTGGTGAGACACACCACTCCAGCTTCTTACCAAATAATATCATTACTTGTTTAACAAGTGTAGATGTACTCTTGTATCTCACTGGAAACAAATCTTTCAGAATGCAGAAAACATTTTAAATTGACAAATATTTTTTGCATTGAATGCAGTTAACACTGAACACAAGAAGTGCACTGTTAACCATGTTCCTTTGTGAGAACGTTAATTTTACAATTGTTCCTGTGTTTGTTTCCAGATCCATTGGGGCGCGTGTGCTCTGATCCTCACCGGCAATGCAGTAGTCTTCTTCACAATACTGGGATATTTCTACTTATTCTGTGGGGATGGCTTTAGTTATGATGGATGGTAACAATGCGACCGACTCTACCAAATATCTCTGGTCTCAATCAAAAGGGGTACCAAGTGTTGGCAAGAGTTGAAACACCCACAAGAGTTCTACAATGCTTCTGTTTTGTACACTGTTTCATGCAATAGATGCTATTTATCTTACGCTACAGATTGTATGTAGAGATGTTTATGTGTGAGTGCTATATTTGATGCCTGATGGATGGTAAGAGATTTGAAAATATGAAACAAAACTTGGATGGGACCTGATTATTGCTAAATTTCAAAGATGAAAATATAAAATTTATTTTTCATTATTTTATAATGCCAATGGATTCTCGATAAACCCACCAAAATAAAAAAATCTGGAGGAAATTATTATTGGGAAATGTTAAATAAAAAAACAGCTTGTATGTGAATAGGCCATGGCACAGTATTGTCTCCTACACAGGTGCACACAGGTATATGTTAAGGATTTATTTTTAGGTTAATTTGGTCTCATTTAAACAATTAATTTTATGACAACGAATCTGTTTGAAGAGTTTTCAATAACTTTGTTGCTCTGTACAGTGTACACGAATAAACCCTCAAGTATAGTCCCCCATCTGGGCCCTGTTTGTGCCATTTTGGGGAATTATTCTAGGTGTAATCCGTTCTTAGTTTCAATTTCAAAGTCGTCACCGTGTCCGTCCTCTTTTGAACTTTGAGTCAATATTCAGAGGATGTGTGCATTGATCAGTCGATGTGTGGATCAAATGATTCAGCGAGTGAATTTAGTAACTCTTGTCAAGTACACTAGCAATCAATCTCTTTGGATTGTTAATGTTTTAATGGAAATAGACAATTCTGTCTAACTTCATCAATCAGTGTTTTGTAGTTGCTATGTGACTGTGAAGTTTGCATCCTTGTATTTACCGTACTGCTCTGTATATTGCTGGGGGGAGTGTTTCTGGAACCAGCATCTTTGTACGACTTTTTTTTACCTAAATTATGATTTCACACAAATACTGCAGTCACATATGTGAAGGAACAGCAGTCGACTGGTAAAATTATATTTGTGTAAGACGACTGAATGAGGAATGTCTTTACATTGACAGTGTATAGGCTTCAGTAGACCTGTGTTAGCATAGTAAATGCCATATTGTAATTACCAAGATGCTTATTTTTGTTTGTGTTGTGTCACTTGTATATGTATCAGTAACTTGTTTCAGTATTTTCATTTGCCAGTTGTGCAATTGTTCATTAGCTGCAAGTTGATGAAATCTGTTGTAGCAAGTGAATCTGTTATTTATTGTCAAATGCTTAATTGTTGACAGAACACGTTAAATCGTACTTGATTTGTGGCAGAACACAATGTGCTTGTATTGTGACAATATTGGAGTTGTTTGACACAGCAGTATGTTTGTCCTTCACCATATATATGGCGTCTGTAATGATATTGGCAGAAATACGTTTTTGTTTGGTACACTGGTATTAATTTAACACTGCAGTTTTGTTGAAGTGTATTTCTCCGAAGAAATAGACTGATTTCTCCGAAGCATAGAGAGGATGATAGATTTTGTCCGTGATAAAAAAATGGAATCTAATATGATTAAAAGTACTTTTCATTACAGAAACATTGAACGTTCTGTGAAGCAACAAAGGCGCAGTAACTTTATGTGCAGTTACCTTACACTGCTCCAATCTGTAGTATACAGATATCTTGCTTTGCATCCTAAATCCTGTCTCTGTATATTATTTTAACATAACATGTTGTATATGACTTGTTGATTGTGTACATAATAAATACATTTTCATATTGTGATCTTGTGTGATGTGTTCCTGTATCAAGTATGTGTGCAGCATGTATGCAATAAGCAGAGTTTATCACACACGCATGCAGACACATGCAAACACTGAATTACTATTGCTATGCCTTTCACAAACACACTGGTGCATGTCTTTCAACTTGTCAGTGTCTTCCTGGCCATTATAAATGTGTTTATTTATGGCATTAAAGTTTACCATGATCACGTAGACAATAGCCAAAAACTAGACATACCCAGGTACATACGTTCATTAACAGACACAACAGAATGAAAACTTGATGACTATTTCAAGTGAGCACGAATGCAGTCTGCTCACATGTGTCTAGCATCTACTACTGAAGTCCTACTCCTGTCAGTTTCTATGCGAGATGAAATAACACCAGTCCAACCACTGAGGTGAAATGAGGAACTAACAAGGATAATAAATTATAAAATTTTAATTAAATTAAGCTTTGTAAAAAAGATCATGGTGACAACAAAGTACATATATGTTGATGACAAACATCACAAGACTAATAACAGTCATGGTTTGTAGATGGTAAAACATGCATGTTAAACATGCTACACCAATGTCATGAGAAATATCACTGCAATGGTCGCTGTAGTCTCACATCAAGAGACATTACACTGCAGTGGTCGCAGTAAAGGGTGCAACATGTATACTATGCCACCTTGATGTCGTGAAAAATGTCCAACTGTAGTGGTCGCTGTAGAGGGTGTGGCAAGTCTACTGTGCCACCTCAAATTCATGAAAAACGTCTGCCTGCAGTGGTCGCTGTGTGACATGTCTACTGGGCCACCTCGATGTCGTGATAGATGTCAGCCTGCAGTGGTCGCTGTAGAGGGTGTGCCAGGAGCTGAGCCATGCAGTCGTAGAGTCGCGTTGGGTTCCTGGACACCTCCAGGATGTACGACAGTCCGTCCTCATCCAACTCACACAGACGGTCAAATATCTCCTACAACCACAGCCCACTTATTGCCTGAGACCAGCTGATTGTCACCAGTAAGTCAATACTCACAGAAACTCTGGTCAGTAAATCCTAGCACATGGACCATGGCTAATTGCAATTGACTTTTATTGGTATCTCACTACTCACCACCAGTCCCTGCTAATGTTTGCAAAGATCCTCTGAAGAACTAAATCTTTTGTTTTATTCACAGTTTGTCAGAGTTCACATCTGGCCTGGTTACACCTGGACTGTCACTAATTGGAATGTCTTACTACTCACTGACCTGTCATTTACACAGACCCTTAAATCTGTTGGTAATTATATTCACAATTTTGTTTGAAGAGTTTTCAACTACCAGGAGCAGACCTGGCCTGATTGCAATTTAGTTTTATTGGTGTGTCACTTTTTGGACAGAATCAGACAAACTCTCTGAAGTATTAACTCTATCTCATGGATCAGCAGATACATCATTATTATAAACACAATGAAACTGACTGTAATCGTAATCATAATTGTGAAACAAAATGGGTCCAGATGGGTGGGGAGGGGGTTGTCACCAACATTTGTGTGGTCAATAAGTGTTGAATAATAATAATAAATAAGTAATTTATGTGGCGCCAATATCCTTAGAATCTGAGCTCAGCGGTGCAACAAACTAGTGATTTAGCATTCTCACAGTCAAGGGCAGTGCAATGATCGTCAACAATTGGATGAATGGACAAAACAGCTAGGGTGGATCGGCAAGATTAAACAGATAGGTGTTCAGGTGAGAGTGAAATGTAATATCTTTCTGCTGATATAATGTTGTCAGGACGTGTAATTCCACAGACTCGGTGCAGTGAATGTATCTGATGATGTATGTTCATAGAATAAGGCAGAATGCACAATGGCATTGCATTAAGATATTATGGAAATGAAAGTAAGAAATATAACCATTGTATGCATTTGTGATCCTGGACATCAACATAAACTACTTTAACTTAACTAAACTAACATGGATGTAACTAAGAATTCCCTTGCAACACATAAAATATGTGGACTCGCACAGAATGTCACAAGAATGAGACAGTGGATGTAGGTGAGAGGGTAGACAGGTGAAGAGACAACTGACCTCGCAGTCATTCTCCGGGGCGGGCGTCTCGTGGATGTAGTAGGCATCCAGGAAGAAGTATGGCGACGCTCGCAACATCTTGTAGCTCTACAATCACAGGTCTCATCACTCACACAACAGATGACAGGCCGTCTTAACATCTTAATAACTGACACATCAATACAAAGAACAGAATGTCTTTCACTTTGTTAGGAAGAGCCACACATTTCAGTTCATTGTTGTAGATACAGATACAGACAAGATGTGTGTCTGTAAATACACAAAGAATGACACTTTTTATTTAAACAGTCAAACTTTACATTGATAATAAACTGACCTGTGTATTTGTGAGACTGCGTATTCATGAGATCACAGACTGACCTGTGTATTCATGAGACTATAGATAAACCTGTGTATTTATGAGACTGTAGAGAGACCTGTGTATTCATGAGACTGTATACAGACCTGTGTATTTGTGAGACTGTAGACTAGCCTGTGTATTCATGAGACCATAGACTGACCTGTATATTCATGAGACTAGACTGACCTGTGTGTTTGTGAGACCATATACTGACCTGTGTACTCATGAGACCATAGACTGACCTGTGTGTTTGTGAGACCATAGACTGACCTGTGTATTCGTGAGACCATAGACTGACCTGTGTATTCATGACACCATAGACTGACCTGTGTATTCATGAGACCATAGACTGACCTGTGTATTCATGAGACTAGATTGACCTGTGTGTTTGTGAGACTGTAGACTGACCTGTGTACTCATGAGACCATAGACTGACCTGTGTATTTGTGAGACTAGACTGACATGTGTGTTTGTGAGAGTGTAGACTGACCTGTTTATTCAAGAGACCATAGACTGACCTGTGTATTTTTGAGACTGTAGAGTGGCCTGTGTATGTGTGAGACTGTATACTCATGAGACCATAGATTGACCTGTGTATCTGTGTATCTGTGAGACTGAAGACTGACCTGTGTGTTTGTGAGACTGGGCTTGCAGTGTGACCGCCCATAGAGCAGTAGGACTCTGACGAGATACGGTGGAGGTTCTGTGGTGGGGTTCTCTGTCCGTGGCAGCCTTACATGTCTGAAACTGTTTACAAACCTGTCTTAACACGCAAACAACCAGTTGTATTTGTACACTGATTATGAAAGCAATTGTTGTAGTTCCCTCGGTCATTTCACAAAACAACCAATTTGCTCTAAGCTACTCTTAAATATTCCATCTGAAAATAGTTAATTTACATACAAATCTGAAGACTTATTGGGTTGATGTAAAAACAATAGGACCCACATTTAACTAACATAACCACACAATAATTTAAATATACAATGGATCGTACTTGAAATGAAACTTTGTTTCCACGTACACTAAGTCAAAGAGAGAATCCAGGTCACAGGCTTCTGTTTGGTAAGTGTCATTCAGATCTTCCAGGATTGTGATCACTTTGTTTGGGTCACTGGTGAAATCACTAATCTAAAAAACAACAACAGCAATATTATCTGAATTGTATACATACACATATACACAGGTATATAATAATGATTATATTCTTGGTTATGCTGAATTATATATATTATATAATATATATATATATATATATATATATATATATATATATATATATATATATATAATATATATGTGACCCATCTTAAAAAAATCGGTCGGATGTCGGTAATTTTCAAAAATGAGTGATTAGTCCCACTGGAAAGAGCATAATATCTGCTTTTATATGATATATCATGCAAGAAGATATCTCGATTCTAGCCGAAGTTATAGCTTGACAAACATGTGTGGGGTAGAAACCTTCAGAGTAAGAAAATGGCCTTTAAAGTTGATGCAAAATATTTGTTACGTTTCATGGAATGTACCTTAGTTACCATGGACCGATCTTTTTGAAACTTGATATGTTGGAAGATAATGTCATTCTTAAGATACCGTGTTAATATGAACACAAAATGTTTATTAGAAAACCAATTGCAGATTAATTAACATTTTATGCAATTACCTCCGTTGTTAAGAAAAGCGAATAAACTCTGCTGCTGTTATGCCTTGGTTAGGATGGACATATCTGGCTGAAATTTGGACAACTCAAATATAGTATAATTTTCATGATATTGCATTTGCTTTTCCCAATTCCTCATCTGAAGAATCTGACACCGTCTCTACGGATCGGTCAGTGCGACTTGCGTAGCCGTGTCGTGTCGAAATCATTCTCACGAAAGTCGAATTCAATATTCGTCTTCGTCAGTGATGTAGTTCGCAAAATTGTCATCCTCGTCATCGTCCGCCACGCTTTCATCAGTCACTTCCTCCAAAAAGTACTCCGGTCGCCTCAATCAAACTATCTATTTGTGCCCGATCACTTGCATCAGAGTTTAACAACTTCGCCACACTGAACGCCATTTTTTGCTTCGTCTTCGCTCGCTAACTAGGTCAGCACTGACGTGAATACACGGTGCGCGCATGCGGTTATGCAAATGTTCCACGCTGGACCAATGAGAACGGTTGCCGGAGCTGTTGCTACCATGTGACCCCGGTTTATTTACACAGTTGAGCGGATAGGGGGTCTATTCCATGCTTTCTGGAGGCCGGAGAATGCATACATTAGCATAGATATGACCATATATGGACAGATGACGCGTTAAGCAATGCGGTGATACTCATTATGATAGGGATCGTCCCAAAATTAGCGGCAAAGAATGCGCGCAATTACTGGCATTTTCGGCTTTGTTTTATGGAAATGGAGCGGAACACTTAGCACAGCTCTACGCAAATGTCTTTAAAATACACGAAACAGAGTTAGTTAGATGATAACAAGTGTGGCAATCGATAAAACGAATACTAAAGAATCATTTTCAGGGAAAATCTTAAAATTGACGAATGCCCTATTTTTTCACAAAATCAGCATTTACAGAAAATCTGATTTACCGACATCCGACCGCTTTTGTTAAGATTGGTCACATATATGCGTATATATACATACATACATACATACATACATACATACATACATACATACATACATACATACATACATACATGCATACATACATGTATAGATACATGTATACATACATACATACATACATACATACATACATACATACATACATACATGCATACATACATGTATAGACACATGTATACATACATACATACGTACGTACGTACGTACGTACGTACGTACGTACGTACATACATACATACATACATACATACAGATATATATTGAGGATTTGCATTCCAGAGTGCATGAACATGTATAAAGCACATCTTAAGACTTGCTATTTCAAGATTGCTTTTAATATCAAATTTTTCCTACATCTTTCACCCTTTTATGTTTTATTTACTTTTAATTAGCCCAACTAGCATATGATTTTAATTATTTATTAATTGTTTACTAATTCACATATATTAATTAATTACAATTTACATAAATATTGTATTACTCTAGTAATTTATTATTAATTAACTGCTATGTAAAGTAATATTATATATTTATTTTTCAATTGCCTATATAGGTATTTTACAAATTATAACCTTCTATATACACTGTATATATATATATATATATATATATATATATACATATATGTATACATATATGTATATATATATATATATATATATATATATATATAGTGTATATAGGTTATATATGACTATACATACATACATACATATATACATACATACATACATATATATACATTGTACATACATATACTTATATTTCTTGACTACGACATAAAATATAAATTACAACAATGCCATCTCTGATTAATTTTAGTTCCCTAGTTCAGTTTCTGTACAACAATGATTTAGCTATAATTATGTATTCATATGTTTTACCGATACTTTTATTATATTTATTTCTTATAATTTTTTTAACTGCTGTTATCAACACTACTGAACAGAGTTTATACTTTGGCTTTTAGTGTCTAAATAAAGTGTATTATTATGTATACATAATAATAATATACTACTAGGATACTCCATTGTTATGTGATATAGGACAGACATTCTCCAAAAAATCAATGTTCTGAAATCACCCAATTTTGTTTAATTATACAGTATATATGTTATACAGTAACCTGAGTAGGTATCATTATATTTCTGATTATGCTGTGTACCAACAGTTATCCATGCAACTAGAGGTCAAAACGTTATCTAACAGTTACAGTGTTCAGCTCACGTACCCACATGGCTTCGTCTCGGAGAATAAGCAGTGCAAATTCATGTCTTTTATCTAGTCTGTGCTTTGTGTGAAGAAATATACCAATTGCCCTTTTAAGGAGTCGAATTTGGGCAAACTTGTCTCTGGAAAGAAATGACAAGGATGAGTCAGAAAAACAAAAATAGTTCATTAGAAACATTATCTTTTCAGTTGCTGCAGTGTAATCATAATAAAACATCGGTCTGTATTGACTCATCAATAAGTGTTCTCTATACTGAAATGTAATACAGACCAAAGATAATCATCCATATGTATCCTAGAATTGTATATATGTTGTTTTGAACAACAATACCACATATGTTTATGCCACATGCATATTGTATATACTATGTTCAGTGTTGTTAGTGATTACACAATTTGTGAGTAGCTAAACAGTTCGTAATATCCATGAATTCGTTGTACAAGCACGCATGTGATAATCTGCTAGACCTGTGGCAGTGGTCTGAGTGACAGTTTTTATACTACTCGCTAATTTATCAAATGAAATGATTTGTTGTTACACAACATTTATTTGCGCACATGCACACATAATGCTACAAGTTTGTACTATTTGAAGAAGTCCTACATTTTGGTGTGTATGGCTGAGACACCACACAAAATGTAATCTTCCAGCCAGTTGCAGTGCACTACAGCGGCGTCTGACTGCATGTGTAGCGAGTACGATACTAAAATATTAACAATGGCTGGATGGAGCCATGGTAACTTTATATGAGATATATGCAACGACAATGTGACTACAGAAACCTACCCACACCGAGATCGGAATGTTGGTTTCTCCATTTCATGACTCACGTCTATACATATAATCTACAAAAAATAATACCATTTATCTATTTGCATACATCCATCACAAGTGATAATTTTTTTACAAAACAACCGTTGAACGTCAACAAGTAGGGATGCCAGGTGTCTCCATAAAGCTATAAGAATTTATGCAACATAATTTCACAAAACAATTCACTTGAATAATATAAAAATTTTAATAATTAGGCCTGTGTAATATGTTTAGGGCAATTCCACGGTATCGGAATTACAATATTTTTTGGTTTATAATGGTTATATTTTCCCATTCAGCATGTGCCTAGAAAAGAAACTTAAACATGGTTTGAAAGTCCACACTACTCCCTATATAAGTACCAGTGGTACCTATTAAGAAATATGAAATAATTATGAAATTATGGCTGTTTTAATTTTGGTAACGGAATTACACAGAAAATTTGAACATCAATTTTTATTAAATGTCATGACATATCATCTGAAATCTTCAATCTAATAGATAGATTATAACATGACCATGTATTGGAGAGAATCTTACTCATGATACATATACCATTCTATTATAGTGAACAGGTTTTGGTTGGTAACGGAATTACATGCAATAGTAACGGAATTACGAGTCTGACTATTTTTGGAATAAAACATCAAATAATAATTGATGCTCATTTTTTCTTTTCTGCAAGATTACGGAACACCATAACTTCATGTTCTACTAAAAAAAACAATTGTACTGGCCAATAATTGTACACACAGTACAGCGATGTATTTCACATTTAACTCAAAATCAGTCGAAAGCAGTTATTTAACTCCTGTCCATCTGTGGGTCAGGGAGGATGTTAATGTCACAATCTTTATAGGTTGAGGCAGCCAATATATCTTCAACATCAGGCCACACAAATTTACGTAGTTCAACATACTTCAAGTAATTTGTCACCTTAGTTTAAAAACACCAGGAAGACACATTTTTTTTTTTTTACAACCATCCACTTTAAGTCCAGACATTTTGGCAAGGTCTTTTCTGTATTCTCAAGTTTGATTACCCATGCTGTTGTCTTCTTTGTCATCTTCATTATTTCATTGTTTTAATTTTGAAGAAGTTCCTTGTGGATTATTATTTGACATGGTTTTGTATAACAGTCACAAACAATGTAACCAACTACCCTCTGTGACTCTTTGCAACTGCTTAATGTTGGGAATTAGACTGATCTCATTCCAGTCATGTGAACTTTATCATTTTTAATTCAACCATGGCTTAGTTGATGCATCCATGTAAAATATTCTGACAGGTCTTGGCAGCAACTTTGTTAAACTCATTGGATGCGATCACGCGATATCACTCCAGAGAACAATTGGAGTCATAGTCTTGGACAATAAACCTTAGCCATGTGGTAAAGAAATACTGTCTAGAATTTCTTTGAAAGTCCATGAACACATTCTGCAACTGATTTTTGATAGATAATCTGGCCTATCTTGTAGATTTATATGGATCACTGCTGCCATTCCGTGTAGTATCACTTTTTTTTACAGATAATACATGTTACAAATGGTGCATGTTTCTGAATCCATGGACAGTTTTCATAAAGTCCAAAGATTCCATTCATATTTAACTGAAACATTGTCCCAGTGCCTGTGCTGATCTCTAATGTACTTAGGTCCAAGTATTACTTTCTTATTATGATTTATAGTGCAACAGAAAAAACCATGTAATTCTGTTATTGTAATTCCGTTACCAAAATGTAATTCCGTTACCATGATTCCTGAAAGATGAGAAAAGACACACATAAATTGTGTAATCTCACCTATTCGTGGGTGTATCTAATAAGAGAATTTCAAGTAACTGTTAATTTTGATCACTTGTTGGCTCTCAGGAAAACTTTATGTACTTTTTCAGTAACGGAATTACATAATAAATATATGGAAACGTGTGACTACCCATACCAAAATACAGCTTATGCAGTACAAGTTGCTTTCTGAATTTTGAATACATACAGTATGAACTTTGAAAATCTATAAAACAAAGGTAAATTAGTTAAGAGTTAATGGTAAGATGGGAGGGGTTTCTGTTGGCTCTTGTTTTTCCATTAGTTTGACTGCTAAGAAATCACTCCATTAGAAATACAATTAAAATTGTGAACTGACGGCACAATTTTTTTACTTGGGCCTGAATTTTACGTATGTTTTACATCAGTGGTACAACTTTTACACTGTTTCAATAAGATTTAATTTTTAGCAGTCTGGGCTCTCCAATATGGAATTGCCCTTTACATGTTCATCACACTTACAAATTATTAATTTGCTGTTGCATGCTCAAATGTATTTTTCATTCTTGGAAGTTTGAATGCATGATTGTAACTAAAAATTCTGCTGCAAATAACAGTTCCCAAAGATTTCATGCCTACATAATTGTATAGATACGACTGTCATATCCTGTCACGATACATACAATTTTTTCTGGACAGTTCACCCGGGGACAAACACGTTTTGTCGCGTGTTCTTCTTCACAGCTCACACGCTCCTTCCTGTTCATGAAAACGTCACTCTCTGCGCCACGCCTATTTGAAGGGTCCGACTGTGTATTTGTCACACCGGACTGAGTTGCATTTGTTGATTCGTCGACTTTGCTGTCGCTGTCACACGCAGGGAGCTGAGCCTGCGGCTGCGGCTGGTACGAATAACCAGATTCCGGCGTGTTACGACTGTTTTTGTCACCACCTACATTAATGTCACTACTGATTGGAATACCCTTTGCTTCCACTTGCTCAAGCAGCATTACAGGGTCGCATGTTTCTCCCTGTGTTGAAGCTAGGTAGAGCAAATTAACACATTCTTTACTTTCCACTTCCCCAATGTTATCATTTACGTTCGCCATTTTGTGTAATGCCACTTCTCGCTCAAACGGTAGTCAGGAAAAATAAATGAAAATTTGCTGTGTTTAGAAAAAATCAAACAGGCATACCTAAATTATTATGTAAAATGTGCATTTTCTTTATCCGTCACTCAAAATAAAACTTATAACGTCAACCTTCTCATCACATCTCGTATAGACGACACGGACATCGCGCGATTTGACTGGATCGTGCTGAGAAGAGTCGTGAACTGTGTTATTGCAATTTAGTTGTTTTGTGCGCTGCGTGCGCTCACCACTGTTACAATTGCACATTCATAGGAAGTCAGTGAAACAGTAGATGTGTTAATTTTGTAAAACAGTAGCGACCTGACAAATACTGCCTGGAGAGTAACAGGTGGTGTGTTTATTTTGTAGCATCCTTGAGCTTGACATACGGGTTTACGTAATTACGGGTGTCAGAATCAGAGAATGGTTAGCTCGAGTTCCTCCCGGCCCTGCCCCCCCACCCGTCCTTGTCTTATTCCTTGCTTGGCACAGAATCTAGCAAACCAAGGGCAAACATTTTTCGGAATGAACTCGGGGGTTTCTGTAGCTAATGTTACACTCTACGAGTCTACGAACTAAAAATAAAACTTGTGGCAACATTTTGCATTTGTTCATACCTCAAAAAATTTAGTTGCAAGGTTGAGATCCATAAATTTAGGCCTTAATGATGTATACAAATATTGAATAAGCCATCATTTAGAAATCTGTATCATCTGATCCTGCAATCTCATTTGATATCTGTCACATGTCATACAACATTCTTGTAATTTTGGTCTAATTCCTTGGTGGGCACTTGTCTAGAATATAGGTCTGCCTCATCTGATTTAGTTTAAGCTACAGCCTACTGTGTATACAACAATCTATAACATGGTTTCGTTACTGCACAGTTATTTATGGAATGCATAATATGTAATTTTAATAGCGTGTGCATGTGTGTGCATGCACTCACACATGTGTGCACACGTGCGTGTGTGTAAAAACATTTCATCACTTCATCTAGGTCTTCAAAATTAATTCCAATAATTATTCCAATATGCGTCAAAGCTGACGAGTGGAATTATGCACTTAGTATGGAAAAAAACGATAGTGTGTTTTCAGAATGCCGCAACTTCTCCACTGTCTTGGCACGTACTGCTGACTTTGGAAGATATGGGGTATATTGTTCACCATTTCTCTTCTGGGGAACACGTAACAAAGCACATTCAACCTTTTTTAGGGAAAACAGACAAATTCCAAGTCTGTGGCGATACATGCCCCTCTTTCTCCCGTAGATCCACCTGTGGTTTGCTGCATATGTACATTGTATGTATGCCCCATCACCACCCTCATAAATTTACCTAAACTTTCATTTTCTAAAATGAAACATTTTCTCTTTGACAGTTATTCATTGCTGCTTCTAGTACTACTGATCTATATCCCTTTTGTCTTGCAATTAACTAACTAGCTTTCTGATCAGCTTTTGGTAACATTACAATAAAGCTGACCACAAATGAATATATTGACCTTCATTTTTTTACACTCGACAAGTCAAGCCCTGAAGTAGGAGTATTTATTGCCCATGCCACCTGGTAATTTAGTTGCATTACACTAAATAAAAAAATGAAATCTACATCATAGTCGAAACAGTGCTGTTTTAATTAGCCTTTGTAAGACATCACAATTCACAATATACAACAATAAAAATATGCTGTTTCAAAACTTCTGTAACGCTAATAGCAAGCAAGCAAGTGCTACATTGACTTAGCTTGCCCATGCATAAATTCAGCTTTCCTGTCTGGGCAAATGGTGGTCTATGCCAGCTTTCCTAAACGCTCCAGGCCATTGAATTGGGCAATGGTTACTGACTAGCCCTGTGGTAAAGAATATGAGATATGTGGATCATGATTAAATATATCATCATTGCTCTGACATATCTTTATTGTAAGTATATTTGGTTTGTTGCAGCAGTTGTTGAAAAATATGGCCAATCTCGGGCCCCCTGCAGCAAACCTAGCTGCTGCGGCCGCTGCCGACAACAACAACAGACCTGGCCAGAACAACAACAACCAGGTGCCCCCTGCCATGCACAACCCGCTACAGAATGTCAGGGACAGGCTGTTTCATGCCATGTTCTACCGCATTGCACTGACATATGCACGAGCAATTCCGCGTCCTGTTCGGCGAATGCTGGAGTTTGCTATATTACTCAAGGTATGCACTGTGTGTAATTGTTATTTGATGGCTGTACTCTTATTCAAATTCTTGTATTTGTTCCGTTTTAGTTTACGTCAACATTTACATTTACTTGATGTAAAACTAACTACAGCTGTATCGGAGATAACTTTCTGCAAAGTTTACTATGTTATACGTAAATTACAACATTATCTGGGCAAGGGTGATTGTTAGCTTTGTAGCTTCATAGTACCTACATCACACACTGAACAATTTAAGAATAATTATTTGGTAAAAAACAATAGTTGACTCGAACCAACTTAACAAGTCGCAGGTCCAGGCTGAAACCATAACTGATTTCAGTCTCCTGATCAGCGGCTCAAACACTCAATAACATGCATAGCTTTATCTAGAGACCCGTCCACCCATCATTAGGACGGGTAAAAACAAATATGGACGGGCAGAAATGTGTGTGGACGGGTAACAAAATGAAGGAGCAAAAAAAAAGGTCTTCCAAAACCATAGATATTGTTAGTTATGGCTTGAAAGTGAGTGTAAATGGTGTCATGTGTGTGTTTGTAACCCATTCCAGGTCATAAAACACATTTAAAGTTTGTAAACTGGCTTAACAGTTAACATCCATGTGTCTACCAAAACATGTGTGACTGGCAATAATTTTATCCTGCATAAAGCCCTGATAACATGCGCATACACACCCCATCATATATAATAGCCAATATTGGCTCCTTATGAGTTACAACGTACCCCATTCAGATTCAGAACAGTTGCATACTTAAGAGATATTCTGTCCTTTCTGACAGTTGGTGAGTGACAGGCATGACTGAGTACACACACTACCTTTGTGTTCTATGGCGACTTTCCTGACATTTCCATTCTTCTTTCAGGCATGCATAGTCCTGTTTGTTCTCGCCTACATCCACATTGTGTTTGCGCGTGCCCCCATCCACTGTCTGCAGCATGTACAGGACACGTGGCCACGCAACGGCATTCTGCGTGTGGAGATCGTAAAGAATGTGTCGCCAGACTACACGATAACAAAGTCGTATGAGAAGGAATACAGTGACATCGACTTGAGCCTTGACACGTTTGTCGTGCCATCCGACACCAACCCTGATTTGAAAGACGGTGTTGAAAATGCCACTGCCACAGAGACTGGTGACACTGACACAAAATCTAGTGACAAAGAAGCCGCAGCAGCTGGTGACACAACATCTAGTGACACAGACACAAAGACAAGTGACACTGTTGATGTGGAGACTATTGTAAGTGACTCAGAAACTAGTGATCCAGTAAGAGTTGATGGTGACGCTGAGAGTGGTGGTGACACTGCGTCAGATGACACCGACACTCAAAGTAGCGACGTTGACACCATGACAACCACCCCGTCCTCGAGTAAGGCAGTGGAAGAGTTAGGAGATGACAAAGTGAAGGAGAGAGGAGTCGATGGTCTGGAGAGCAACGAGACGAGTGGAGAGAATGAGACAGATGACAGTGTGAAGCCGCAGAAGAAGCCGGACCGTAGCATGCAGCTCTTCAAGGAGACACTCTCAGAGTTTGAGATGCTCGCCAAAGTAGGTAAGTGAATCATCTTCCCGGGAGCAGTATCTTCTCACAGCGTTTCAGTCTAATTGCTGCCACGCTTGTCACTGAAGACACACCGGCATGCGGCATGTATTTGTCTCAGGACTTAGTTTCAAAAGATTATTTCCGAAGATATTATTTTGAGTAGGTTACAACCAAACGCAGTAATATGCGTAGTTGTTTCAGTCAATTTTATTGCAACAAATGTGTGATTTGTCCACAAGCCATATTATTTTGTGTTATGAGAATGTGATGTTTTACCATGGTGAGGTTGGAAATTGGCCAGAAGTTACATCTATGACATCAGATTATGTAATCCATGGATGGTTAGTTGATTATCAGGTAACCTATATTATCTTTTATGTCATGTCTTCACTTGTATTTTGTTCCTCTGTTGTTGACATGTTTTCATTGTGTTTGCAGCCTGTTATTGATATTCCGTTGTAGTGTGGCCGGACGAGAAGTATATCGTGGAATACTCGTTGGAGTATGGCTTTCTTCGCCTATCTCCAAAGACCCGCCAGAGACTCAATATCACAGTTCTACTCGTGACACTAGGTAGGTGGCACCTGCTCGCTTCAGTCACTCTCATGTACATTTCTTGTGTGGTCTGGCTCATCTCAAAACATTGTGGCCCTTTGCAAGAGTAAGGTCACTTAACCTGGGACGCCGTGGTGTAGTGGTTAGAGCACCGCAGCCTGAAATGAAAGATTCCGGATTTGAATTCTATTTTTGTTTTTCTTACAAATTTTGAACAAGTTTGTTTGCTCTGTATTACTCCAACTTCATCTCTTCCTATCACTGACTGGACAGATGTTTGTAATTTAGCTTGTCTGGCTCATGATAGCCATGTCTCTTTAGGTGTGATATTGCATAGAGTATGTTCTATAAGTTTGTAATGTTGTGCAACCTCTTGTAGACCCAACAAAAGACAAGTGCTTTGGCGACAGTTTCAGTCGCTTCTTGTTGAATGAGTTTCTCGGCTACGATGACATCCTCATGTCGAGTATCAAACAGCTCGCGGAACAGGAGGACTACAAAGGTAGGCCAGGTGCTCAAAGCCTCAGGCAGCAGTTGTGAATGGTGGTGATGGTGTATGAGACGTTTACATTTAAGTCACAGGTCATTGTGTTCTGGTTGTTGTATAATCATTTGGCAGTCTTGTGTGGTGATATACCCTGTCTCCCCCCACCTTGCAGTCTTGTACGTGTGTCAGCTAATGTATGGTGCAGTGGCTAGAGCCTGAGACTGTCAATCGCGAGAACCGTTGTTCGTATTCTGTACCTATGCTGTCGAACTTTGCACATATAGCTTTATGCAGAGACCCGTCTACCCGTCAATTTGGACAGGTATAAACAGTTGTGGATAGGTAGAAATATGGGTGGATGGGGTAAAAAAATGAAGGAGCAAAAAAAGGTCTTCCAAAACTATTGTCAGTTATGCGTTAGAAGTGAGCGTAAATGGTGTCACATGTGTGTTTATAGTCCATTTCAGTCAATCAATCAATTCAATCAATCAATTTCACTCCATTGTCCTTAAAAAGGATATGCATTGTACAGGTCATCAGACACATTTTTAAAGTTTGTAAACTGGCTTAACAGTTAACATCCATGTGTCCACCAAAACATGTGTGACTGGCAATAATTTGGTCCTGCATAAAGCCCTGCTTGCACATGTTTGTTCAGTATACAATACACCAGTTCACTGACCTGTATGAATGAGTATCTGCCTGTAGACAATGGTGGATATTTGTATTTGCATTAATTGCAGCGTGGCTGAATGCTTTCCAGACTACCTGGTAGTCGAGATGGTGTTTGACTGAACATATCTGCCAGGGAGTAAAGTGTGAAACGCTTTGAGCAACCCCGAGGATTGAATACTGAGCTATGTAAGAACGTACATTTACTTTCTCAGGGTTCCTGCGGAATGTCGTCACTGGGGAGCACTACAGGTTTGTGAGCATGTGGATGGCACGAAGCTCCTACCTCGCAGCTGCATTCATCATGCTCATATTTGTAAGTACAACCCCAGTCTCTAGTCTCTACAACCCCAGTCTGTAGTCTCTACAGCCCCAGTCTGTAGTCTCTACAACCCCAGTCTCTAGTCTCTACAACCCCAGTCTGTAGTCTCTACAACCCCAGTCTCTAGTCTCTACAACCCCAGTCTCTAGTCTCTACAACCCCAGTCTCTAGTCTCTACAACCCCAGTCTCTAGTCTCTACAACCCCAGTCTCTAGTCTCTACAACCCCAGTCTCTAGTCTCTACAACCCCAGTCTCTAGTCTCTACAACCCCAGTCTCTAGTCTCTACAACCCCAGTCTCTAGTCTCTACAACCCCAGTCTCTAGTCTCTACAACCACAGTCTGTAGTCTTTACTGCTTCCATCATGTCTCCTACACTTATTAGTGCATGTTTCATTAATATGATACATTACTGCTTGATTTTAACATCTGTACAAGTTTTTAAAAAGAATCCTTACATAAGTCAGTGATCTTTTATATCTTAGTACAGGTGTCCATAAATCAGTTAACGTTTTGTAAAAGGGCTATTATGTTCATTGTTGATATGAATAAATTCTTCTAAAGCTGCAGTGTTTATTATTTTTCTTGGATAATATCCTAGACACTAATAAATGTATCTTAGCAGTAAAACTAGAGCTATTTGGCTTGTCACTATTAAACATCATAATCATTTCCTATCAGACTGTTTTGAATTTTTTCTATTGATGTGTCACATGATACACAATCCTCGAGATGAAGAGGTGACCTTACAAATATTGTTGTCACTTATTTAAGCTCCTCTTCACTGTGTGAGAATATCTGATGCATAAACATGTGCAGACAATAATGTTAATTAATATTTTGTTCCATCTTGAAATCCATTAAGTACTCATTTCCATAACTGGACTGTAGGGATAAATTTAACCAAGTATTTAACCGTATAATTTGTTTTCACTAATGGTTGATATGCATAGTCTTTTGCTTTATATGATCCTTCGTGCAGATCCACTGTATTTATGGCTCTATTTACTGGTGTTTTTATGCCTGTATTTAAAGTTGTATTTACAACTGTATTTACTGGTGTATTTATGGGTGTATTTACTTATGTATTTACTTATGTATTTACTTAAGTATTTACTAATGTATTTACTGATGTATTTACTGATCTGTCTGTTGTCTCTTTCAGACACTTTCCGTGTCGATGTTGTTGAGATATTCACATCACCAGATCTTCGTGTTTATAGGTAAGCGTAAAAACAGAATTCTTGAACACGGTATTTGGCAGGACTGATTTACTAATCCTAAATCAACATGATAACTAACTACACGATTTGACAGAAACATTTTCATCTTTTCACACAGTTGACCTGCTGCAAATGCTGGAGTTGAACACACACATTGCCTTCCCTGCGGCACCCCTGCTCACAGTTATTCTTGCTCTTGTTGGTAAGTAGGCGACACTTGGCGGACAAGTCATGTTAGACTCAATGCTGATCATATCTAAAACTGGAACTGCTCAGGTGCGACCAGATGTGTTTTTGTAAGACTTATTCTCTTGAAGTATTTACTCAATTAATTTTTCTTTAAACAGTTGATGAACTCAAATACCCAGGGGGTAGTCGTAATAATAAATATTTTTGCTGTGCAGGGGATGGACTTCAAACTGCATTGAACTGCTCAGTGAATGGGTGCAATGGTGTTTAACAAACTTAGTGTTAATCTTTAAAAACAATTCTAACAGGTGACACTGCACATTGTATTTAGCTGATAGTCACCGCCATATTCACTGTCGTATGTTCTACTGACTACAGTATGTGGTTTCTTAAGATTTCCTCTGTAGCAGAGAGGTAGAGAAGTCCAACATGTTGGTGTAATGACATAGCCTGCTTTGTTGAGATATTTGTCAGTTATCTGTTGAAACACTCGTGCTTCAATGGTGCACTGTTGTAGGGATGGAGGCGATCATGTCTGAGTTCTTCAACGACACCACGACGGCCTTCTACATCATCCTGGTGGTGTGGATCGCGGACCAGTACGATGCCATCTGCTGCCACACTAACATCAGCAAGCGACACTGGCTCAGGTCTCTGTCATATTCTTTGTTCTCCTCTAGTAAACGTCCCACGTTATCATAAATAACTGCCTGACAAGAATGAGCTAAACACATCTGTCAGATCAAAATTGTTCTGATCTCATCGTGCTGTCGGTCGCGAAGCGACAAAGACTGCTTCCATCACTTGACTCTTGCTCTCCATTTGTCTCTCTGCTGTGAGAGTGATGTCCATGAGTCGATCTTTATGTCTCTCATCTTTAGGTTTCTCTTGATGGTATCTTTGAACCGGAGACGAGGGCGCCCTCTCTTTCTCTGACCAGAAGACAGTTGAGAGTAGAGAACCTGCTTCGGTAGCCTGTCTGGTGACATCCTCATGAGGTGTCCAGTCCACCGGAGATTCTTTCTGATCAGAAGATCTTCCATAGATGGCAGCCCTGTTCGTTCTAGTATTTCCTTGTTTGTCACTTTGTCCATCCAGGTTATCCTCATGATCGAACGCAGATGTCGCATCATGAAGGCATGTAGCTTTTTAACCTGTCGTCTGTACACTGTCCAGGCCTCAGCTCCGTATAGGAGGGTGGACAGCACAATTGCACGGTATATCTTGCCTTTAACCCGCATGGACACATGGTGGTTGTTCCAGAGTCTCTGGCGTAGTCGGCCGAAAGATGCACTAGCCTTGGCCATCCTCCTCTGTATTTCGTCGTCAATGCATCCGTCACTTGATATAGTGCTTCCGAGGTAGGTGAATTCTAGAACAGAGTTCAGCTTGTTTCCATCAACCATGATATCCTCCTCTCGGGTTCTTGTAGAGTTGGATTGGTACAGCACCTCGGTCTTCTTGATGTTAATCTTCAGGCCGAACTTCTTTGACGCATCGGAGAAAGCATCCACTATTTTCTGCATCTCTTCAGCAGAGTGTGCAACCAGTGCACTGTCATCTGCGAATAGCAGCTCTCTCATCAGTATCCGAGTAGTCTTGGTCTTTGCTCTGAAGTGTGCGACGTTGAATAGGTTAGCGTTCTGTCTGGACTGTATGTAGATGCCATCCCCCATGTCTCGGAAAGCCTCGTCGAGCATTGCTGATAGGAAGATGGAGAAGAGCGTGGGGGCCAGTACACAACCTTGCTTGACCCCATTTGTGACACTGAACGATTCCGAGACTTCTCCTTCAACACTAACTTTTGCCATCATTCCAGTATGTAGTGCCTCGATCATTGTTGTGAACTTCTCTGGGCAGCCATACTTCCTCAGTAGCTGCCATAGCCCGGTCCTCCCAACTGTATCAAACGCCTTGCTGAAGTCGACAAATACCATGTACAGTGGTCGGTCCTGCTCAATGCACTTTTCTTGTAGTTGTCGGAGACAAAATATCATATCCACGGTGCTCCGGTTACCTCTGAAGCCACATTGTGTCTCCGGAACTACCTCTGGTGTTATGTGAGTAGATAGTCTGTTGAGGAGGATCCTCGCGAAGATCTTGCCCGCTATGGAAAGAAGAGAGATTCCTCTATAGTTCCCACAGTCTGTTCGATCACCTTTCTTGTAGATGGTTACAATGCTTGCATCCTTCCATGCTTGTGGTACAGAACCCACCTCCCAGGCATTGGTGATTAGTTGGTGCAGTCTGCTGAACAGATTTTCTCCTCCGTGCTTCCATACTTCTGCAGGAATTCCATCTCCTCCAGGTGCTTTGCCATCTTTCAGGCTGGCGATTGCTCTAGCCATCTCATCCATAGTTGGAATCTCATCGAGGCTTGTCTTGATAATGCGCTGCGGGATGTTGTCCAGAGCTTCGTGATCTATGTCGCCAGGGACGTTGAGTAGCTTCTGGAAGTGTTCACTCCATCTTGCCACAACTCTCTTGCTGTCAGAGAAGGTCTCCATTCCATCTGATGATTTCAGTTGAACAGATCCCTTCTTTTTGGGACCCCACACTTCCTTCAGCCCATTGTAGAAGCCCTTCATGTTGTTACTGTCAGCAGCTCTCTGCAGCTCCACTGCCTTCCTTTCCCACCAGTCTGACTTCAGTGCACGCGTGTGTTTTTGTAGCAATCTGCAGGCATCTTTGTATGCTGCAGTGGTGGACCTGGTGCTCCTGGTTTGCAACACTCTCTGGTGGGCTTGGTCTCTTCTGTTCATAAGAGTCTGTAGCTCCTGGTCGTTGGGGTCGAACCAGTCCTGGTCTTTTCTGTCTGGCTTGCCAAGATATGTCTTGGCTGTGTTGTACACGACCTGCTGCAGAGCAGCCCATTCCTCATCTGGTGTTGAGTTTTCCTTCTCCTCCCATTGGGCGAGAGCACTGTCTATCTCCTGCTCAAAACTCTCCCTATGGCTGGTGGTACTTAGTTTTGCAATGTTCAGCTTGGTCGGCTTACTTGTCCCTTGCCTGTTGTGCTTTTGTCGTATTCTGAAAGCCACTTTTGACCCCAGCATCTGGTGATCAGTCCAGCAGTTTGCTCCACGCATGACTCGGGTACTGTGGATGTCCATCTTATCCTGACACCTCGTGATGATGAAGTCGATCATATGCCAATGTTTCGAACGAGGATGCATCCAGGTGGTCTTGCGTTCATCCTTCTGCTTGAACATGGTGTTCGTCACTATCAGTTCGAACTCAGAGCACAGAGCCAGTAGAAGCTCGCCATTGGAGTTGCATTTCCCAATCCCATGTTTGTTCTGATCTACAAAGGAAATTACTTGGATCTGTGAGATATACATTGACATTTAATTTGTATGTAATTATTACCCTTGGTATTTTATTCTGTGTTTTTGAATTATCTGCTGTTGGACGAAGCATGTCACATGTTTTCGGTATTAGTTTAATCCGTGTATGAAGTAGTAAGTTGTGTTTTGCAGGTTTTTCTACCTTTACCACTTTGCCTTCTACGCCTACCACTACCGATTCAACGGCCAGTACAGCGGCCTCGCCCTCGTCACATCCTGGCTCTTCATACAGGTCAGTCGCAGTTGTCGAGTACCAGTGGCTAAACATATTCTGATAATGACCATGTGAATGACCATGTGAATGCTTAGTGACTGATGTGCAATCCCTGCTTGCCTACTAGCATGCATAATAAAATTGCATTAAAACAGAATATTACTTGACAGTGGTAATAACAAAAATACAGTGCCCATGATGCATTTATACAGTTATATCTGTATACACTGTGTAACTAAACTTCCATGGATTAATTAATTGGAAGAACATTTTGAAAAATTGAAATTCATAAATTTAAAGGTTAAAGCGTTTGGTGGGTTTAAAGGTTTGTACCTGGCATTAGGTTATAGTGTATTTGCTTTAAAACGTTTTACGTAACTCGCGTTCACATGAATATATTTTCAAATTTACACATAATGATTTACGTAAGCTTTGGAAAACCACCTTCGGTGCTTAGGTGTATGCAGTGGACTTGTTCTATTTATAATAATTGAGGAAGAAAACGATTTTGAAAGTAAGTCAAACCACTTTGAGAAAGACATTTACAAAAAATGTATCAAAACAATTATTGTCCAGTTCTAGAATTTGACTGGGCTTGTTTACAGACTTACCTGTGTGCTTAGTTTATGTGTCAGAGATTTGTTGTGTATTTAATTGGTGGGTAACTGTGTTTTTGTATTTGAGTGGTGTGTAACAGTGTGTGTATTTGAGTGGTGTTTGACTCTGTGTAACTTTGTATGTATTTTAATGGTGTGTAACAGTATATATTCGAGTGGTGTGTAACTGTATTTTAGTGGTGTGTGACTATGTATTTGAGTGGTTGTATAATTGTATGTATCTGAGTGGTATGTAACTATGTATATATTTAAGTGGTGTGTAACTCTGTATGTATTTATGTGGTATGTATTTGAGTGGTATGTAACTAAGTATTTGTGTGGTGTGTAACTGTGTGTGTACTTGAGTGGTGTGTGGTGTGTAACTCTGTGTACTTGATTGGTGTGTAACTCTGTGTGTACTTGATTGGTGTGTAACTCTGTGTGTACTTGATTGGTGTGTAACTCTGTGTGTACTTGAGTGGTGTGTAACTATGTGTGTACTTGAGTGGTGTGTAACTCTGTGTGTACTTGAGTGGTGTGTAACTCTGTGTGTACTTGAGTGGTGTGTAACTCTGTGTGTACTTGAGTGGTGTGTAACTCTGTGTGTGTACTTGAGTAGTGGGTAACTCTGTGTGTGTACTTGAGTGGTGTGTAACTCTGTGTGTACTTGAGTGGTGTGTAACCGTGTGTGTACTTGAGTGATGTGTAACTCTGTGTACTTGATTGGTGTGTAACTCTGTGTGTACTTGAGTGGTGTGTAACTCTGTGTGTGTACTTGAGTAGTGTGTAACTCTGTGTGTACTTGAGTGGTGTGTAACTCTGTGTGTACTTGATTGGTGTGTAACCGTGTGTGTACTTGAGTGGTGTGTAACACTGTGTACTTGATTGGTGTGTAACTCTGTGTGTACTTGAGTGGTGTGTAACCGTGTGTGTACTTGAGTGATGTGTAACTCTGCGTGTACTTGAGTGGTGTGTAACTGTGTGTGTTGAGTGGTGTGTAACTGTGTGTGTTGAGTGGTGTGTAACTGTGTGTGTTGAGTGGTGTGTAACTGTGTGTGTTGAATGGTGTGTAACTGTGTGTTGAGTGGTGTGTAACTGTGTGTGTTGAGTGGTGTGTAACTGTGTGTGTTGTGTGGTGTGTAACTGTGTGTGTTGAGTGGTGTGTAACTGTGTGTGTTGAGTGGTGTGTACCTGTGTCTGTACTTGAGTCATCTGCTTGCAGCACTCTATGATCTACTTCTTCCACCACTATGAGCTGCCGGCCATCCAACAGCAGGCCCAGATCCAGCAGTTGTTGGCCCAGACTCCGCCCCCTGCTCCACCCCCAGCCGGGACTGACACCACGCCGCAGGACACCGCTCCAGCTGGGGACACCGCGTCAAGCCCCAGTGACGCGTCAACTGACACCAGTGATGACACAACGACCGCTGCAGACGCAGCAGACAATCTCTCAGTCGGTGGAGTCGTTTCTAGTCATGATGACAGTCAGGTTAACAGCCACAGTGAGCCTGACTCATCACGAAAACAACCCGTGTCATTAGCGTCGCAGCAGAATGGTGACACGTCATCAGAGAGTGTTGTCGAACAGCCGTGTGCAGATAGTGCCATGAACAAGGCACCTGTGGACGCTGTGCTCGAAGCATGTGACACAGACGAAGGTGGAAGCTGCCACAGACATTCTGACAGTGGACACTCAACGTCAGTCAGTGACATGTCGTCTAGTGACACTCACTCGCAAGTGTCGGACACTTTACGACACAGATTGGCGCAAGGTTGTCGCGATAGTGACGCGAGTGAATCGAACAGTGTCACTGGTAGCCCCGACACTACCCGTGCCCAGGGCGCGGCAACAACGCATCTCATTGGGCGAGAGTCTCAAGTGTAAATGTTGTCCCCTGTAAGATTGCCTGTTATGTGTGTGGGCTGTGTGGTGTGAACTGGCATGTGTCATATATTTCGCGTGTCATGTCATGATGTATATCAATGGTGTCGGAGGTATCACCCAGTCACTACAGCTGACGTGAAGCATCCTTTGTCGTGTTCAGCTAAAGAAAAACATGGACTTTTTGTGATACATTATCATTTTTTTATATCTGTATATACAGCAGGGTAAATGTATCTAGTTTATCTAGTTGAGTGGGTGTGTTGTCAGAAGTTGTTCATTTGTGTACAAAAATATATATATAGTTACGTTAAAATATTTGTATAGTTAGTATGTGAAATGGGTCATTGCATTGCAAATTGATAACTTTTAGGTAATTTTTGCATCACCTGACTAATTTTTGTGACATTTTGTACAGTTGTTGGCTCACACAAAAGAACACAAAAAATGCAAATTCAAAAATTCCTGGTCACATTCACTAATGCTTTACCTAGGTTTTTAGTCATTTGCAGCTTTGGTGTTACTGAGTGTCAGATGATGTTTTTAGTGGTTTATTTGACATGTAATGATCCAAATATCATTTGAAAAAGTACTGCAATTTGACTGTAGATATTAACACATAATAACAGTAATAATTACTGGACCGATAACTAGTGAATCATTTTACCCTAACATTTAACAATTGTCCAGATGGTATACCAATCAGAGATCCTGAAATTGTTGCCCTGTTGTCAGGAATACAGACGTCAGTTTGTATTTTTTGTTGAGTCTGATTATCTAGGTTTTTTTTATAATGTAAGAGATGAGTTGAATATGAGTGCATATTAAAATATCAACTTTAATTTGAAATTAAGTTGCGGTAATATTCAGTGGCTTCAAAAGTTGTGTGCGTATTGCTAGTATTCATGGTGATAAGATGTACTGTTATATTTTGTTTTTCTCTACTCTTTTTGTCAAAATCAAACCAAGACAATAACATATTTAATATATAATACAATACTTTTTCAAATTGGAAGGTGCAATTTACTTGTTTATGGTGCACACACAAAAGTTGGTAATCTAAGCTATATGATTTGGTTGCAATCAGTAATGTATGACTTTATATGTATAGTATCATTGTATAGAATGACATCTGGTGTTATTTGTCATTAATTTTTTCGTGCACAAAGGTGCTAATGGGAGGTAATCCACCTGCTTGGTGATTGGCTGTGACATGTACATACCACACACACACACACACAATAAATAATAATAATAATTTATAGCAACCTACTTAATTACATACGTACTGATGTATCTATGTGTGCAATCTGTGCAAGCTTAGTATTGCACAGATCAGCTAAACCCAAATGAAAAGATGAACAGCTAGCAATAAACAGTATTTCATAGAATGTGATGTGATATACGGAGTTTTGTGTGTGTTGTCTAAACAGTGGATTGTGTTTGCTCAGTTTACACACATGAATCTTCACAATTATTATCTGCCTGTTGGAGTTTGCTATGATTAAAATATGATATATTGTATAAGGTCATGCCTTGGTTATTTATCACTAGGCCTATTAAGAAAAAATGGGCTCAAATTAATAATTAAAAAGTTTTGACGGTGAAAGTTCTGTATAAAAATGTAATTTTTTTTCAATTTACTCATAGTGAGGTTTGTTGGTTTTCAAGATTCAACACAAAAGACGGTTTCATTGGTTTCCATAACAGCTAAAAATCGTTATGTTAATTATTCTGGCCCAAGGAGTTTAAAGAATAAGATCCCAGGTCAGGAAGTCTACAGAGATTTTTTTCATGTGGTATTTTACTTTCCCTGACATAGACACGAAATAGAAGGAACTCGCGACTTATAAGTTATAGTGCTTGGTAGTAGGCAAATGTGCTAATTAGACGCAAAATGCACTATTCAAGTGCTTGGTAGTAGGCAAATGTGGTAATTAGACACAAAATGCAGTATTCAAGTGCTTGGTAGTAGGCAATTGTGGTAATTAGACGAAATGTAAATAAGTGCATGGCCGGGAAAGATCCAACTATGAGGGCCGATGTTATACTAGCATGATCAGGCTGATATAATGCAACAAATGGACGAAGTAAATGGATAGGCTTGATCCGCGCGCCGACAAGCCAAAAATGTTTACAACTAGAAATAAATATGCAGCTTATCCAATTGGTATGAAAATTGGAACGATTGTTGGCTACGTTTTTATTTAGCTGTACATTTTTGCACAATCATACTGTGATTTTATGTCAGAGGTTAGCATTCTAGATATGCAGTGTTTACACCATTTAATTCAAACAAGAGTATTTTATAGTTTTTCATTCATTAACGCTTTGCACCCACAGAACAGATCGAAACTACGAAAGCCGGCTGGTGACAAGCTGTGTCGTGTGACAATGATTCGTGAACGTGGACCATCAAATCAATGCATGGCTAAAGAATGTTTTAATGTTAATACGTGTTATTAGGATATCATTGCATGTGCGTCCAACTCGTCAATATCACTCAGTCTAAAAGGTAAACGATGACGATTGTGTGGGATGTTGGCTCCATCAACCATCCGGCCAACAGGTGGGTGGTAACTGGGGATGTGGTCGGAATGCCCCTCTGCCAGGCTCTGGCTCTGGCTCTGATTCTGAATGCACCAGTCCGTCCAGTCGCAATGTTCCAACAGGGATTTTATAAATAATGTCTTCAAATAACGTATAAACAGTGGTCCTAAATAATGTATACACATTTATTTCACATATATATACCCCGAGGTATATGAGAGAAAAAAAATTAATTCTTGCAGTATATGAAAACAATTATTTCATTCTTCCTCGATTGTCCTACTATCTCTTTTTTATAAAACTGACAAAGTTCCTAATTTCAAATTGCGCAACAGCTGCTGATAAATTCTTAAAATCTTTGAACTCATGTCCAAGCGCCAGTTTGTCCATCTCAATTATGCTGCTTGTGCGAATTTGAATTGAACTCCCGAAAAAAAATTATCCGGACAAGTAGCCTTGAGTACCAACACTCTATTTGTCCGTATCCGGGCGCATAGTCCCCCAGGCTATTCAACCATATCCGGATGTATAGCCACTCCAATAGTAAAAACACCAGGGCATTCTGAAATGTTATGCATTTAATATGTAATGTTTCAATAAGTATAATTATATTATTTATTACATACTTAGGTTTCACAGTAGACAAATAAGTGGGAAATTCTTACCAAAAGTGGTGCATTGCGACTATTCTGCTGGAGCATTGCAACTATGCGATTGGTGCATTGTAACTAGGTTTTCAGGTATTGGGGCATTCAGGCACTGGGGCATTCCGACTCTAATTCAGTAATTGTGAGTTAGAGACCGGGAATATTGCAGGGATTGTGGGAAGTTGGGGATAAAATTGATGGAAAGGGTGAGTTCATATTCATGCACCAGGGGTTGATGCAGCTGGTTACGTCAGTACCACTCTTCTCTACCCTGGGCACACCCCTTAAAAAAACGTCCTTTTAACATCAGCCAATAAAGTTGCCCAGAAAGAGTGGTTGGCGCCCGGCCAGGTGATAATTTAGGGTAATTTCAGTCTCATGATGCTGCTTGTGTTGATGTAAGACTACAATAAGGTGCTCATCTGCCATTACTCGACCAAAGAGTTCCCTGTAAAAATAGCATTTGTCTGGGTTGCCTGAATTCCTGTGAGTACATACGTAGTGTCGAGTGAGTAGAAAAGACGTTTTTATGCAGTGTGGCATCAGAGATGTCAAATTATGACAGATGACAGTCAGTGTTTACCTGCATAGTGATGTGCATGTGTCATGTTGATTGGTTATGTCAAAATTATGTCAAAACGACAGGTCACTGTCTGATTCTACCATGAATGAAGGGGTATCAGGTTTAAAAGTGGTTTGTGGGAGTCTGAGGTATTAGAATTTCACAAAGTTTCCATGGCACGCCTACAAGTGGAAGTGACATTTTTGATAACAGATCTATTTAAATTTGGTTGGAAGTGAAGGAAGCATTATAATGGCCGCTCATGGAAAAGGCAAATGTGGTCTTAGGCCTGTTACGTGCAATGTTTAGACTTGAATGCGTCATTATATTGGGATTTCCACCAGTCGCGTATCCATCTTCAAATTGGGCGGGTATTTGTGTTGTTCCCATGGCTGATGCAGTAGTGGCTGGCGAAGTTGGATCTTTTGACTCCGCTCAATTCCCAACTTTAGGGAGACAGTTGTCCAGGGGTAGTAATGCAGCTCAATGACCCCTGGCTTATGAGGATGAGTCAGACCAGTGACACTGGCACATTGCATAAGGGTAGTGTTTAGCACATCTATGCCATGCCAGCGCTCTGAGTAAAAAACCCAGACCAAGCAGGCGTGGAATATTTGGTGTTAAAACCTGGCTCTCAACATTTGGAACAGTGTGTCCATCATGAAACAGAGATCATGTTAATTTCGGTCCCATCTCAACTTGGGAATTAAAGAACCACTGAGTACAAAAAGGGGCATTTGTAACCTGTGGAAGTGTGTGGAACTCATGTAAACAATTTCTACATTTGGTGGGCGTTTCACACGAGGTTGATACTTTATGCATACAATCTGTCTGGCAATGTAATGGCATAACAACGATTATGGTGCAATTTTTTGGAGATCAAATATTACAAAATGGCTTCGCAGCGCCTATGATTTTCACTAATGATTGCCAAAACACCTGGTAGGCGTAAATTTTCATTCCATTGACTTTCCATTGCACAAAAGCATATCTTATTCTGAAAATTATGCCATCATATTTTTGGTTAGGTAGTATTACCGGTATATCCACATTTTAACAGTTGACGAGGTATGTATGAAGTATTAGTCTGATGCAAAGCACACACTGAATAGAAGAGACTTTACATCTGTGTCATGTCCTCCTCAGGCAGACCACACGTTCAGCTGCTCTGTTGGGCTCAAACAACAACATTGCCAACATTTTGAAACAAGAAGACGTGAATTTGATCCCTGAGATCAACAATTCAATGCTCTGACTATGAGTCAACCACATCACACACAATCAATGCTATTTTGCAAATAAATGTCACATGTATTATGACTAATGTTGCATGTGAAATGGCCGTGATCGTTTTCCAAAGCAGTAATTTGTACAGATCTATGTTTCCATGTTATAAACTACAATGATCATAACTACTAAAATGTTGCACCCTTCATGCCTAAATGTACCAACCTTGTTTGCAGGAGAGTAAACACCTGCACCATGCGTATACTTCGAGTGAGATGGAGGTTGCTGATACCCATCTGCACTGGCATATTTCTTGTATTTCTCGCCCTGATGCGTATGTATGACCAAGACAGTCAGCATGATTTAGGAACACAGTGGTTATTTCCTAACACTAAGTTTTCAGACTATTAAAACAAAGTAGGTTTATATTAAAGTTAACAGGTGCGTCTCATTATTCATAGGAAGATGTAGTGTGGAAATCCAACCAACATTTCGGCTAAGATGTAGAATATGCATTGTTATACGAGTTGATTTTAAGCATAATTTAGAAGTATTGCTTATTCTTTATTGACTAAAAATTCAAATTGGCTTATTAAACACAACAGGCTGTATGTCTTCAATAAATCTGTTCTAGTTGTAATATAATATTATATTAAACAAAGAACACACGCTTATTTTTAATAACGAGAATCGTTGAGATAATGAATCCATTTAAAGAGCGGTTTCTAACTCACACAGTTGCAATGATTCTCTGGCTATTGGTTTGTGCTGTCTGTTGCAGTACATTTCAAGAGACAGATACACATGGTCTGTGATCTGGACTACATGAGAGGCAACTACTTCCGTAGCCTCATGCCCTACTGCAACTTCCCTTCACAACCTGTCATTGGCTCCGAAGGTTGGTGAAATTGTGGATACGTTTCCAGAATGTGCTGTACACTGTAATACTGGTATTTTGTAAATAATTTTAATACAATCGAACCTTGCTGTATGATCACCTTGGCGATATAACCACCTCGCATTTAGATTCAGATTCACACTGTTTAGTCATCTTCTTCAGTGTACAGCTGTAGTGCCCCATGGCTAGATGAAGGCATCCACGCTGTTTCCAAATCTGCCTTGCAATACAATCAAATGTTATTATCCCAGAAAGGAAATTAATTTGCAGCATTCATAAAGTACATAAATAAAATAAGATATACCGGTACATCTTCTTCACCTTTTCCCACTAGGTAGGTTCAGCGGCCCGAATTCTTGATTTCCAGAATGTTCTGTCCTGGGCATCCTCCGGGGTGACCCGCAGTGCCTGCATATCCCTTCGGACGCCATCCATCCATCCATCTCCCTCTTGGTCTCCCCCTTGGCCTTTTTCCTGGCACTCTCATGTCAACAACTGCTCTCACTTCGTTGTTTTCTTCCATTCTCTACATGTGTCCATACCAGTGTAGTCTCGTTTCTCTTACTTTCTCTTGTGTGCTACTCACACCTAGTTCCTTTCTGATGTCCACACTCTTTACTCTTTACTTTGTCTCTTAATGTTATTCCTTTTATCCTTCTCAACATCCTCATCTCTGTTTTCTCAAGAATCTGTTCCTCCTTCTTTCTAACTGTCCAACATTCTGCTGCTTACAGAAGTACAGGTCTAAAAACAGTATCTAAGCCTCCTCATGATCAAATATAAAATAAAAAGCCTAATCTATATTATTATAATTGTTGTCGGCACATCACAAATACATACTGCATATGGCACACAATCAATGTCACACCACTCGTACAGCTCTAGTGAAAACGTCAGAGGTGTTTGTTGTTGAAATGTCATACAGACATGGGAATAAAAAGCAAACGCTTCCTATTTGTTTTGGATGTGATACTTCTAAACCTTCTGGACATGGGCAGAAGTGAGCATTCATCATGTGAAATATGAGTACATGTATTATCATTTATAATTTGAGTTGGTTTTTGCAGTACCTATCCTCTAGAGAAGATGCCTTACTAATTCTTGTCTTTAACTCTTAGTTGTTTGGTCATTGTCTTGCTGATTTGGTTATCTTCTATTTCTCGTTCTACAAATGTGCTATGCCCAGCATGTCCACTTCCATGTCTTCTGATATGTTCAGTCACATCTACAGCTGTATGACAGTTCTTTTGACTTCTCTATTACCAAGCAATTGTTTTTTCTGTCCTGATATATATGTTTAACACTTCTTTCTATTTTTGTTTGTGCTGCTCGAAGCTTGTTTTTTGCCTGATTGGTGATTATCCATGTTCCTGGACCATATGTCAATGCTTGAAGTACGCATGAGTTGTAGACCTGTCTCTTCAATCACGTTCCATTGTCACTCTTGAAGATGTTGCGGTGCTTGGCAAATGCTGGCCATGGTTCTTCTTTGAATCTCATTGTCTTGGATTTTGTCTCTGGTGCAGTGTCGCTGTATCATGTTGACATAGCTTTCAATAGTCTCTACCTGAGTGGTGTTGACATATACTGAACAAAATTATAAGCGCAATATCAGATATTTTTCAAGGTTTTTTCCGGTATGGTTCACGTAATAAACAAAAATACATTTATGGATCATTATGCAATAGATTTCAGATATTTGTTCAAACAGTGATCACAGAGAAATATATTCGAACATAGGGGGTCATGTGTCTGAAATTCACTACTCAGTACTCAGTATCGTAGCGGTCCTGCTAGATAAAGGGGGAGGTACCAATTAACAAAGAAGTCCAAACAAGATTAACTCACTACAATCCACTTTATTACACCCTCAAATTAAGACCCATTAACTACTCACATATACACAGATGTCCAGCCAGTTACGACACAGAGTGTGACCACACACAGACAGATACCCTGCAGGCTCAGCTCCTGCCAACCAACTCCCTTTACTTTCCTCTTACACTCTTCTATATCTCGGCTAGCATGACTACACATTCAAACTAACCAATGGGGTTTTCATATTCCCGCCCAGCATACATAAAGACAAAGACATAGCAAGCCTGACTACTCATTCAAACACATTCAAACTAACCAATGGGGTCTTCATAATTCCCACCCAGCATACATAAAGACAAAGACATGGACTCTGCTACTGGTAATTATGAACATGTGGTTTTGGGGGTCTTCATTTCTCGACAAGCATACTTAAAGATAACAAACTGACTACCCTACTCTCTCTCTCTCTCTCTGGTATAAATACCCCTTATCTCATCATAAACACTCCTTATCTCATCTCTAGTATAAACACCTACGGGTACTCACTAATTAATTCATAACCTAACAATTTATAATAAGCCCTACCATACTCAGCATGACCTCTGTGGGCATCTCGCAGTGTAGGACATTGTCTGTGCATACACCCCACCAGGTTGTCCATCGCGACCTGTCGAATATTGTGAGACAATATTCTTCAAACAAAGTCTGACTGTGACTGATGAACATAATAGTAAGTCAAATGTATGTATTATGTCCAAACTCGTGCACGGGGAATAAAGTTGATGTTGCACATTTCCTGAACCGAAACAGTGATGGGTGATCTATCGTTTCAGGGACACTGATGATGATGACACGTGAATCCGGAATCTACACGATGGAATCAGTGCACACGTTGATTCGCCACGGAGACCGGAACAACTTGCACAAGATGCGCAACGGGATCTCTCCGACGCTGTCCTGTATGTTGACAGAAGACATGACCGCGCAGCATCCAGAGTTGAAAGACTTCCTGTCAGAAATGGGCAGCCAGAGACGAAACCCGGGCCAGACCTTCCATAACTGGGAAGTATTCCCCCATTCTCCCGTCTGTGCGACGGGTAGTTTGACTCCCCGGGGAGCCGTGCAACACGTGCTAAACGGCGCCTTCTTCAGAGACGTTTACATCGAGGACCACAATCTCATCAACGTGGAGAAATTCACGGAACAGGTGCTCGTGCGGTGCACCAACAAAAGTCGAACATTCCAAAGTGCGGCTGCGTTTCTGTTTGGTCTCTTTCCTAGTTACGATATCAGCACCGTGACCATTCAGCAGGCGGACAACAATTCTATGTGCACGAAGGACATGGCGCACTCGTGCTACTGTCCTAGACTGGGTCCGAATTTCGACAAGATGTCATGCGACATGCAGATCGACCGTCTGGAGATCATGAACCGCCCGCTCGCCAAGCACATCTACCAACACGTGTCTGAGACCATGGGGGTAGCGTCGAACAGCCTACCGACTCTGGCGAAACTCCTAGACATGAGCATGGTGCATGTGTGTCACCAACTGCCACTGCCCGGACGCACTGGCCAGTGCATCGAGGACTGGACGGTGTTCGACATGAACGAGATTCTCATCGAGAACGGCGCCGCGCAGGTGAAGTCTGAGTTGTTCCGGCGCGTCGCCATGGTCAAGATGATACCCTTGCTGAAGGAGATCGCCGAGAGAATGGCCGCGCAGATCAGAGGCGACACGAAGATCAAGTTTGTGTTGTACTCCGGCCACGACACGTCCATCGACCCACTGGCCGTGGCGCTGAACATCAGCGACGGTCACTGGCCGAGATACGCGTCAAGGATAGTGCTGGAGTTGGTGAGTTATACGGCGGCGAAGGACATTTCTGCCGGGAAAAAAAACTACTATATACGCGTACTGTATGACGGCAAGTTGGTGACACATCTCGTGTCGTTTTGCCGAGGTAAAATTGTCAATCACGAGCTGCGCTTGTGTCCATATGAACTGTTCCTAGCCTTCGTCAACGGCGGTTACTTGGATCTTATCGGTGCTAATAGCTATACAGACGCTTGTGACGCGTTGACACGTTGAATTTTATTTATGTCAAAGTTACGTAATTACATAGGGTGTTGTGTATTGTATGTTGGTGTGAGTGTTGACTGCAGTTTGGTGGTGTGATACCATCGCGATACAACCACACTTATTATTACTTCGGTGTCGGTACAAGAAGAATTGTATTATGCACGCACAATAACGTTGCAATCAAATGTCTACATTAAGTTAACAGTGATAACATTCCGATATAACCAAACTGATATTTCTGTTATGACAATCATAAACTGTGCAATTAAATACTGCCGATTGTTTTATTATGGCGACGTGTTTGTTTGCATTACGTGAGTAAAACCATTTGGAAGCTTGCCTACGAACAACGCAAGGGGCAACGCAACGGATACTCCAGTCAGTGAGAGATTCACAGCATTTACTTACATCTATATAATTACATCTATATAATATATTGGTTGTGCATAGTAGCTGTGTACAAAGATCGTTAATAAACAATTAATTATATTATAATGATATCAGAAACACTCCATGTTGGATTCATCATGCGATTTATGCGCCAGTGACGTAACCCGCTTGCGTCACTGGCGCTTGCACGTTGGAACATCCTACGTCTGTCCAATGGTATTTTATGTATCCAGTACGTCGCGGATTGCTTACGTCACAATCACAATTATTAGCGAAGAATCCGCCAATCCTTGCCTTTTTCAACAAGGCACCAGTGACGTAACGATTTGGCTTACGTCACTGGCGCATAAGTCTCAAGATGGCAGCGCCATGAATCTAAGATAACA
>OZ024863.1:29666496-29686496 GCA_964017155.1 Oasisia sp. SBJ-2009
AACGCGAAAATAAGCCAACATATCCAGAATACTTTATAAAAAGCAACAAGAGAATTTCACAGAAAGAAGATATTGCTAATGGATTTAATAACTTCTTAACAAATGTTGGCCCCAACTTAGCAAAAAATATCCCCTTACCTAAAAACGATACAGCTATTTATGATTACTTAGAAGAAAACATTGAACATACCATGTTTCTAAGTCCTGTTGATGACTTAGAAATTATTAGAACTGTTCAAAATTGTAAAAATAAAAGATCAACTGATTTCATTGACATTAGCATGAGCCTGCTTAAGAAAGAAATTTCTAAAATAGTTAAGCCATTTGCTCATTTATGTAACGTTTAATTTCAAACAGATGTTTTTCCAAACAACATGAAAATGGCTAAAGTTATTCCACTATATAAGTCTGGAAAAAAAAGTTTGACAAATTACAGGCCAATATCTTTATTACCACAATCCTCAAAAATTCTGGAGAAACTATATAACAACAGATTGGACATGTTCATTGATAAATGTAACATACTCAGTCTAAGTCAGTATGGGTTTATATCTAGACTGTCAACAACTGAGGCTCTTATAGATTTGGTAGAAGAAATTACAACTTCATTAGAAAAACATAAGTATACTGTTTGAGTATTTATTTACCTAAACAAGGCCTTTGATACTGTTGATCATGATATACTGTGTAAAAAACTGCATTTTTGTGGTTTGCGTGGTGTCGTACAGGAATGGATTCAGAGTTATTTAGAAAATAGACAGCAATTTGTCAGTTTTAATAACTGTCATTCAGAAATACTAAATGTATCATGTGGTGTGCCTCAGGGTTCCATTTTGGGACCAAAATTATTTATCATGTATATTAATGACATCTGTAAAGTCTCACAAGTGTTCAAGTATATTTTATTTGCTGATGATACAAATCTATTATATTGTGATAGAGACTTAAATGAACTTGTTCGGGTGATAAATGATGGATTAGAACAACTGCAGACATGGTTTTCTGTTAATAGATGGTATCTTAATATATCAAAAACTAATTACAAAAGTGTTGGTAATTGCAGAATAACTGCAGATATTTGTGATAGAATAAATAAAGAGAAAATCAATAGAGTAAATTACACACAATTTTTAGGTGTAGTAATTGATGACAAATTAAACTGGAAAAGTCACATTTTATCAATAAGATCTAAACTGTCAAAATGTTGTGCTATTATGTATAGAGCTAGTTCCTTGATTAACAAACATGGCATGCATATTTTGTACTATTCTTTTTTCATGCCTTATATTATGTATTGTGGTGAAGTATGGGGTAACACATGTGCTACAAATATTCATTGTTTAGTTTTATTAGAGAAACGGGTTATAAGATTAATTTGTGGTGCCAAAAGACTTGATCACACAAACTTACTGTTTCACAATGTATATATTCTTAAAACACCAGATCTTGTAAAACTGAAAACTGTTATAATTATGTTTAAGGCATATCGTTATGTTTTACCAATGAATGTACAAAAAATATTCAGAATACATGAATCACGATATTCATCCAGGCATAAATGTAAGTTCAAGCAAATCTATGTACGTACTAACTTAAAAAATATGTGTATTTCTGTTACTGGGGTTAAACTTTGGAACACCCTCGATAATTCACTGATTAGTAAAAAAAATTCATCATTTCAAAAAGTGTTATACAGATAGACTGTTGAATAGTTATGTATTAGAGTCCTAGACTATTTTGCCAACATAAATTAGATAACTAAGTTAAACATTCAGATTGTTTATTGTCATAAAGGTTTTTTTCTTAAATAAATGTTACAATGTCTTATTTTCGATTAAATGTGGTATGGTTATACATGTAAATGGTGTTGTTGCACCTTCTATTGCACTGTTCAGATGCTTTATTATGCAATTATAAGGGTAAACATGATAACTATTGTACTTCTTTTACCCGTTTTTCAACAATTTGTATTTTATGCACTGTACGTATAATGTAGTAGTAGTAATTGTTGTTATTGAAATAAATTCCAATTCAATTCAATAGAACAAGAACAAGATGTTTATTTTGACGTCAAAACAATTACATTAAATAATAGCAAATAATATGCACATGAACAAATGTCACCATATAAGTAATTAAGAATACATGAAATTGGGGTCAGTGACTCCTGCTAAGACTAAAAATTCGCTATCACAGGAGCCACTCGGATTATTACACGTTATAGTATTTGTATTAATTCAATACGATATTTGTCTCTATATGTGTTAATCTTTCCATAACACATGTGTACAAATTGAAATAATGAAATGACAATACTTACAATACATAAGAACATATAACATTAATTTGCATCTATCCATCTATATGTATATTTGAATTCTAATGATTTTGAAGATTTAATTTTACAAGATCTGGTATTTTAAGAATAATTGTTGTACATTGTGAAACAGTAAGTTTGTATGATCAAGTATTTTGGCACCACAAATTAATCTTATAACCCTTTTCTGTAATAAAACTAAACAAAGTATATTTGTAGCATATGTGTACTTCAGCACAATACAAATATCTGCAGTTATTCTGCGATTACCAAAAATCGTGTAATTGCTTTTTGATATATTACGAGACAATCTATTAAAAAAAACATGTCTGCAGTTGTTAATCCACCATTTATCACCCGAACAAGTTCATTTAAGTCTCTATCACAACATAATAGATTTGTATCATCAGCAAATAAAATATACTTGAACACTTGTGAGACTTTACAGATGTCATTAATATACATTATAAATAATTTTGATCCCAAAATAGAACCCTGAGGCACACCACATGATACATTTAGTATTTCTGAATGACAGTTATTAAAACTGACAAATTGCTTTATATTTTCTAAATAACTCTAAATCCATTCCTGTGCAACACACCGCAAACCATAGAAATGCAGTTTTTTTTACACAGTATATCATGATCAACAGTATCAAAGGCCTTGTTTAGGTCAATAAATACTCCAACAGTATATTTATTTGTTCTAATGAAGTTGTAATTTCTTCTACCAAATCTAAAAGAGCCTCAGTTGTTGACATGCTAGATCTAAACCCATACTGACTTGGACTGAGTATGTTACATTTATCAATGAACAAGTCCAATCTGTTGTTATATAGTTTCTCCAGAATATTTGAGAATTGTGGTAATAAAGATATTGGCCTGTAATTTGTAAAAACGTTTTTTTATCCAGACTTATATAGCGGAATAACTTTAGCTATTTTCATTTTGTTTGGAAAAACACCTGTTTGAAATGAAACGTTACATATATGAGCAAATGGCTTAACTATTTTAGAAATTACTTTCTTAAGCAGGCTTATGCTAATGTCACTGAAATCAGTTGATCTTTTATTTTTACAATTTTGAACAGTTCAAATAATTTCTAAGTCATCAACAGGACTTAGAAACATGGTATGGTATGTTCAATGTTTTCTTCTAGGTAATCATAAATAGCTGTATCGTTTTTAGGTAAGGGGATATTTTTGGCCAAGTTGGGGCCAACATTTGTAAAGAAGTTAGCAATTCATTAGCAATATCTTCTTTCTTTGAAATTATCTTGTTGTTTTTGATAAAGTATTCTGGACATGTTGGCTTTTTTTTGCGTTTGTTAATTACTTCATTTAGTATTTTCCAGGTATCTTTAACATTTGCTTTTTTTTTTACATCGAGCTATAATAGTTTTTTATGTAATTCTTAATATAGATGTTAATTTATTTGTGTATGTTTTGTATTTTTGTTCTGCTTCTGCAGATCTCATTACAATGAATGCCTTATATAACTTATTTTTCTTTGTACAAGCACGTTTTAAACCTTTGGTGAACCAGGTTTTTTTAAAGCTTTTTTGGGGATCTTTTGTTACTGGACAGTGTTTGTTAAATATATCCATAAATATTTATAGAAAAGAGTCATATGCTTGATTAATATCATACATTTTTAGCACACTTTCCAGGTTTATTGACTTAGTTCGATGCCATTTTATCCTCATTCATATTTCTGATAAATTAAAATTCTTTTACATTATACCTGATTATATTGATGCGCTTCCTTTCTTGCAATTATTATTAATGAACCTAACAAAAATTCACAATCAGCGTTACTTGTAATTATTTATAAACAGTGTTTTACTAATGTCCTTGTCTCGGAGCGTTGTGCATATGTTATGGCTTCGTTACAGCCATGGGTTTCAATGCAGTCTATAGTACGTGCAGCATTGAATACAAATCCCCGCGTCTTCGTGACATATAACTCTGGCAGTTTAGGATATATGTAACTGTCTACTAGCTGAATGTATTGGATGTAACGTGCCTGTAGTGTGCAACGTAGGGGGTCGAAAAGTAGGTCGTCGCTGCTGCGCAGAAATTATTTATTGTGTAACACTGTCGCCGCGGGGGTCATGAACTCAGTCTCGACATTCTGGCACGACGTTCTGGACCGCTCGACGTTGCATACCGTCGCGCTAACCTTCGCCATGAACCGCTAACCTTTGACATGAACCGCTAACCTTTTGACATGAACTGCTAACCTTCGACGTTCTGGACTGCATCAACGTTCTGGACCGCGACACCGGCCAATCCCGTTGTGTGGCGACCGACCTACAACCTTGACTCTCGTGTTTCGGTTTCGTGTTTATTCCCGATGTAACGCTGCCAGTGTCATGAAGCTTCCTTGTCAGTGTCGGTGTCGGTGTCGTGCATCGAATCAGCGCCCGTCGGCGACATAAATTGATGTCCATTTGTAAACGTTTACGTATACACTTTGTGTTCACGTCATGGTGGTTACATGTATAGAATGTAGGTATCGTCTCAAGCTCGGGCCAGGCGTCGTGGCTTGACTACACTACACTGTCTACAGTCTACACGTCATGTCTCATGAACTTGAAGTTGATGGAGATTCTTTCGATGATTTACTGGCACTGCACCGGCCTAGTACAGTACATTACACAGTCATTAAATACAGATTTCGTGGATGGTGGTGTCTGCACAAGTGTGATATGGTTATAAAATATTTTGAAATGTTTATAAAAAATGTGCAAGTATGCATGGTAGATATTGTAAGCAATATTATTTGCAAGCAGCTAGCTAGCAGTTAGAGTGTTGGACTGTCGTTAGGGAGGTCAGACCGATTTGCCGCCCCTTCTGACAACATGGGGAGACAGGGGTCCGTGTTTAGTCGCCGTAATTTATTATCACGCAACATACCAGTTCTTATATAATTTTTCTTATGTTGTTATAATGTTAGTCTATGATTCTGCGCCGATAACATATTTTTTGGCGGTGTTTAAAAGGTGTTAATGATTTTTTCCCTCTCGGTATCGTATTTCTATTTTCATTGTTTATGTCCGCGGCCATATTGGATGACGTTGACAGGCCTCCTCTTCAATTTTTTTTGGCGAGATTATGTTAATGAGTACGGCCATTTTGAAAAAGTTGTAATTAAAGAAGAAAGATAAATGAATGTGATCGTACAAATATCATGATAATCCGTCGATAAAAAGTTGTAGTAATTAGTCAGTTAAAATGGCCTATGTTTAACGATGTTTTGTGACTATTTATTTTGGTTGCTTCAACTTGCTTCATACGCAGAAGTGTAAAGAATTGTGTGGACGATAATATGATTACAGTGATGGCTTACTAATTGATAGCGCATTTTGCCACAAAGTCCGTTTATGGAGCCCCTGTCCCAAAAGACATCGCCATTTTGCCTTGTTCCCCGTGCGCACGATGCATTGTGGTATGCAAAGCACTCTGATATCGACGTGATCGATAGCGGGTGTCTTTGATTAATACTGTTATAAATAGTTAGCAAGTGTCTTATGCTTGCACATGTAAGTGTAAACTAATTAATTAGTGCCATGTTTAATGTAGCTAATTTACATTAGTTTGTTTATTGGTATTATTGTATTATTTCCCTTTTTTAGCATACTATTCATACTTTTGTGTGTTGGTTAGGCTACATTAAATATACAATTTGTTTTATTAAAATTGATAATTTATCATTAATGTTTAAAAAATTATATTATACGTGACTTTTGTATGTTGTTACTGGGGTATTCTTTGATGACAGTTTTACATGAATTATTATTTAGTTTTGAGAATATATGTAATTTGTACTTCCTATTGTTGAAAAATTATGATACTTTATATATATATATATATTAATTGAATTTAAAATAGGTATGTATTGCCCTTTATCATAGTTTACACAAAAATCAGTATAATAAAAAAATTATCTTCTTGTGATTTAGGTATAAAATAAAATAGGAGAATGTTAAAAAAAAAAAAAAACAATTAAAAAAAAATTGCAGTTTTATTAATATTTAATCTATGTAATTGAAGGCAGCACGATTGCATTTTAATTAATTACTATTATCAGAAGAAAAAATGAAAGCAATTCTAAAGATTTACTGGCAAGATTAAATCTGTCAGAAAATTGGCGGAAATGTTTTTTAATTTGAAATTTCATAAAATTGCAGTTTCCTTAATATTTCATCTACATACATGAAACAAGCACAGTTACACTTCAATTAGTGATTATGACAAGAGGAAAATAGAAAAAAATGTAATGTGTGGTTTATAAGCAAAATTACACATATTAGCAAACCGTCAAAAAATGTCAAGAAATGTGTAACTTTAAACATCTGTAGTTTGCTTAATATTTCACATACATACATGAAACAACTACCATTATACTTCTTATAGTAACTACTATCAGGGAACATTTTTTGTTTATTTTTTGTTTCGAAAGACAAATTTGGTCCGACCACCCTTATAATATGTTGTGCACCTTGAACGGGCCAAGTGTGAAAGATTCCAGTAAATATACCGTCAAACCTTTGGTTACGATTGTTCCCGTGTTACGTAAGAGGTATTGTTATAAATTATACGCGCGACAACGCAATGTACCCGGAAGAAGTTCTCACCACAGGATGACCACTGTCGTGTGGTTAAGCTAAATCAATTATACACATTCGCCGGAACCGAAAGAGGCTGTTATTGCAGGCTGATTCACATTTTTGGTAGAGGGCCATAATCTTGGCACGGCATGTCGCCGTTTGAGTCTCATTTGGATTGTTTTGGTCAATCTCAAAGGAGTACATTTGGAGTTTTTTTTGGCGAGCTTTAAAACATTTTGAACACTACCACGAAACATTTTCAGCAGCACCCTTCACCCTTTCTGACGTCACGGGTTGACTGCGCAGCGGTGTTGAAACCCCGGCTCAACTCATTCAATGTTAATTCAGATCCAGTTATTTATGAAAACAAGTATTCTTCGTGTTTCACTCTTAGTTTCTGCTTTAGACATAGCCTTCGCGTCTTGGCGACAAATCTTCCTCTTGGCGTTCTTTCAAAACTGCGTGTTTTGAATTGATCCAGAAATAAAACTTGCCACATCCGTGTTGGTGAAATTAAAACGAAACCTTGTATGATACATTTAAACAATTTCACATGCGTAAAAGGAATCAATTTCGCTATATTTCTTCACATGACAACCGACTGGCGTGACCATGATCGTTCGTAACCACCGAACTGTGACGTCTCCATATGATGACACCTGCTAGAGACTGGACGGAGCCGTCGATCGTTCCATCGCCTACCGCCTTTGTTTTATGCCGACATATACAAGACGTATACAAGACGTAGACCCGTAACATTGTGCCGGACGATATAGACCCTGTACCTATTTGTAGTGTAAACGGGGTAAATATTTTTTAGTTTCTTTATCAGCCGCCGTGCTCCCCGCTCTAGCAGCGACGGGCCAATCTGCACCGGCCGCCACATCTCAGCGCCTAGACGCTGGTTTCAGATTACAGCGCCGATTAGCGGCGAAGTCAAGAAACAAGGCTAGTTAAAGTTCTACAGCGGAGCTGGCCACAGAACAAGTAGCGACGCTACTGCGACATGCCGTGATCTGGGCGAAAGCTTTATAGTACCTGCGCGAAATTCAATCCAAGTGTGTGTACTCTAGGCGAAGTCATCCCCCGTACCGAATACACGTTTTTCACGGGCGACTGGTGAGATACGACGTGAAGTGAAGATGTCACGCACGTTTGTGCTGTTACTTTTTCTTCTGGTCGCGCTGGCCACTCTCCGGGCTGGCGGCCAGCAGATGTTCAACCCGAAGATGCTCGGACCGATCAACCACGGGCCTGGTCGTTTCAGCGGGATATACGTAGGGGGAGAGAAGCGCTACGCAGGCAGGGTGATTCTGCCCGGCCGTCAGCTGAACGCGAGGGCCAAGGAGATCAGTAAGCAGAAGGTGGAGCACCTGGGCAAGATGCTGAAGCGACAGGTGGAGAACCTGCGGCATACATCCAACGACAAGGCCGAGCTCGTCTTCCTCGTCGACAGCTCAGCGAGCGTCGGCGCCGAGAACTTCTTCAAGGAGCTCGAGTTCGTGAAGAAGCTGCTGGCCGACTTCACCGTCGACCGGAACACGACGCGAGTGTGCGTCGTCACGTTCTCGTTGCGCAGTCGCGTCGCGTCGTCAAACACATCGACCATCTGAGTGGGCCGGACGACGCGCACCACAAGTGCTCTCTGCTGGAGGAGGAACTGCCGCAGATCCAGTACACGGGCGGAGGCACGTACACGCTCGGCGCCTTCCTCGAGGCTCAGGTAAGGCACGTCTTGACGTGTGGGTGTAGGCCTACGTCCGGATAGACACTTACCACGGCCGTTGGAGTATGCCAAAAGGGAGCCTGTAAGTCAGGTAAGCGTTGGACGACATCGACAGAGAAAGGGCCTTAGTTTGAAGTTAGCATAAACTACGACACGACTACCGACATGTTCAATCCAGCGATATCGGTCAATGAGATGAAACAGGTGTAATTAGTGTTCTTCTGTGGATAGCGAAGGACTTGCAGTCGAATGTCGTGTCTCGTTTGGTCTGATGTACTAAGGCTTGTGGGTGAATAGGCCTAACTGTTGAACACGGTACGTTAGTTATCATACACATTATCCACAGACTGTGCTAAACGCTGGTTAATCGAGTGGAACAGCATTTAACATTCCGGAACTAAGAAGGAGGAAATTGAAAACAAATAACTTAAATAGGCCTACTTTTCTGTCAGTTGCGGCTACAATAACGTAGGCTCCGAAACAATAATACAGTATCAGCACTAATTGCTATACATAAGTCCCTTTCTTTCATGGCAGTGCTTAGAAAAGCTACCACCTTTGCATATTACAAATATCCCCATTCCCATGTACCATGTGGGGTATTTACATTTCCCAAAATTGAATAGTTGCTCCTCTGCAGGTTACTAGTCAATTTGACCAGATCCCATAGAAAATACTGTTTATCTCCATAATTGTTTAATCTTTCTAAACACATTTGCATATCCTCCTACACTATTGTACACAATATAATTTATAGCTGTCTATGATTATCCGGAAACAAAAATAGACAAGCGACATAGTACTCAACAATAGAGCAACGTAGTTGATGATGTAGACATTGATTTAATTTATTTGTAAACAACATTGTGAGAAATATAACCTTTCAATAACCAACATCTAGACGAAGTGTCGCATGATTAAAATCATCTTATGTTATAAATTATATTATAAAATTAACTCGAATACGCATGATCAGCGTCCAGCCGTAACCTGACTACGTATTTAATCTGCTTGAGTCCACACATAGATATTTCCTACCGACGACATCACCAATCCTCCACATTTAACCTGAATTAAAAAAGTAAATAGTTAAAATGTGTGTATGATTTTAATCTGATTACGGCTTAACTAGTCTACGACCCGACAATGCCTCTATCTGAATAAAAAAGGTTGTAAATAGTAAAAATTTGTCTATGATTTTAATCTGATTACGACCTAACTAGTCTACGACAAAAAATGCCTCTATCTGTTATCTCAACCAGTGTTACATTCCCACAAATTGATCTACGATTTCATCAGCTTTAAGAAAAAATGTATAAAACCACCAGGTACGCTTCCTCGTGGTTATGTAACATTATGACGTCACAGTTACACCGCAGCCAATATGTAACACCAACGAGTCCAATATATGAGAGACTAACGTACGCGACTTGTACCTGACTGAATGTCGGCCAGTTGGCTTTCTTGTTCCGGTGACTTCAGCGGATTGTTTAGAAGCCCAAACTTGCGGTGAAGGAACTTTGGCCGAGTGGGATAGCAACCCTTGTTTTGTCCGATCCCAAATCGGGGTCACAAAACAATAGGACAATACCCAGAGACCCTCTTGTAAACAAGTTTCGCTTTACCGCTATAAACAAGAGCCTGAATGACAACAGTTGGCGCCATGTTGGACAAAGCCTTTCATAAACATTAACATCCGAAAAGGAAGTGTCGTTGACCAAAACACAGCCAAATTGTAAAATTAGCTCCGTATTCGAAAGGCCGACCACGTGGTTTTAAGAAAGTAGTATTGGTTATACAGCTATACTGTCAATATTTGTTCATATACAAACATAGTTTCATCATGTATGGTGTTTCGGTAGCGTGTTAACTGAAAAAGAAATAACTGCCAACTGTTTGATAGTAGCCATATCGGTCTGTGATTCTTGAGGTCTTGGTGTTCTTCCACGCTGTGGGTATTCCATCTTTCTGATAAGCATTTAGTGAACAGCTTAGCAAGTGTCTTCGAGATGGTTTCTTTTCCTGCTTTCAATGTCTCGATGTTTATATGGTCGTTGCCTGTTGCTGTTGCATTCTTCATTCATATCTCATATATATATATATATATATATATATATATATATATATATATATATATATATATATATATATATATATATATATATATATATATATATATATATACACACACACATAATAAATTGCTGCTTTTATACATTATGCTGTGGCTGTTTTAACATTAATATTTTTTTAGCGAAATATAAACCATACTTGCAATAATTTGTTGACAAACTCATTGAAGAATAAACTCATATCCGTAACAACGCTTATCGATCCTGGTCACTGGCGTATCAAGAAAGTATAATTCGTACCAACAATACCTTTTCCTGTTGTTTATAACAATGAAAGCCTAAAATAGAAAACAACAATCGTTCCTTATACATACTAGTCCCGCACACGTTGGCATAGAAACGCAATTGTGTGCGCACGTCAAAACAAACGCGGGAAAATTGTACGAATATATTTATTTGGCGACAAAACAATGATGTAAAATATAAAATAAGTTCAAATATAATAAATAATTAAATATCAATATAACGTATTTTACTAAATACGATATACTGTACATATACGAATATAATGTACAAATACCAATATATTGAGAGATTTATTAAGTACAGGGAAACCCGTCGTGACGTTCCATAAAACATACATCATGAAAATTGGAGGTCTACCATTTTATTATGTTTTGAGCTAAGTTTTATGACACCTGCGCACGAAACTAAATGACAGCCGGATGCGGCGATTCACCCAATAGTTCACGAATTTGAAACGTCAAAAGTAGTTTTCTGCGAAGTCAATTTTAAGTAATAGGTCCTACATTTGCAATATGAAACACCCTGTAATTATTTTTTTTAATCTATCGGAGCTGCATAAACAATCGAATGAGGACAGCAGCCATGTTTGATTATTTACAGAAGTCGTCTACAGCATCGGGCGATTCTCGGGTGATGCACTTCACAAAGGTTTTGATTTGATAGTAGTGTTTGATGATGTTATTTTCTGTTCCGGCCCTAATGTAACGCAAACAACGTTTACACTGATAATGTCAAGCAAGCCATGTATTGTGAATCGTGTTTGGTTGTGTTTCTACGTTTCCTATGGACTCCTGATCGGTGTTCCCATAATTGTTGCAGCCACCACTCGTGGGTTCTGCCAACAGATACGCACATTCAACCATGTCGTCTATCAGGACGAGTGATTATGTTTTTCTTTGTACCTGGAAGTGTTTTTGTGCTATAGACCCTTGGGGTTAACACACATAAGATAGAATTATTACATGAGGCACGGGGTAAGTGTTTCAAACGGAAAGAGTGACTTGTATATTGTATAAAATATTTCAAACTAAACAGAAGACGATAATTATATGAAAACAAAGTTACGATCTGATGATCGTGTGAGCGCTTTCTGGACGATTGCGTTTAACACGAGAATTTTTTTTTTTATCAAAAGCAGAAGTCGGAATGCTATTTTTCATTTGTCATCTGGAACAGGTTGCTTCGGAACCGTGAATAAATATGTATCTTGCACACAGACCGTATGCCATAGAAACAGCTCCGTTTTACCCAGCTAACACCCGCAAAACAGCGCATACATTTACAATACGCCGGCTTTGATATATTCTATTTAGGTTTGCAAGTGAGATATAGTTTTGTTTCGCTCATGGCCAGTTGCTCCATTATAAAATGTACGTAGAATGATTCACGATCGATGGATAACTTGGCCTGTCCCATTGTGCGCGAAAATTTAAGAACGTGAAAGTGTTGTCATTCAAGTCTCCCTGAATTGAACTCCATATTAACCGGTATCGTCTTCAACACCGGACACAAGCAACATTCTGACAACATGGCCAGCCATCGCAATTGAGCTTTCTTCAGTAGAGCATGAATTCTTTGCAGCCCTGCACGCTTGAGGACCTCCGTGTCTGGGATCATGTCTGTCCAGGTGATGCAAAGCAATCTGCGCAGGCAATTGATATGGAACATGTTTAGCTTCCTTGCGTGCCTACAGTAGACTGTCCATGTTTTGCAGGTATAGAGGAGAGTGGTCATGACAACAGCTTTGTAGACTTTCAGCTTTGTTTGGAGATTGAGTCCTTGTCGTTCGCACACATTCTTACGAAGCCTTCCGAAAGCTGTGCTTGCTTTGGCAATTCTTGCATCGACCTCATCGTTGATAAGCACATTTCTAGACAGGGTACAGCCGATATATGTGAACTTGACTACAGTTTGCAAGTAAAGTGTAAAGTGCTTTGAGCAGTCCTGAGGACTGGATACTGCGCTATATAAGAACTTACATTTTGTTGTTACCAATATTATGGATTTGTCTCAATAATTTAACTTCACTGACACATCAACTCACTCCACCAAACACTAACCACATCGGCAGCGGAACACGTCTTTATTATTAGTTCAGTTCTGTTTAGCCAAGGCACATATTATTATTTGTAGTAGTAGTTAGTAGTAATTATGTTGTTATTATTCAGACATTCCATGTGTTACATATTTCCCGTAGAAAATATATATATAGACTGTTTTCCATTTTGGTAGCATACGATCATAGCCCCACACATATTAATAAGGACTTGATACGAAATGAAGAAACGTGATAACGTATTATGTTCTCATATAAAAACAGAAATGTAAACATTTCAAAATGCTAACGAATTATACCGGAGCTTTACGTGTAAAATACTTATTAAGACCATGCAAATATTTGGCATACGTGAACATTACCCGCCACCTGTTCGCTGCTTGTAGGCGGTGTTGAAGCACGCTCGCTCGGACGCTCGCAAGGCGGTGTTCCTCGTCACGGATGGCTACTCGAACAGCGGCGACCCGCGGCCCGTGGCCAGGCAGCTCCGACGAGACGGGGTCGAGGTGTTCACCTTCGGTATCAACCACGCCAACAACAGGGAACTACGCGACATGGCGTCGGAACCGAAGGACGAACACACGTTCATCCTGAACACCTTCGAGGAGTTCGAGGCGTTTGCTAGGAGGGCTCTACACGCAGGTAACGATAAACTAGACCATGTCCAACACCGTGCCGCTCGCTTCATCGCTGGAGACTACCGTTCCAGACACACAGGATTTGTCACAGCCGTGCTCACCGACCACAATCTCAACACACCAGAAAACAGACGACGAGACCAAAGATTAAAATTCATGTATTAAATTGTTAAAGGATCTATCCAAGCCCTTTTCACTTAAACATTATTTCTGTCTAAAATTAAACAAAATACGCATCCAACTTAAACAACTTCCGGTCCATGTATCCTCATATTTCGTGCAGCAGCTAACACCATATGCTACACAGTACCCACAGCACATACTGACCAATAGCACATAGTACCCGCAACACATACGGACCAATAGCACATAGTACTCATAGCACATAAAGTACCACTTAAAGAATTCAATTTTTGTAAAAACAATATTTGACTGGAATTAACTTAACGAGCCGCAGGGTAAGATTGTAACCATACCTAATTTCAGCCGCACACACACGCACACGCACACGCACACGCACACGCACACGCACACGCACACGCACACGCACACGCACACGCACACGCACACGCACACGCACACGCACACGCACACGCACACGCACACGCACACGCACACGCACACGCACACGCACACGCACACGCACACGCACACGCACACGCACACGCGCACGCACGCACGCACGCGCACACAAACAAACACACACACACACACACACACACACACACACTCACTCACTCACTCACTCAATTGCATGCCCACACCTCCCGTCGTACACATTAGCCAATATTGGCTTCTGACGATTCAGATTCCGAATGTCAGTGTAGGACGTTTAGAGCATTCGGTGATATTTGAAGCTATGTCTGGAACTATGTGCGATATTATGAAGTTCTGGTCGAACACTATTCGAAAGTCAAAGAACGTGTACATAATGAATAGATTCTGAAAGGTCACGATGTTTAAAAAACCACGTATTTCGTGACCCGAGAATGAAACAAACAGGTCATACGTTTGATAATATTTAACTTCAGTAGTCCAAACCAAGAGTTCTAGATTCATCATACTAACCCTGTGTCAACCAGGCACAGCGCCCACCTGGTGGATGCTGCTAATAATTGGGGCCAGTTAAATATATGACTGCCACAGTTTTCGACTGGCTTCCTAATTACCAATGGCATGCAAGTACAAATTCTTCTTATGTACTAATTCTTCTTAAACAAATTTAAACTAAGTCTGCATACAATTACCATTGTACGTCTCGTTGTCTCAAACGTTGCAGATCTGCACATTGGCAGCTACATCCGTCAGAAGGACCGGAAGTGCGACGGACTATGCGCAGACGGACTCAACTGCTGCGACGATGGCGCATCATGTAGCTGCGGCACTCACACGGGCCAGTACCAGTGCGTGTGTAATGTCGGCTACTATGGCAACGGACTACACGGCGGATGCCAAGGTGAGTTACCAGATCAGTTTGTACTAATTGTTTAATATTTATTTACAAAATAAAGACGACCATTTTACACCTATGCACATACGGAGGTTCATTCGGCATTTCTATTTTAAATTGACCACGTAATTTTTGGAGTGTTTGTTGATCTCAATTAACAAACCTAGCCGAAATTTATAAATTAGAAATGTTACCACAGGAATCAGACGGTTTGACTTTTGTCAATACTTTTACGCGTTTGGTTTAGTATGATGTAAATCGCCGGACTTTGATTCCTCGTAGCTGATGGGGAATGACACTTGTTGAATATACGTCATGGCATTATTACTGTTATCATCTTCTTCGGCTGCATTCTTTATTTAATTAGTACTTGTGCGCCACTTATTATACATTATATATAAATAAATAATATATATATATATATATATATATATATATATATATATATATATATATATATATATATATATATATATATATATATATATATATATATATATATATATATATATATAAACGATATTACTATGTCCGCTGCCAGTCTACATCCAGGAACAATAGACTATTTTGTGATAAGTCTTACCCTGATCTGTAGTTTCAAATACGCTACCTGCAGTGTGTGTTGGTGTTTTGCATGGTTGTGTTGATCGGCTCTGAATGCGTTTTGTAGATAAATAACGCATTCATAGGTTTTACACTAACTTTGAAATTTATATATTTCATACTTACCCACACACATATGTAAACATAGACGCACGCACGCGCGCACACACACATAAACACACACACGTATGCACGTACATACATACACACATTGCATATATATATATATATATATATATATATATATATATATATATATATATATATATATATATATACATACATACATACATATATACATACATACATACATACATACATACTCACATACATACTCACATACATACACATACACACATACTTACAGATACACATACATACATACGCATATACATACACATGTATGATGTATGTATATGCGTGTGGTTCTTGTACGTGCCGGGCGGATTGCATTATATACTTCCATATGTATGTAATTAGTTATATTTTACATGTAATTATACATAAGTACAATACAAAAATATTATATATATATATATATATATATATATATATATATATATATATATATACATATATAATATTTTTGTATTGTACTTATGTATAATTACATGTAAAATATAACTAATTACATACATACATATACAAGCATACATATGGAAGTATATAATGCAATTGATCAAATTTCAAATGAGCCCGTACCCTAACCCTGCCGCACGCGTTCGTTGCAGCCTGTCCGCCCGGCACGTACAAGAACCACACAGGCCCGGGCGACCAGGCGACATGTACGCCGTGTCCAGACACCAACCACGCCTCGCCCAGTGGCAGCACGTCCATCGACCAGTGTGTCTGCAAGCTCGGCTTCCACAGCTCGGGCCACTACCAGTGCGAAGGTGACACGATAGAGGCTAGGTCGAGACAGCAGCGAAGCGCATGGTCGTAGTTACTTCGTGTGTTGGGGACTTTTTGTTCCAAAACGTGTGGCGTGAATAATGACGGGACAGAACGCGTGCACACACACACACACGCACGCACGCACGCACGCACGCCCGCCCGCCCGCACGCCCGCCCGCCCACTCACCCACCCACCCACACACACACACACACACACACACACACACACACACACACACACCAATACATCTGCAGATATCTATATGCATATTATTGGCTATAGATACACAGGAAAACGTGCAATGCAATTTCCAAATTAGCCCAATTTCTTTGACACAGTATTATTTTGAGTATCTACCCCACCTAGTGGGAAAAGACGAAGAAGACGAAAGAAGAAGAAGAAGACACTGATTCCTGCTTCTTTTGATCCTACGATGTAGTTGCACTTGTACTATGTTAAGTCGGTCTTGGTAGGCAATCCCCCATGTACCCACGCTCCAACTGTAGAATATCGCTCTAGAAGAACACGTGTGAGTTTGCGCGGTTTTGTTGCGTAGTTGGCAGGCCTTGCAGTTTGTCATTTTCTGTCATGATGTCGTAGATTTAGGTATCGTCCATTTGTTGAGTGTGTTTTCGTTTTTGTCACTCGATTATCTCAGTAAGGTTGTATGAGACCCACTATTCAGGTTCTTGAAATAATTGAGTATCTGCAATATAGTGTTACTTGTGTGTTAGTTTGACGAGTGTGTTGTTGGTGTTTTGCACGGCTGTGTTGATCGGCTCTGAATACGTTTCATAGATAAATAATGCATTCATAAATTTTACACTAACTTTGAAATGTATATAAATTCTACTAAATTATGTGATAACTGATATTTTCATATATATATATATATATATATATATATATATATATATATATATATATATATATATATATATATATATACATATATACATATATACATATATATATATATATATATATATATATATATATATATATATATATATATATCTATATCTATATCTATATCTATATATATATATATATATATATATATATATATATATATATATATATATATATATATATATATATATATATATATATATATATATATATTATACCAATATGAACCATAGTAAACATCCAAACGACATGCAGCTAAATAAAAGTATCACTAAAAAGTATCACTATAAGAACACAAATTCCTTTGTCCTTCTGTCCATTCCCCACATCCCACTTCTGACACCATTCTCAGCAGTCGCTCCGCTCTGTTCCAGAGTTGAACTCGTCCTTCGACCTGGTGTTCGAGTCGCCGAGTGTTACGGACTACGTGCTGGTTGAGAGTATGTCCCGGAACCTGAGCGCGCTCACCGTCGCCTTCTGGATGAAGACGTCGGACAAGAAGAACTACGGCACCCCACTCTCATACGCCACGGACACCTTCGACAACGCTCTCACCGTCACGGACTACAACGGGCAAGTACCCAGTAGTAGTAATTGTTACTTATTTATCCTTTATTCTTAAATATAACTACCTACCTTCATACATACTCTCCACGAACTTACGATTAACCGTCAAAAGCTTTGGCATTATATTAAGGCAAGCAATATTGCTTGATAAGTAGCTCATACAACGTTTTTCAAATGGATACTCCTTTTACCAAAGATAGTCTCTCCACAATCAAACATTGCATATATTATAAATGTCACACTCGATGTGATTTAATATCGCATCTTTGAACAAAGACATATCCACATGATTAATCATAACAAAGCTGCGTTGTAGCTTCGTGTTCAAAGTTAACAACCAGGAACGCATCACGGACGTGACGGCCAACGAGGACGGACGGTGGCATCACATCTGTGTCACGTGGTCAAGTGACCAGGGTCAGTGGCAGATCTACAAGGAAGGCGAGCTAGTGGACGAGGGCGATCAACTGGCGTCAGGAACTTACGTAGAAGGTGGGTCAACTCGAATAATGGCGTGATACGTGTGTGTGTGTGTGTGTGTGTGTGTGTGTGTGTGTGTGTGTGCGTGCGTGCGTGCGTGTGTGTGCGAGCGCGTGCGTTTGTGCGTGTGTCAGTGTGTGTGTATGTGTTTGTTTGTTTGTTTGTTTGTTTGTTTGTTTGTTTGTTTGTTTGTTTGTTTGTTTGTTTGTTTGTTTGTTTGTTTGTTTGTTTGTTTGTGTATGTGTTCATGTATGTGTTTGTGTATGTGTATGTGTTTGTTTATGTGTTTGTGTATGTTTGTTTGTGTGTGTGTCCACATGTTTCCTGAGATATATAATTACGTATGAGTGTGTGCATAATATCATATATATATATATATATATATATATATATATATATATATATATATATATATATATATATATGCATATGCATATGCATGTATGTGTTGTGCGTGCATGCGTATAATCGAATGCGTGCGGGTGTGCTTGTGTGTGCGTGTGTGGGTGTGCGCGTCTGTACGCGTGTGTACACAACTACACATACACATACACACGCACTCACCCTATCCATCGTCCCCGTGTGTCAGCCGGGGGTGCCCTGGTGCTGGGGCAGGAGCAGGACGCCCGGGGCGGCGCCTTCAGCGGGGCCGAGACGTTCATCGGGACGATGTCGCGAGTGAACATCTGGGACCGTCGTCTGAGCGGCCGGGAGGTCGCCAACATGGTCCACTCGTGCCAGGAGTACACGGGCAATGTCCGTGCGTGGCCAGACTTCGTGACAGCCACACGGGGAAACGTCGTAGAGAAGCCGTCGGACTTCTGTCGTGGTAGGTCGTCTCACATACGACGCACGCGACGCGACGCGACGCGACGCGACGCGACGCGACGCGACGCGACGCGACGCGACGCGACGCGACGCGACGCGACGCGACGCGACGCGACGCGACGCGACGCGACGCGACGCGACGCGACGCGACGCGACGCGACGCGACGCGACGCGACGCGACGCGACGCGACGCGACGCGACGCGACGCGACGCGACGCGACGCGACGCGACGCGACGCGACGCGACGCGACGCGACGCGACGCGACGCGACGCGACGCGACGCGACGCGACGCGACGCGACGCGACGCGACGCGACGCGACGCGACGCGACGCGACGCGACGCGACGCGACGCGACGCGACGCGACGCGACGCGACGCGACGCGACGCGACGCATCACCACACCACACCACACCACACCACACCACACCACACCACACCACACCACACCACACCACACCACACCACACCACACCACACCACACCACACCACACCACACCACACCACACCACACCACACCACACCACACCACACCAC
>OZ024863.1:29691496-29693996 GCA_964017155.1 Oasisia sp. SBJ-2009
CACCGACCAACGTTGTGGTGCAATGACGGGATCGTTCAACAGTTGACTTAACAATATCAACGTCTGCATCCTTGGTGACTGAATGACATGGCATCCCCTTTTAGTTAGTACTGTGCTGATGAGAGCAATCATGTCTGCCTTGTTTTTGTCACGAGACAAAAAGTCCTCCTTTTTGCCTGAAAACTCTGTTTCTGCAGTGAAACTAACAATAGGGTGCAGGTTTTTTCCTCGTCTCTGATGTGTGTTTTCTTTTAAGGAGGGACCTTCACCATAGCCATCGAACACCACTGTCGCTTGTCCGTAATATCTCACAGTGAAGTCTGCATAAGACTCAGCTATTGCATTATATGAGTCGCCTTTCTTCCACGGTAAACGATGGAGCAAAGAGCCACCATCAAGCACATAACAATCTGTTTTAGGAATAGAGTTCATCACAGACTCACTTAATAAGTCCGCAGCATGGTCTCGAATTGCCTGAGCAAGCTCAGGTTTGTCTGCTTTTCGAAGAATGTTCCTGGTCTCAAAGAGGGCTGGAGGGTAGGGGCTTAGTTCATACGTCAAAACCTCTTCAAGGGAAATATCTCCTGACCTTGACACCACAAGGAAACGCTGGAACAGAAGGGCAGAATCAATGGTACGATCAGGAGCAATCTTCACAGCAGACATATTCCCAAGGGTTTTGGCTCTGTCTTTCCGCTTGAATTTGTAAGTAAATGCCGACTTTCTGATTATATCTTCAATGATCTTGTTCCCAACCGATTCAAAGTCATGTACATTAACATCTGGCCCAGCCACTATCCCGTTGACAACGTTTCTCAGAGTAGCATCAGATATGAAGGGTGAGCAGGCTGCAAGCTTTATCCGAATTTTCTTGAGATCAGATGCATCTCTTTTGATGCGCGCCTCAGTTGAGTCTTTGTGTTGCGGACTTGTAGTATAGGTTAGGTTTGGGGAATCCTGCATCGCAATGTTGTACTCGGATGTTACAGGTGCAGATAAGGTCCAAAGGTTTCGCATGTCCTCGGTCATCCCACTGCCGCGAGTTAGACCACCAGTGCTCTTTAGAGACCTCATCAACGTTTGTTCAATGACAAGGTCACTACTAAGCCATGCCCAGCACTGATTGCTCCTACGAACAACGTGAAAACCATCAAAGAACTTTCGATAAACGTCTGGGTGCTTTTCCTCCAGGTTGCTCATTTTCTGTAGGTAGTAATGACCAGATGGCAGGTAATTGAAATGCCCAGCTGCAGCAAAGACAGTTAGGCAATCAATTGGACACTGCCTGCAAATGCATCAACCAAGACCCAGTACGATCCGCCTTGATCAACATTCTTGCCATGCCAACCATAAGCTGATCATTCAGCCACAGCTGCTCAAACATTGGTCATTCCTGAACGGCTTCCCCCAACATCATCTGCAACAAGATTCCATAGCCAACGTGTGTACTTTCAAATTATGGTATGGATGGGGATGGCAAATGAAATGAACCCAACTGAATGGGGATGGAAACAGGAAAATGATCAGTTAATTCCAATTATGACCCAAAACAATGCTGCGCCTGACGAACTCTTGAAAATTATCCATTGCAACTGTTCCAGGGGATGCAAATCCTGTCGATGCCGCTGCAGACGCTATGAACTCCCCTGCACTGCTGCATGTGGCCCTTGCCAAACTGAAAACTGTGACAATCCTAACAACACTCAAGAGGTCGATTCTGAGGTGGAGGATGACACTCAAAACTGAACGCTCTGAAACTTATTCTATGGACAAATGTGTTTGTGCATTAGGTGATAGTGGACAGCTGAAGGTCATGAGTTCAATTTCATAATGATTCAACAGCTCAGTGATATCCAAAGTTGTCTTAATGTGTTCCTTGTCCCCAAAACCCTGGGGATAGACATCAAGATAATCAAATTTGAGTCAATAGTTATGGACTTGCGGTCATTTTGAGGTGTTGGCGGCCATTTTTGACGCCATATTGGATTTTTGTGTTACACATATAGGCCAACATCATTTTGTATGATCTTAATGTGTTCTTTGCCCCCAAAAATCTAGGGATAGACATCAAGATCATCAAATTAGTGTTGTTAGTTACATAGTTATGATCATTAAGAGGTTTCGGCGGCCATCTTGGACCCCATCTTGAAAACAAAACTTTTCCGGGGGTCCTACTTTGGTAAACTTTTATTATGTTATAAAGTGCACTAACACCTACCAGAATCAGTTGAGAAACCTTTTGTAACAATTTTTTGGGGGTTGAGGGGGTATTTTCCATATATTGACCTGACTATACATAAAGATAAAGACAAGGACTAGGCAACTGTTAATTATTGACATTTGGTTTATACCACTCCTTATCTCATCTCTGGGCCAAGCACCTACTCACTAATTAATTCCTAACCTAATACATTATAATAAGCCCTATCATATCATCTCCTCCGCCACAAAACGTTCGTCATCGAACTTGAATAGAATATAATATATCACATGGTAATGA
>OZ024863.1:29698996-29703996 GCA_964017155.1 Oasisia sp. SBJ-2009
ACATTTTGTGCACTTTGCCGAGCTTGAATTAGCGCTGCGATTATTGATATTTGATATTGAAATCTGCATACATATTTGATTGAATAAAGACAAATTACTGATTACGACTATTTCAAGTAGACCTATGGTGGATGAAAATAAAGATCACACATCGTTCAATATTGATTTCTTTGGGAATGATATAATATAGGCAAAACATAACAAGATATTATATTTAATGACATTTTGCATTCTAATTATCTCATTTGAGTTTCGTTAGACTTAATGTAACGTCTGTGTTTGGAACAGCTGATTGAGTGTTGTGTGGTAGTTCGAACGAGGTCATCGGTTACAGAGATGGCGACGAGTATGCTGCTGGACAAGCTGAAGAAGGCGAGACGGCTCAAGGACCCGCAGTTTCTGGACATGGCGATCAGTGAGTGCAAGGAGGCAGGCGTCGGTGATGACGAGGTCGTAACAAAGGCAGAGACACAACTACGAGTGATCAGACTGAAACAAAGTAAGAACTCGTTGTTCTATGTGCTCGTCTAGCTGCACGTGGGTGGTGTTTTGAAATTGTGCTACTGTGGCTGCGGTTCTTTCTGTTGTTGTTCTTCGGTGTTTGGTATTAGCCGCTCTGTTGCTCCTGATGTCCTCTCTCTGTCTCTGTTTCTGTTTCCGTTTCCGTGTCCGTCTCCGTGTCCGTCTCCGTCTCCGTCTCCGTCTCCGTCTCCGTCTCCGTCTCCGTCTCCGTCTCCGTCTCCGTCTCCGTCTCCGTCTCCGTCTCCGTCTCCGTCTCCGTCTCCGTCTCCGTCTCCGTCTCCGTCTCCGTCTCCGTCTCCGTCTCCGTCTCCGTCTCCGTCTCCGTCTCCGTCTCCGTCTCCGTCTCCGTCTCCGTCTCCGTCTCCGTCTCCGTCTCCGTCTCCGTCTCCGTCTCCGTCTCCGTCTCCGTCTCCGTCTCCGTCTCCGTCTCCGTCTCCGTCTCCGTCTCCGTCTCCGTCTCCGTCTCCGTCTCCGTCTCCGTCTCCGTCTCCGTCTCCGTCTCCGTCTCCGTCTCCGTCTCCGTCTCCGTCTCCGTCTCCGTCTCCGTCTCCGTCTCCGTCTCCGTCTCCGTCTCCGTCTCCGTCTCCGTCTCCGTCTCCGTCTCTCTGTCTCTGTCTCTGTATCTCTCTCTCTCTCTCTCTCTCTTTCTTCTCTCTCTCTCTCTCACTATCTCCCTCTGCCCTCTCCCTCTCACTCTCTCTCCCACTCTCCCTCCCTCCCTCCTATATCTATCTATCTCTCCCCCCCCCCTCTTTCTCTCCCCTTCTCTCTCCCTTCGTCTTTCTACAATCCCGTCTTTGCGTATTGGTGATGTTTCTTAGTATCTGCTCGCTTTTTATTGTATCTGTACCTTACAAAATTAACATTTTAACACCCTCAGACGGCGACACTCACTCAGTATTCCCGTAGCGGTTATCCTTCTGTTGTGTAATAGCTGGAGCAACAAGCCAAACTTGTCCATGTGACAATGTCATTTATATTCTCGCAAATTCAACAATGGTGCCACCAGTTGAATGATTGATCGCTCAATTAACCAATGCAAACATAAATATATCGACATAATTACTGGCGTTTTCATTAACTGTATCAGCAACTAGTGGATCCAGCGACGCGAATGTGCACAGAGAGGCGTGTGAGCTACTTACTATACCTCCAGTATGTCGTGTTAATATAATATTAACAATATATGTTTTAATTCGCCTTAGCTGTTCATAATAAGGTATTCCAATTTTCTATCAGGCTTCCAACTACACTGTAATCCATCCCCGCCTGTCAATCATTTTCTAATATCCTTATTTACCTTAACCATTCATCATCCATATATGACCCAAGATAAAACGATTGCGTATTGGTTACTACTAACACTTGCATCATGTCCGTCTTAGAACTGCAGAGGGCGATGCAAACGAAGGACACCGATGCCATTTCGGGCATCATCGCCGAGGTAGAAGGCCTCGGCTTCGAGAAGCCACCGATGTACCACGAGTTGATCGCCGCTCGCAACGTCGTCGAACGTAAGAAGAGACTCGCGGAGCTGAAGCACGATGTGCTCACGTTGGACCGCCGGACCATGTCGGAGATGCGCAGCTACAACCGACCGCCGAAGGTGCTGCACGAGGTGCTTCAGGCGGCCTTACTGCTGCTGGGAGAAGACGAGGAAACGACCGCGGTAGGTGACGTGTTGGATTATTGTCTTAATAGGAGCTACCGACCCTAGTTTGTAAACGTTATATGATTGTGGGTTTTTATTTTTTATTTTGGTACAACCAGAACTACTATAAGTGCACACATTTGTATGTATTGTAGGTCTACCACATAGGCTTATATTAGTATGTGAACATGATATAATATGTGTGTATGTATGTATGTATGTGTGTATGTATAAATGTACTAACGAAATTGGTATTCTTTCAACAAATTCTATACCTACTTGGGGTCAATAAATGTTATGGTTATGGTTATGGATATCGACCAGAGCTGTGTACCGTATGCCGATATGCATTGAACCGTTGTTTTTAAATGGTAATGAAACCATTTTATTTTAAATAAAAACGGGATGTTACATCACTAATTGAACATACTCTTAAATCTTCCATAACCTTATAAAACTCATAAAATAAACGACAATACAAGATATTCAATAACACTGGCTTTCCCTTACATCGGACAACCGAACACCTCAAAAACCAGACCTACCCGTATGTTGTATAATATATATATATATATATATATATATATATATATATATATATATATATATATATATATATATATAATACACTGCACACATCTAATATAAACACACGCGGGTTTCGTTTTTAACCTCAATGATTCTTACTGACGTCTGGATGTAATCCTGACAAGTGCCTTCACTAAATAGCAATAAAATACTACATTAGGCGAGTAAAATAGTGTTAATCAGGCCGTAGAAGATGCGACGGAAACACCACAGTCAGCGAGAAATGTTCAGTGTACACAGATGACAATCATGTAATGTTACAAAATATGGTTAATTAAAACACTGCACCGCGCACGGTGTTGGACTATATTTAGTGGAGATCTTACCAAATAAGATGATGTACCATTATTTAAAAAAAACAATTGTGAACCTTCTAACAGCAAATCTTGCAGATGAAGATCAGGCAAAATAGCCATTTCTATTATGACCAACTAGGAAGTCATGTAAATGTTTGTTCACTATTAATAACTACTTGTCGCCGGTTTTGTTTACGCGCGCTGTGTTTTCAATTACATCGACCATGGCTGGCGAATGTGGATAGACAGTATTAACAATATTATAGATAACAAAAATACACAGATCAATGAGACTCTCGTAATACTCGTATCTCGCTAATAAGTGATATACAAAATACACACGCACATACGCAGGCACGCACTCACTCATACATGCACATGCACACGCGAACCGACGAACCGGCGAACCGGCGAACCGGCGAACCGGCGAACCGGCGAACCGGCGAACCGGCGAACCGGCGAACCGGCGAACCGGCGAACCGGCGAACCGGCGAACCGGCGAACCGGCGAACCGGCGAACCGGCGAACCGGCGAACCGGCGAACCGGCGAACCGGCGAACCGACGAACCGACGAACGCTGACACAAACACACACCGTCGAATTCACTGTTTGCTTTGACGCTATCTATCTATGTACAATATTAATAACGTTGGGTCAACCACCAGGTTTGGAAGACGTGTCGGGCCCGCTATGCGCAGAACGGGCGCAACGGTCTGCAGATGAAGCTGATGACGTTCGACGCGAGCCGCGTTCAGCCGGAGCAGGCGGCGAGATGTCGCGAGATCCTTGACCAGTACACGGTCCAGGAGGCGCAGGCTGTCAGTGCCGGGGCGGCCACATTCTACGTATGGGTGAGTTCACAATGATCGTCCCACATCGTAGCTACATTGGAGGGTTCGTTTCATCTTAAACCGAGCTCTTCAGGTGAATGTAAAGGTTGCATTGTCTTTACTGAATTAACACGCCACATCGGATACTTTGTACGTGAATCACAACCCAGAGGCCTCTTCTTATGTTGATTTGCACCCTTGACCCGTAAGCATCTGTGCTATCAATAATTGTCGATGCATTAAAAAAATCCCAAAGTAGTTGGTACAATTTAATCATGTATTGATTGGTAAATTAATGCTACACTATTTATCTCATAATTATGGAATATTCCCCATTTTAAGGGATGGGTGGGACAGAGAAGGGATGGCGAGAGGGAGGGTGAGAGGGGGAGACAGAGAGTGAGAGAAAGGGGAGAGGGAGAGAGAAGGAGGGGAGGAAAGGAGGAAAGGATGAAAGGAGGGAGTAAGGGAGAGAGAGGGGGAGAGAGATAGAGAGAGAGAGAGAGAGAGAGAGAGAGAAGAGAGAAGAGAGACAGAGAGGGTGAACGAGGTGGATGGATGGAAGGAAGATAAATTACCAGGATCCCTGTAGTTTATCGTCAAATGTCTCTCCTTCAACAGCAGTGGCTTGTACATTTCTGGACTATAATAGTAAATATATTGGACGTTTGACTAGAAACACATTAAACTTATGTTATTCATCTTCACATTTGAAATGTGCAGTTATATTACTCAACTGCACATTTGAAATGTGTTGACCTACAGTGGTGTCGCACGGCCTACCAACCATTTGTACCACGTCGCCAGCCGTCCACTCTGAACGTGTAGAACGTTGTGGCAGTGATTTTGTGATGACTGGTCTCTGCTAGGGAGCTTGACCGATGACGCGACAACGTGTCATGAAACTTGTAGTGTCACTGAAACATCAAGTACTATACTCTATTCACATATTCAGTGTGACGTCATAAGCATGTGTCCACGTTCCTCGAACTTCCGGTCATTGTCCTAGTTATTGTTTTCAGGCTCGTAGCGTCATCGATGACGTAGAGAAAAAGAATGAAGGAGGCGGATACCCGGTCTAATCAACACCACTCCAACGACAGGAAGATTGAC
>OZ024863.1:29708996-29728996 GCA_964017155.1 Oasisia sp. SBJ-2009
AAGAAATTACACTATTGTGATGCAGATCAGATTCAGCGCGATGTCAACAGCACTGAACATAAGTATAATAAACATTACTTTCCTGTCATACTTCGCTATTGTCACTACATGACAACGTCTTTGCACAGAAAGGACATTAATATAATAAGCACATACAAGCCTGTAGCAGGTTTAATTACTGCAATTTTGCACGTCAAAGTAAACGTTAATGTAAACATCATTATACCCACAGGACCGCCGAAATATGTACAATAGAAGTGAACATGATCATACCACGCCCTACACGCAATTAAAACTAATATCTAACATCAAGGAGATCTGGGCCATTAAACACCGCATGGCGGAGCAATTGGTACCATTAGAACAATCTCGTCAATCGGGCCTGATAACGACGGATGACAGTTGTAGCTTCCGACTGATAAATACTAGGAATGTCAGGTCATAAATGTATTGCGTTATACCTTTCATATCTTAAATGTACAATTTAATACCTACGTAGCGCAGAGTATACACGATTTTAGGCCATATGTGTCTTTTACGGGATTTACATTTTACATTGCTGTACGTTGTGGGTTCACAACAGTTCGATAAGCACTTATATATGATAAGTTGTCTAAATGCATGTAATCATAACACATGTATACATTTGCCCCCAAACAGGGTGTACTGCGTGAAAGATGGCATTCTTCATTACACGTGAAGATCGTCGAACACAAGTACTAGCCGGCGATGCCATGGCAACTACCATAATAATCGATTAAAATGCATGATTTCTGTGATCATTATTACCGGCAAAGTGTTCCGCTGCTTCTGTTTGTAATTATCCTTCGAACAATATAACTGTGAAACACTATTTAGGGACAGTCCGATTATTACAACCAAAATCAAAACAAAGTTCTATCAGTTCTATCTGTCAACATGGAAAATATGGACTTCCTGTCCCCAAATGACCCCAACCTCGTTTTCGAGCGCGGGAATTACATAGCCTATACGATTAGCGCTTTTCCGAAAAGAAACCACACATACATACGCACATACACACATACGTACACACGTACATACGTACACAGGTACATACATACATACATTCATTCATACATACATACATACATACATACATACATACATACATACATACATACATACATACATACATACATACATACATACATACATACATATATATATATATATATACATACATACATACATACATACACATACAGTCACATACATACATACACACACACAGTCACACACATACATACATACATACATACATACATACATACATACATGCATACATACATACATACATACATACATACATATATACATATGCATACATGCATACATGCATACATACATACATACATGCATACATACATACATACATGCATACATACATACATAGATACATACATACATACATACATACATACATTCATACATACATACATACATACATACATACATACATACATACATACACACACACATACATACACACACACACACATACATACACACACACACACATACATATACATATATATATATATATATATACATATACATATACATATACATGTACATGTGCATGTGCATGTGCATGTGCATGTGCATGTGCATGTGCATGTGCATGTGCATGTGCATGTGCATGTGCATGTGCATGTGCATGTGCATGTGCATGTGCATGTGCATGTGCATGTGCATGTGCATGTGCATGTGCATGTGCATGTGCATGTGCATGTGCATGTGCATGTGCATGTGCATGTGCATGTGCATGTGCATGTGCATGTGCATGTGCATGTGCATGTGCATGTGCATGTGCATGTGCATGTGCATGTGCATGTGCATGTGCATGTGCATGTGCATGTGCATGTGCATGTGCATGTGCATGTGCATGTGCATGTGCATGTGCATGTGCATGTGCATGTGCATGTGCATGTGCATGTGCATGTGCATGTGCATGTGCATGTGCATGTGCATGTGCATGTGCATGTGCATGTGCATGTGCATGTACATGTACATGTACATGTACATGTACATGTACATGTACATGTACATGTACATGTACATATACATATACATATACATATACATATACATATACATATACATATACATATACATATACATATACATATACATATACATATACATATACATATACATATACATATACATATACATATACATATACATATACATATACATATACATATACATATACATATACATATACATATACATATACATATACATATACAGTTTGCCTGGGTGCCGGATGGCTCCCTCCAATTGAAAATAAAATCCTGGCTACGCTACGTTACCGAAAAAGTAACTTAACCTGGTCAAAGGCAGACTTTTGAATAACTCTACCCTGGTCTTGCTGTAGACATTGCATCGAAGCTGCTCTTGGACAAGCTGAAGAAGGCACGAGGACTGAATGACCTCGAGTTGCTTCAGATCGCCGTGCGCCAGTGCAAGGCGGGCGGCATGGCTGAACACAAGGGCGTCGTGAAGGCCGAGAGGCAGATGAAGCTCATAGAGATGAAGGCTCGTGAGTACCGTCTGTAGACTCTGTACACAGGGCGGCAGATGAGTGTACCGATGTGTCTATGTGTCTTGTTAGGTCAATATGAAAATAGTGTGTATGAGGGTCTTTTTTGCGCTCCTCGGGGGGTTTGAAATATAATTAATATTGGGGATGTGTGTGTGTGTGTGTGTGTGTGTGTGTGTGTGTGTGTGTGTGTGTGTGTGTGTGTGTGTGTGTGTGTGTGTGTGTGTGTGTGTGTTTTGTATGTAAGTGTGTGTAATAAGCATTTGAACATGTTATACCGAATATCTTATTTCAACTGAACGGTACATGTTAACATTCGTAAAAGAAATGTTTATATTAAAACAAAATGAAGGTTTATTATTAACTATTACCATTTGTGCGCTCCATATAAAATAATTATATCCTTTGAAACGTTACTGTATAATTATAACGTGATGTTATCAGTATACACATTTTTAATGTTAGTCTATGTAGGTAAGTGTCATTAGCTCCTAATTGTTATATTGGTAGAATGTTAGCATAGCCTTGCGTCGAAATTGTGTATCTTGCGAGTAACGTAATTGGATAATACACCAGTATCACAGCAAGGCAGGCATGTGCTCATCAATGTTGCCATTACCATCTTCTCTGTATGTTTTCTTAATAAAAGAGATCTTCATGGATTGCAGTCTAATAGGAAGACAAGTGAAAAGCTGGATGTGCAGGCGACTTGGTAAAAATGGATGCAGGAAAATAAGCAAAAACAGCAGAGGCGGGAAAATACTAGTAGTGACACAGAATAGGGGAAGGTGATGGCCATAAGAAAATCGAATACATAGACACAAATATATTTTATTATGCAGTTATATATATATATATATATATATATATATATATATATATATATATATATATATATATATATATATATATATATGTATATATATATATATATGTGTGTGTATATATGTATATATATATGTGTATATATATGTATATATATATATATATATATATATGTATATATATATATATATATATATATATATACATATATATATACATATATATATATAAATATATATATATATATATATATATATATATATATATATATATATATATATATATATATATATATATATATATATATACCTATATATTGATAGAAACTGTGTCGAGACTAATTTCCTAGTTACCTTAAATCTACTCTCGCACAGAACTTGAGAAGGTGGTGAAAGGCACTGACATAACCGCCATCTTGGAAACCATTGACGAGATCAAGAAACTCGGCTTCGACGAGGCGTTGATGCAGCACGAGGTGATCGCGGCTAACAATGTTGTTATTCGGCTGCGTCGTCTCGCGGAGCTGAAGCACGACATTCTCAACATGGACCGCAGAACCATGTCCGAGATGCGCAGCTACAACAACCCGCCGAAGATCTTGCACAAAGTGCTTAAGGCCTCCTTCCTGCTACTGGGAGAAGATGAGGGAACCACGTCGGTAGGTGACCCACTTCTATGTATGTTTGTTTCCATTGCATTTAGCGTCTTTGAGCATGTCATTTTATACCTGGATATGTACCGTTGTGTTCATGAAATATATATAAATATATATATATATATATTGTTGTCATGATTCGTTTACGTAATCATAAACGTTGTGAATAACTGCTCAGATTAATTTAGTCATTGTGTCACACATGGTTTCATTAAAATATAAAGGGCATATCGTTAAACAAATATCGTTAAAGTTCATTTTCGTTTTCATTTTGAATGCAATTAAAACAAAACATGTTCTATATATACAAAAGTGGTGTGACCTAATAATATTTGTAACGACATATAATAATGTTACATCGTTTGTGATTATGCAACTCATGGACCAACGTTGTTATCGTCAGCACACTAATTTGGCCATATGCTCGGTATGAATAGGGAAATGTCGACAATTGGAACAACCCATAATAATGTTCACACGTTTTGATTTAACAGATATGGGATGTGTGCCGGACATTCTGTCTCCCGAGTGGACCGGACGGTTTACAACGGAAGTTCCTGAAGTTTGACGTAAGCAAGCTTCACCCCGAAATAGTGGCAAGATGCAAAAAGATCCTCGACAAATACACCCTGACTAAAGTGAAGAGAGTGAGCGCAGGGGCAGGCACATTCTACGTCTGGGTGAGTGAATGGTGCAAACCAGCATATTTGAGTCATTGCTACAACTTGGTTGTACTACTAATACCATCCTTGTAAGCCAGTCGTCGTTGCGGTGCGGTAATGTATCACTAGATCCGGAAACCGCGGAGTGACCGGAGTCGAACTACAGCAATGATAGCAATTGACTTCGACAGTCGCTACTGCGGCAGCCGTCGGAACAGTGCCCAAATGTTTACTCCGCGAAGCCGTCGGTTGGTAAAGTAGGGCCGTGACTTAGGAATGCACAGCCAGTAGATATTCTGTCATCCAGCAAAAGGTCTAGGTTTAGAAAAATCTTAGAAACTAACCTTTTCATCAATCATTTTAGTTTATGCAAATATATACCCTTACGTAATCATTTCATTGTGTGTCAGAGCTTTTTAAAGACGTATATTCCTCGGTGAGAAAGCGACAGACATAACGCGGTAGACTAAATGGATATAGTCGTACACATAGTTTGTGATGAAAGATATAATTGTGTACATTTGTTGTTCGAAAGGCTCGGGGAATCATCGAGGAATGGGGAAAACAGAACCCTGGCAGCGACGTGGAACCTGCAAAAAGTGTGTTGAGAGAGAAAGAATTGTTGGAATTGTTGAAACCACCGGAGCAACGGCAGCGGCAGAAGTCCTTGTGGGTGTAGCTACACGGAAACAACGAGCTAACCAACCTCATAGTCACAGCAGACCCAGTCCTCTCGGCGGGGAAATCGGCCATGTCACTGTTGAGCAACTCGCAGAGTGGAACTGACGATACTGAACAACGGTGTGAAATGCAAAACACGAATTGAAACATGTTAGCTCAAGACGATCGTGTGTGTCACTTTCTTGGATTGTAGACGCGTGTGCATATTGAATTTAACGAATATGAAGTCATTGTCTTGCTCAAATACCTATTCTAGTAATATAGTTTTAAAAGATACAGTAAACTATGATATATAATCTGCGTGCAATCTATATATGGAAGATATTGTTACACGATGCTAATGATACGCATCAGCGTATTTCTTCGATTTGGTATGTATAATACACACGTGTTTAAAATTGTGTATTATGTGATTGCGTCCACTCGACGAAAGGTGACTTGGGTGTTTTCTTTCCTGTTTCTTTTCACTTTGTTATGTATCTGGAGAATAATATTCCGCAATAAAGATTTTCTTCACTCATATTCACATTGACGGTAAATCTGAGGCCATGTTATATTCCCAAAACGGGCCTCTGTGCGACCCATTTTGTCAACAGTTGTAAAAATGCTGTTGGATGCTATCCGTATGTGTACAGTGTTATGCTATAAGCACCTATTACCAAGTATAATAAAATAAATAATAAAGTAAATAAACAACAACAATGATTATTATTATATAACAGGTGCGCCCCGGGTGCTTTGTGGGCACAGGATTATTTTACCCAGGCTATAGGGGAGGGGGGAACTGCGTCACGTGTCTCGGTGTCCTGCCTTCCCGAGGGTCTCACTAAGGCGAGAGCAAAAATCCTGAACTGAAACAAAATATAAATTCTTGGGAGCCACTAAAGGCAAAAAAAATTATTTCACGGCCCGAGGTCTATGGACTCAACGGAGAGCAAAGTTACAGAGGCCGGAATTTCCGAAGGTCCCACCGAAAGGAGAGCAAAATGAATACCCGGGCCCAGAATTTGTGGACATCCGGTTCAAATAAGAAATAAGTTAATTTCAGCCATAGTTTCAGCATATCGAGCTCGCGGGGCCTCATCCGAGTGGACTCAAAACATGTGCACTGAAACTTCCGCAACAAACAGTGTAAACATGACACAACTCACACAAGACAGTTTAATAACATGTCCGCATTATCCACCACAGACTCTTAGGCCTGGGTCGTCAGTAAATTTGGCACTCACAGTACCACGTGTTCATTCTATTATGATTTTCTAAATGGAAAGTCATCACCTATTGAAGAAAAATCGTCAACTTACTTCAGAACTTCGCACCCTATAGGCATGTGCACAGCTCCTAATGAACACAGAGCACAGTGCGAGAACCGAGAGCGTGGCAATACAGAGAGAAGTTATTATTAGTTCGTAATAGTCCTTGAGCAATTATTCTAAACTAATTAATTTTGTCGTTTGCAGATGACCTTTAAAAAGTAATAGCAGCACGTTTAATTAAATTTTGAAGCTCCCATATTAAATACGTTTTTTATATGCGCCTTTGACATTTATCGAGTGAACTCGACAGAATGAATACAACAGTAACTACCGCTGGAAATTGCTGTAATTAAACACTTTGGCTGCCAGAGAGAAAACTGTGAAATGGTTTTCGCTTAAGCAATTTTCTGGAACCCTGATTTAAACCATATGTGTCGCTATTGTCTAACTCGCTGACCAGAACCATGCGCCGTTGAATTGTCTGCACCTAAACAGAATAGGTTTTTAGATAGTGTAGTAATGTGTGAACAGAATAACTGTTCAAAGCGCATGTCCTATATTCACTGGGAGACGTATTCGTTCTATACGGATCTAGGAGGAATTCAACGACACTGCAATTAATGCAGAAATACAATTCATACATAGATACCATGAGTGTCCTTGATGTTATTTTAAGTTTATTGTGTGGGCTAATTTCCTCTAGTAACGCCACCTGGTGGAACAGTTTAGGGTTGAGAAGAACCAAATACGAGATTCATCCGGAATTTTTTAATGAATCATATTTTTTATTTAGAATAGCCGCATTGGGATTTTGTTTTTGTTGTGAGTGAATAAAGATTAGAACGAGAGCACTTTATGTCGTCACTGCGGGATCCTTAATACTATAATCGTAAGGGGCCCATCGTGACGTATGTGCCCGTTCGCCTCTCATGGCAAATACCCACCACTGTGTTTAGCGAGGTACTCATTCAGAGAGGTGAATAAACTAGCCCAACGTTCGAAACGTCAGTATATTGTATTGTAAGAATATTTCGTGACAAGGAACACACTAAAATCAGTTTACTTTATTCGCATACATGAACAAAATCAGTGTTTTCACAGTGCATAATTTCCAATTTGATTTTAACTAAGATTTGTATTTTCTCCATTCAAGATGAATTCTTTCCAGTTCACTCTTACTTTTCCAGTCCACATAGACATTGCGGATTCAACCATAAAGCTACGGTAAGGTTTTAATCTGATAAGCTGTGTAATGAACCCGCGAACAATGCAACGATCGCTGTATAGTTTCAATTACATGTAATCGCCTAATATGTACATTGGCAATTCCGGACACCTGTGGGCACGCGACCAATAACGACATTCTCTAAAGTCATTCAACCTCGGCTACAGTCCGCCTGAAAATATCCTCAGCAGATCCTCAAAGGCCAAACGCCCGCTATTTTTAACCGACCCATTTAGCGAGCGCGCTCGCGTCACACGTGACTGCCTCTGTGTTCAACGAGGCATGTCGTTGCGTGGCTCACAGGCTACTTGCAGTCCACTTGAGCTTGCTGTCCAGTAACAGCGCGAGTCGGTCAGTTTTGGTGCGTTATATGAAAACAATGGCATCGCTCGGACGTCTACAGTTCCTTGTGGTGACTTGTATAATTATCACGGCCAGTGCAACGATCGACATACCCACAGGTAAGCGAATATCGACGTGCGGTGATCAATCGACATACAATTTGGTCCGAGACCATGGCATTTTGCTGTTGTTTACCCCTTTGTTTTCATTGAGCAGTTCAGCTTAGCTCGGTTCACAAGTGCACTGCGTAAATGAGTCGTTGGGGTGCTCTGTAGATACACTGACACAACTATTAGTACTTCCGCGTTCCTATTAATTTATATATGACGTGGATGAAATACAGGCTAATCAAGGTTTGCTCATTTATAATTATGTTGATTCCTTTGTCATTCATAGACCAAGCGGTGTAGGCCAGGGAAATAGGCTGTTGACCGTTTACCAGCATACGACCGCGACAAATGTGAGCGAATTACCCTCGGGCTTGGACAATACCTGGGGGTATTTTGGAGCGGATATTGAGGTTGCAGATAACAAAAGCTGGCAGCACTTTGGATAGGAGTAAATATTCACATCTTGTAGATAACTGTGTTATGTAGTTGAAGCACGATTTTCGGCAGAGCAACGACACATGAGCATGCGCGTGTGCACACACGCACGCACACATACGTACGTTCGCGCACGGAATAATTATTGCTCACGAACACACATACACACCATACACGCACATACACGCACAAACGTACACACATATTTGGTACAAACACATGCGCACATCGATGGGCGCCCACCACGTATGCACACACGCACTCATGCTCATACACCCACACACCCACACACACACACACACACACACACACACACACACACACACACACACACACACACACACACACACACACACACACACACATATATATATATATATATATACACACACGCACACACACACACACACACACACACACACACACACACACACACACACACACACACACACACTTGAACAATATCACTTCACAGCCTCAAATAACTATTCCGATCTGTCAAGCATGACATATTCTGCGTGTTTCTTTGGAGTCGCATACCTTCAAGGTTGTTGTCGTGTTCCAACAACATTAGAAAGACCGTGTCGAGGCATTCGTCATACTTAGTTTATGCCGACTGAGACGTATGCCAGAAGGAATGAGTCACACATAACATGTATTTTATTGTGTGTGCGACATGCTACTGAAACGGTTTGCATAAGAACGAGGCCCAAGCCACAACGACCACCTCCTGGCTTCAAAATGAATGCAACGCAGACTTGTTAATTAGAACACACGTTTTCGTTTGATCATATCTTCCACTGCGCAATGCCGCGAGGTGTCTGGTCAGATGTTACCGTGTAGCGCTCAAGCAAAATAGTTCTGGTTTATCTCTGTCGACTGTTTGGTGTTGTCACATTGAACTCGTAAATCACTCGCCACAAGACGGCTGTCAAGTACGTGTACGCCGTTTGGTATTGTGCTTGTACTGACATTTCGTCGAAGGTCTTTTCGTTGGCTGGTAATTTGTCAGTTAGTGAAGGTGAAATACATATTTCTGACCAATGACTGCTGGAAGATATCTGCCTTCCACAATATATTATTTTATTTATTTATTTATAGACAATCAGTAGCAATGCCAGTGACTGTATTATCATAATTATCATCTGATCCAGGACAAAACCCCCATTGGACATAAGCCCACTCGGATCTACCCCCTGGACAATAATTAATTAACATCGTGGAAACAGTTCGTCTGGTTATGATATGTATTCAAATATATACAATGTTTAAATTAATTTAATGGTTTTTTCCCAGACTATATTGCACACATCATAACATTGGGGGTGCATTCAAGTTCCACTCATAAAAAGAAGCTTACACCCACCGACATAATAACAAAGGGAAATAATTAATTATCGCCATTATGTTGGCGCCATCATGTTCACCAGTTAAGGTCATTCTGAAGAAAGTCATACTATCAAATGTAACAATTCAAAGTGCGGCTAGTTATCTGAGGATGATCGTTATATTTTACGAATCTATCACACCCGTCGCTGATTAATATCTTCAAAGGCGAACGACGTTAGGAGCGATGAGGTATGCGAGAGACGACACGCTTGGATGAATAGCCCTGCACTGTGTGACCAGGAAGATGCATGACACACCAAATGTCTTATATCAACAAACATAAACTGACCTATTTAACGAAACGTGATGGCGTTTCGCATGGCTGATGCTCATGTGCTCAACGAAGCGTATCGTTATTGAGCTCAGCGATGACGCATCCGTCCGAAGAACTGTCTGTCAGCACAAGCGCGAGTTGGCCAGTGGTCAGTTTGATGTGCTATCCGATGACAATGACAGCGTGTGGACTTGTACGGTTCGTTGTCGTGGCGCACGCAGTTTTACAAATAAGCGCAAGGAATGTTGTACCTCCAGGTAAGCACGCATCGATCTTAGATCACCGACGTGAAACTTGGGGCGAAGTCAGGATATTTGAGATGTACTACCCCGTTCTACTTACACCACGAGTTGTTATGATAAAATACGTTTTGGGATCTAGCTCTATGGCACGGTATAATACAGCTGACATCTACAGAACGTCTGATGAACAGCTATTACGAATTGTATAACACTAAACAATACTAAAGAAGAATATCGAAATCACCGTAAAGTAAAACAAAGACAATACAGAGAGCACACGTGCATTGATATAAAATTGAGGATGAGAATATGCTATACGACATAAAAATACCTTCATAACTTCAATGTAAGTTTAAAATGTTCCTAACGAGCCGGTTGTATATTGTCTTATAGAAATACATTTAAACAAATCCGTTCAGTTCAAACACGTTCAGGCGTTGTTCATAATTGTCAATATTTTCCGAAGCGTATAGAGAGTGTTTTTTTCTCATTTTAAGCGTACGGAAGCACCCCACCCCTCCCTCTAGGATTTGTATGTTTTGGTGACCAATTATGAACGACCTCTTGTCTATTATGACCACAAATAACAACAAACATAACCATGTTTACTTATTATTGTCTCCACGTAAAACTAGTAAGGTGGGTGTAGTCGTTGATGAAACAGTCATTATGTCTATTGTGCAGACACCGTTATTCAGCCATTTGATCTTCCGGGTTCCTCTCGTAGAGTGCATATAGGCGAAAGAACTACCGATTCATCACGGGCTGCCTTTTGATATGTCACTTGGACACACGTAGTGTGGATCAGGGAACTAGGTTGTTTGTAACTTACAGCACAAGCATGACATAAATGTTAATGAATTACTACTTCCGGTCTTGCAAAAAAAGTGTTATTTTGGAGCTGGTTCGCAATATTAATGTCTTAGTCTACATAAATACATCAGTATGCTCCAGGTACTAATTTGACAATGAAGGCAACATTTGAAATTGTATGTTTGAAGAAACGTTCGTTCGTTCGTTCGTTCGTTCGTTCGTTCGTTCGTTCGTTCGTTCGTTCGTTCGTTCGTTCGTTCGTTCGTTCGTTCGTTCGTTCGTTCGTTCGTTCGTTCGTTCGTTCGTTCGTTCGTTCGTTCGTTCGTTCGTTCGTTCGTTTGATCGTTCGATCGTTCGATCGTTCTAACGCGCGAATGTGTACAATTTCTGTTCAACAGACTCCATGACCGATATATATATATATATATATATATATATATATATATATATATATATATATATATATATATATATACATATATATATATATATATATATATATATATAGTCTTTAATTTTCCTAATTCATAGTACAGAATAGGAAAATTTGTTAGTCATCGTTTGGTTGTTTAGACGGTGGACAGTTTAGACCCGAGACTCCATTGTCACCCAGTGTTGTTGACTGGAAGCCGCGGAATTGCAGTATTATTTATAGGTTCTTAGTCATATATGAACACGACAAGGCTAACCAATAACCTAATCACCCCCAGCCAATCACCCGAGATTATTCTGGCAGGGATTAACTAGTAATGTTTTAATTATATCTAACAAGATTGCGCCATACATCTACGGTCTGTAGTTGGCAAGTTGACCACAAATACATCGAAAGAATGTAAGAAAACAACATTCGAGAAAACAAAGCTAAACCTTTTCAATGGAATTCTTTTCCTTTTGCCAACAAGAGATTATACATCTGCGGCGAATTATTGTGAAATTAAATTAAGACATTATTATTATTATTGAATCCGTTTCAAAATACCCTCGGGTGATTAAATATGTCCGGGTTTGATTAGTTCACTTCTGTCTTGTTCTACTTACTACAAGGAGGTTATTGGTGTATTTGTGTACAACTCTAGTTAAACGTAGCCAGAACATTAATGTTGAACCTGCTTCAAAATACCCGCAGGTTTTTGTACACACCCAAGTGTATTTACTTCATCCAAATGTATGGCCTGTATGCTGACGAGCTACACACATCCTAGATCCCTGATGAATGCGGGATGCCTCCAGATGACAGTAACATTTCCATATAAAAGACCAAGCCTTGACAAATTGACCCCTATTTTGCGTACACTGCAAGAGGACCCAGTAATTTAGATGTTGAGCTAGAAATAGGAGGTCTCAAGATGGGTCTTGTTGGCGCGCCTCGGGGCGTACAAATGGAGATTTTTCGGAGTTGTGTATGTGGCTATGTGTGCACGCGTGCGTGCGTGTGTGGGTGTAGATGGGTGTGCGTGGGTGTGGGTGTGGGTGGGTGTGGGTGCGCGCGTGTGTGGGTGTGCGTGCGCGCGTGTGTGCGGGTGGGTGGGTGTGCATGTGATGTGTGCGCGTGTGTGCGTGTGTGCGTGTGTGCGCGCGCGCCTACGTGTGTGTGAGTGTATGTGTACGCGTATGTGTGCGTGTGTGTGGATGTGTGTGTATATATGTGTGTGTATGTGTACGCGTGTGTGTATGTGTGCATGCGTGTGTGTGGATGTGTGTATATATTTGTGTGTGTGTGTGAGTGCGTGTGTGCATGTGTTTGTGTGTGTCCATGCGTGCGTGTGTTTGTGTGTGTGCGTATATGTGTTTGTGTGCGTATGTGTTTGTGAGCGTGCGCGTGTGTGTATATGTGTGTGTTTGTGTGTATTTATGAATGTTTATATATGTATGTATGTAACTATGTACGCATTTAGCAATAACTGAGCATTCCCAGCAGCAGCGTTTGCACATGTGTCCATATGTGAGGTATTCTTGTGTACAACTTGGCTAAAATTTTCGGCTGGAACTCGCTGTACTACTTTCTTTTGGGTTAACGCACCAGAGAAAATATTAATGACGTTAAACTAAGACGTTGTGCAATCCACAATTTCTCTCAACAGTCATACAAACACACGGAATCCCACGAATTGTATATGGGACAATGGGTAGTTTATAAACTCAACCTGATTAGATAACAAAAAGCTGTGATATCCTATGCGAAAAACTGCTTACATAACAGTGGCAATCCTATAGTTCAAAAGATATGAATAGACCGCATTGTATTTCAGGTTGACCGCTGCCGCCATGCGCTTTCCGTTTTCGTCCTCTTGCTCACACGATTCGTCGTGTGAGATGAAACACGAGTTAGCTTAATAAGCCCACATTACTGCGGTTGAAATGACGAACTATTTGGTTACTCGGTCTACCAAAACTCGTACATTGGGTTTATTTTTTGGGTCAAACGATCATGTGTTGTCTCGCCATGGATCCTTCGTTGGTGGTCAGAGAATGATCAGTTGACTGGGTAAAACAAACTTGTTTTCGGTGACGCTTTATATTGAGTGACCAAACATTGCGGAAGACCTGGATCATAGACAAGGATCGTTTTTTTTTAACAACTGGCCACCTCTTGACAAATGCAATCAATCGTCCAGTGTACAATCACAGTATACGGGGGAGGTGGAGTGGAGAGAGCGAGGCATACAGAAAGAGAGAGAGACAGAGGGAGAGGGAGAGGGAGAGGAGAGGGAGAGGGAGAGGGAGAGGGAGAGGGAGAGGGAGAGGGAGAGGGAGAGGGAGAGGGAGAGGGAGAGGGAGAGGGAGAGGGAGAGGGAGAGGGAGAGGGAGAGGGAGAGGGAGAGGGAGAGGGAGAGGGAGAGGGAGAGGGAGAGGGAGAGGGAGAGGGAGAGGGAGAGGGAGAGGGAGAGGGAGAGGGAGAGGGAGAGGGAGAGGGAGAGGGAGAGGGAGAGGGAGAGGGAGAGGGAGAGGGAGAGGGAGAGGAAGCGAGAGAGAAAGCGAGAGAGAAAGCGAGAGAGAAAGCGAGAGAGAAAGCGAGAGAGGGAGTATGGTATGAGGCGGAGGGGAGGAGGGTGCGGGTATAGAGAGGCAGGCAGGCAGGCAGGCAGACAGGCAGGCAGGCAGGCAGGCAGGCAGGCAGGCAGGCAGGCAGGCAGGCAGGCAGGCAGGCAGGCAGGCAGGCAGGCAGGCAGGCAGGCAGGCAGGCAGGCAGGCAGGCAGGCAGGCAGGCAGGCAGGCAGGCAGGCAGGCAGGCAGGCAGGCAGGCAGGCAGGCAGGCAGGCATAGTTACTATGTATAACAAATGGTTGGGCGGAACATATGGGTGTGCTGAGCATTGTAAGCTAGACGTGTATTCCTAGATGGGGGACTGGTTACTTTGAAAAAAAAAAAAACAGTGCAATAGCCTACAATAGAACTGTCTTATCCCGAAAGAGAATTCATTTTCAGCGCTCATAAAATACATAAAAAGTAGAAAAAACATTATAAATACATTATTAACGTTAATAATATCTAAACCTTAATCATGATAACATATAAAATAAAAAACCTAATTTTTATTATAACATTTATACATATAATTGATTAAAAAAACGTAGCGTGACGTCAGCCTTTTAATGAACATGGCGTTGTCCAATGACCTGTTCAGAGATCGGTTCATTTAGTCTATACGCAAAGTACCCGGGGTAAACATGTGTTCGCCTACATAGCTCGCATTTCAAATTAACCGAACATTAGCAGGAATCATTGTGACGACTAATATTAATAGAAGAAATAATTACATCACATAAATCGCCAGTCCCAGGACAATGCAAACACACGTGTTACGCGATACATTCGTCTGTTTATATTTACATTTTGAACGAAATTATCCCCACATTTCCATGTTCGCACATGCGCAGCCGCGAAAATTGGCGATCTCCGAACAGATCAATGCAACTTGAATTTTGTGCCATCAACAATGTTATTCTAGTAAAGCACCTGCATAACATGTTTAACTCCAGTTGCAAATGGTTAGCTTTCGTTAATATGTCTAGATGCATAAACACAAATGATTGCCTTTTTATCATTTGTACAACGTCATTCGGAATTTAGTAACATCGGGAAAAGAAGAACTACATCACTATACGTATACCAACACCGCCCTGGCTATTCCCAGTGCAGCTGTTAACAAACTATGCCCCGCTACGCACTGAATACTGACAACCTCCTATGAATGTGTGGTCGCCCAAGACAGGTCCCTTTGTATTACGCACACAATTCCGTACAATCGCTCAATGTGTGTCTCTACACCGCGCCTGTGGAACGATCTACCGGACAGTCTGCCCCTAATAGACTCACTTGAACTTTTTTAGTCCAACTTAAAAACACATCTTTTAAGGCCGTAAACTACTTTTTTTTCTTCACATTTTATAATGAATTTTATTTTAACTGTAATTATTGTTTTGCAAATTTTGTTTTATTTTATTATTAACTTATTAATATATTTTACTATTTATTTATTATTGTATTTTATCTATTTATTGCTGATAAGTTTAGCGTATGAACTAGGATTTTCAGAAGCTTTATTTAATTATCTATTTATAATCATTTAACATTTCGTCTTTACGTGTAAGTTTAAACAGATTATGAATATTTTAAATATGTATGTGTTACAACGCATTTGATGCGCCTCTGAGCGGAAATTTTTCCGGATATACGGTGCTTTACAAATAAAAATTATTATTTTATTACATAGACTGTGATGGCAACGTCGACGTGGCATTCCTCATCGACGACTCCGCCAGCCTCAGCGAGGCCGACCCTCCCGGCAGGCCGCAGTACACGTGGAACCTCCTGAAGACCTTCACGAAGGACGTCGCGCGGAGTCTCCCCGTGGGCCGAGGCACGCGGGTGGCCGCCATACGGTTCTCCACCGACGCCCACCTACAGTTCGGCTTCAGCAGTCATGGCGACTCGGCCAGGTTTGACGGTTCTTTGGTGGTTGTGTCTTGAGATTGACGCCTGAACTAATTAATCAGTGGCGTAGAGTGATAAGCGTTGGTCGTGTTCTGGCGTACTTTTTCGGGATACTCAAATAAAGAGTAATCAATGTATACATTGATTTATTGTTTCGTAATAAGTTACACAAGAGCGTTATATACATACGCGCACGCGTGTATACTCTCTCTGTACTGAATTGGTCAGCATGAATGAGTCTGAGTCTCTCTCTCTCTCTTTTTCTCTCTCTCTCTCTTACTCTCTCTCTCTCTCTCTCTCTCTCTCTCTGTATCTCTCTGTCTGTCTGTCTGTCTGTATGTCTGTCTCTCTCTCTCTCTCTATGTATATATATATATATATATATATATATATATATATATATATATATATATATATATATATATATATATATATATACCTCTCTATGTCTCTCTGTCTGTCTGTCTATATCTGTCTCTCTCACTCTCTCTCTCTCTCTCTCTCTCTCTCTCTCTCTCTCTCTCCACACTAAGCTTCTTATTACCACAACCGTCGGTTTTTATTGATCTGTGCAACATTATACCTGTTTACAACCAATTACCATGCATTAGTCTGACGGCCACACGTGACTAGCAGATATTTTATTAAGTATCCCAACTCAACACTCCTTTCACCGATTTCAATTCCGCAGCAAGAACAACCATTATTTTATCTGTGTACATGTTGACTCACACATCACACTGTTTGCACGATGGCTTATCAGATCTGCCTGCTAGACCAATACATCAACACATGTCTTAGAATTGCTTGGTTCTTGTCATCGCAGCGTACAGGACGCCCTGCAAGAAATCAAACACACAGGCGGGAACACAAACACAGCGGCCGCTCTCAAACTCGCCCGGACGCGGCTGTACAACGGCGCCGAATACCAAGCAGGCGCCCGCAAGGTCGTCGTCCTTCTCACCGATGGCCTGTCTAACCTCGACGTCAACTCTACCGAGCCTGAGGCGACCCGTCTGAAAGCGGCAGGCGTCGATGTGTTCACCGTCGGCATCACCGAGTACATTAATCGCGACCATCTACGCAGGATTGCGTCAGAACCGCGCGAGACTCGCTTCATCCACGTTCTGGAGTTCTCGCGTCTGAACGCCATACTCCCCAAGCTGGTGTACCCCATCTGTGGGCTCCCCGTGCCGACAGGCCCGACACCTGGTGAGTGCGTTGGTACTATTACATTCGCTGCTGTAGTTTCGTCATCGGAATTGCGGCTTCCCCAAAAGAAGACACTGCGCTCACAGTCATACAATGGAGAATGTCATCAAGACAATTTCGATTCGAATATTGATTAAGGTCGCCAACTGCGCCGGTTAAGCCAGGTGTATAACCAGATTTATATACTTAAGAACATAGTTAAAAAGTCGTTAGAATTTTCGAATTTGAATCGAGATTAAATGGATTCGAGAGTTGTTATTTGCGCCAATGCAGTGAATCTCAGCTGTATCACATCTACTTTGCAAACACATTCTTACAACATGCACTGACAAAATGAGTTAATAATTGGATATATTTGCTTATTGTCCTGTGTGTTAACGAATGCTTTCTTAAATTGACTGTCAAATGTTAGGCCTACGCACTTCGTTTCCAATATTTCCAATAATGTTCAACATTGATTCAAAATATACAATACGTGCGAAACCAATATTCTGCACGGACTAGAAGAACTGTAAAACACACATACTAAAACACGTAACAGTTTACAGAAAAAACGTTTGTAACAGAACACAGACGACAGTTTAAATACCAGGTCAACTGTCTGGCGCAGTGACCTTGGCTGTGCAATATTGACATGGCAACAAAGCTCAAAGAATAATCGCTGCACCTTCCGCAGTATCGATTATCTCTAAAATACCGAACAGTTGATTGAGCAACAGACGATGTAGAAGTGAATTTGAATGGCCTGCTAGGATCGGGTTCATCAGCATCAGGAGACGGTCGCTAGCCCCCAGTCGTGAAGCTACTACTGGCTCTTTTTTATGTTCTCGAAAGAGATGTGCGAGACCTGGAACTATTCATAAACTGTTGACAACGCGAAGCTTAACTTTCTGTTTCGAGGAGACGCGTTAGAGTTACGTGAAACCTCTTACATAATATAACCGTGTCAACATGAGCCAGGCAAGATTTGATTCTCATATTGCCACTATGATGTTCAGTTACACAAATATCTGAGGTGTCCCAAAATGAGTGATGGATATTTCTGAAGCGTAGCGTATGACCTTTTTTTTTTTGCCTTCTTTATATATGGCGGCCACATTTAAGCGGAAATCAAGTTACTCACAACAAACGTCCCGCAGCAACATCTAGCGACCGGATCTAAACACGTTTTAAATAAACGTTTTCCCCAATAAAATTTGAGTACGATGATACTCTTAAAGTCTTATTTGTGATTATTATTGCAAAAAGATATCAGGAAAGAAAACGAGAAACTCCTGATTCACCGACTAGACAGTGATCCTGCACGCACGCACGCACGCACGCACGCACGCACGCACGCACGCACGCACGCACGCACGCACGCACGCACGCACGCACGCACGCTCGCACGCACGCACGCACGCACGCCCGTTGTAAGCGCGTGTAGCATGATGTGTGTGTGTGTGTGTGTGTGTGTGTGTGTGTGTGTGTGTGTGTGTGTGTGTGTGTGTGTGTGTGTGTGTGTGTGAGTATTTGAACGTATGAGTGTGTGTGGGTGTGTCGTTCGTGCATGAGTGTGGTCGTGTGGTAGTGTGTTCGTGTACGTGCGCGTGTGTATCCGGAGGTAAACGTGATTAACCGTTCATTAACCGCCGTCCTTTCCAGAGAAGTGTCTGATCCCGCGGTGTGAGGAGTGCGAGACGGAAGACACGTGCACCCGGTGTCAGGTCGGCTGGTACTGGGACACGGCCTCTATGGCGTGTGAAGGTCAGTCGATCCACACCAAACACACGTTTCTCAAACAGCGCGAAAGTAACTGTTCAATTTAGGAAATTACACGACGATTTATCCATATCGTGGCGGTGTGACTAATAAACATTAACTATTAATTATCTCATATCGAGTAATGCATAGTTAGCACACTCATGAATTTATAAACAGAACACATATGTGAAAGTAACCAATTATAATCAGGTATTTATAGTACACATACGCCTACTATTGACATGTAGATATCTAAAGTCTATGTCAAATTGAAAAATAACTGATCACACTTTTCGTAGTTGATTTAAAAATCAACTACGTAGTTTAGACATCTTCATTACGGAGGTCTGCCACTAAATAATAAATTTATATTGTGTCGAGATTACATATAACCTACAAATCGCGTATATACGATGACATAGAGACTTAAAGAGGTCAATCGAATGGTCTCTTTCACGCTTGTTGTTTCATATATTGTTTCAACGTTTGCGCTTTCAGAATGCCAGGTTCATGCGGACGTTGCCTTTGTTATCGACAACTCGGGCAGCATCCGGGACAAGAACCCGGAAGACCAGTCCTACGACAACTACAACCTGCTGAAGCAGTTCGTCAAGGACATCCTGGCGAGACTCGAC
>OZ024863.1:29733996-29736496 GCA_964017155.1 Oasisia sp. SBJ-2009
ATGCAATAAGAATAATTTCTGTGAATAAAAATAATACACATATTGATCCGATTTTTCAAAATGTTAAATTCCTAAAACGGGATAATAGTAACAAAATGAAACAACTGAAATGTAATTATAAATTATTCAATCACGATCTACACGAATATTTCTGCCACATTCCTTATTACCACTAGCTAAAAAGAACCTATTCAAGAAATCGTTTATACCCTCTGCCATTTTAATTTTGAATGCTAAGTTTTAAAGTACTGTATACTTCTTTTATTCCATACACCTATTGTACTTATTTGTCTAATCTTATTTATTTACCAATTTTGTAAATGTTATTACAGTTACCACTTTGTGTCTTATCATTACTTGCTCATTTATTTATTATTTAGAGTACGTATTTATATACTTAATTTATTTACTTTACCAATTTTAGTGCTGATTAGAATTATCACAATTTTAATGTGTCTTATTAACCGTATATATTACGGTTCACCAATCCTATTTCTGTCATTTTACTGTGTAATTGAAGAACAATTTCCGTTTTTAATGTGATGTTTTAAATGGACAATACAGTCTTTTGAATCTTTACGCAATTTGAAATTCACGAGCATGAGGAATAAAATAACCTCTTTATTCCCAGATTCAATCATGAATATGCCACAGAACGTTTCAATCGAATACAATCTGGACTTCTCTAGGACAATCCAGCCACGCTGCAATTACACAAGTAATGTTCGTACACAGATACCCACCAGAGGAACTCATTCATACATGTAGCTAAATGAGCCAAGGCAACATAGAGTGAACTCGGGTTTTAGCTACTGAGAGTCTGTATGTTCTACCCGCTGTGCCACTGCGCTCTAAACGGTAGGAGAGACTCATATTCTGCTTGACACCGCAAAACTGCTTCGTATGCTGGCCGACAATATAGGATGCCGTCCATAGAAACAATGGCGCTTTTGCCAACATGTCCAAGCACATTATACTCTAAATCAGCACAAATTATCATTCAAAGTTTGTTGAAATCGCACACTTTTTCTAACTGTTTCCTCCATAATTTATTCTGATTTAATATTTATTTTGTATAATGGTTCTTATATCATAGCTTCGCTTATCTTAACAAATTAACTCCTGAATAAACAGGTTTCCGGAAAACAATTAGGTCTCAGCCACGATAGAACTGCTACTCTCTCTCCCTCTCGTCTCTGAATATATATATATATATATATATATATATATATATATATATATATATATATATATATATATATATATATATATATATATATATATATATATATTAGTGTCTCGACATGTCAGCCGTCGGGAACTCAGATGTTTCACTAAATCTCCAACTTGGACAGGAAATAGGTTTTAAGTAAATCACAGTTGGCTGTAGTTGCAACTGCAATTTTTAAGGGAACTACTCAACGATTTACATTATGAACACATGTTTACACACATTGCGATTCAGAATCTTGGTTGAGTTAGGCGATAAAGAAATTACATTTTGTTTTTATTATCTGACAATAAAATCAGTTTTGTATTTTTTTTACATGTATATAATTTATTCTGTTCAGATATCCTTGTGATGCAGTAAAAATAAGAAACATTATTCTTCATCTTTGACGGTGAAATGAATGGTTTTATTAGATGATTTGTCGATTGGTAAATTCTAGATTTATTCAATTTTGACAGTAGATATACTTCGACTATACGTACAAAAATAATCACAACGTTGGTCATATAAACAAACTTTGTAATCGTCAAATTTAGCTAATTTGGTCATTTGTTTCTTTAATTCTTTAAATAAATTATCTACTTGATATCAATTACTAAGTAAAATCTTCATTGTTTCATTTTAATATGTTCTGTATTCGGATGTGTTATAAAATTTAGAATGACTATCGTATTGATAAACGAGACGTCTGCAAGCTCAGGTAAGACAAGTTGACATGTAACCCTTTTGGGCAATTAGTTTGACGGAGAGTCGATGACCTTTAGACGTGGCAAAACAAAATGGCAGCTACCGCAGCCTAATGCGGAAGTTATTAATATTGATCAGACAGACCACTGAAATATTGTTGGAACATTGTTTCCTCAACTGCGGTGCCTCGTTCTTTCCGAGAAAAGGCCTTTGACATACAATAGGTGTATGTTTTTAAGCGCCGTCTGCTCCACCTGTCCGCCATGTCAAGTCAGCGCGGCAAACAACAGCCACATTATCACGTGACGACCGGCAACTAGAACATGTAACTTCGCCCATTTTCTCAAGGCTGCATATCGTATGCCGTCTGTAACCCGATATAAGGCCGCAACTAATCTGACTTCCGTTGAGCGTCTTATTGGTCTGCAGCGCAATCCGACCACACCAAAACAGGAACTGCGCTGCAGGGCATCTTGCGCGTCTAAATCTGTTTCTTGAAGTGCTGCGGTCGACTGGCGTAACGGGAGATGGCGCTTTAATAAACCATAACCTAATCTATATTAAGGATGTCAACCGGTCGCA
>OZ024863.1:29741496-29746496 GCA_964017155.1 Oasisia sp. SBJ-2009
ATCGCGCTGTTCACCACCTCGGGCGAGAATATCTGACCTCACTGGTGTCACCATACTCACCCACCCACCCACCCACCAACCAACGCTAATTGACAATATTGCGGTACGGTCGGCGGTCTTTCTCGGTTTATAGTTACTTATTTTACATTGTTAGCGCCAATGAGCAGGTTTTAACCCGGATAAATGACGCTCTAAATAAACGTTTCCAAAAAAATGGGAGATGCAATTCTGAGCGCGTCTTCTAATGTCTGAAACCTTGGCGTCATATTCGACTCATCCCTTAGGCATTGCAAACTATGTCAGGGCCAACATTAAGCGTATCAGGCGTTACTTTACCATAGACGCGACGAAATATTTCCTTCACGCGTCTTCGTCGTGTCTGGATTGGATTATGGGAATGCGCTGCTTGCTGGACATTTGAATAAACCGCAACGTATTAAAAACATGGCAACAAGATTTAACAAGATTGCAACCTAGAGAATCACCTCTAGATGGCAGGTGGACAAGGAAGCCCTTTGGCTTATCGAGAGGCCAACCTATCTATCTAAATGTATCCCGTCCTTCTGAGGTATATGTCGATTTAAGTTTTACACATATTAACACTACTAGCACCTACACAATCAGCTGATATGTTTTATTAATTTATTGTTCATTGTGAAAATTAGAATTTTCTAGTATCTAGTCTACACTGCTTCTTTACTAATGTAACTCCATGTCATCTAGTCCTTCCATCTCTTCCCAAACCGAGTAAAACAATTTGTTGTTAATATTGTCATACCCATTCAATATTTTAAACACTTCTATCTGAGCTCCTCTCAATCTCCTGGTTTCTAGTGTTGTTAAACCACATTCTTTTAGATGCACTTCATAACTAATATTCCTGAGTTTCTGTATCGTTTTGGTTGCTCTCCTTTGTACTCTTTCTAGCATATCATCCTTCTTGCGATATGGCCTCCATGCTTGTATACAATATTCTAAATGAGGCCTAGCTATTGTTTTATACAGCGGTAATATTAGTTCGTTTTCCTTGTAGACTATATTTCGCCTAATAAAACAAGAATTTGGTTTCCCTTCGCTGCTGCAATTCCACACTGCTCTGATACCTTCATATCAGCACTAATAGTTAACCCTTAGTCCTTTTCTTTTATGGTAGTATTTAGTACAGGACCACCCATTTTTATATTGTGCGTCTTCATTCCCATGTCCTGTGTGGAGGTACTTATTCAGATCATCTTGTAATTGCTGTTTATCTGCAACACTTTTAATATTTCTAAATACTATTGTATCGTCTGCAAACGTCAACACCTTGCTTGTTATATCATCATCCAAATAATTAATATAGATTAAGAATAAAATAAGTCCTAATACTGATCCCTGCGGTACTCCACTCAAACCCGATTCCCAGTTTGAAACCATCCCGTCAACTACTACTCTTTGTCTTCTATCTCAATAAGCCATTTATTTCCCAGTTAATCATACCATTTCCTATGTCATGGGTCTTTCGTTTAAGTAGTAATCTTTGATGTGGCACTTTAGCAAAGGCTTTTTAAAATTTAAGTAGATTATATCTACTGGTGATCCCTCGTCTACCCACATTGTGACTTCCAAAAAACATAACATATTTGTTAAGCATGACCTCGCGTTTAGAAACCCATGTTGAGTTGGGTTTATCTATTTATTTTTAACAAGAAAATCAACCAAGTGAACTTTAATTAGTTTTTCTAATAGTTTGCAAATCACCGATGTTAAAATCACAGGTCTGTAGGTTTCTGACTTGTTTCTCGAACTTTTTTTAATAATGGTATGATGTTTGCATCTTTCCATTCTAACGGCACTATTCCCTCCTCTAATGACAAAGTGAACACTGTTGCAAGTGGTATGCTAATTTGTTCTACAATTTCTAATAGTAATTTGGGAGGAATCTCATACACTCTAGGTGATTTATTATCCTTCGTATCCCTTATTTTCTTAGCTCTATTTTTGGGGTTACAATTAGTTGTCCTAAATATTCTGACTCTCTCCCTTCGAACTTAGTCTCTGATACTGGTAATGCACTAATATCTACCCTGGTAAAAACTGAACATAAGTACTAATTTAGGTTTTCTGCCATTAAGAATCCCTCTGTTATTGTGTTTACATCACAACCTTCTAGTGGACCGACCTTATCCTGAACTTTCTGTTTACTTCGAACATACGCATAACAACTCTTGCTGTCATGTTTTATATTAAAAGCTAATTTGTGTTCATAGCTGTTTTTGAATTTCTAATTTCAGCTGTAGCTTGGTTAAGTACATCTTTATAAATGGTGTAGGCTTCTTCACTTCCAGTATGTATATATGTCTTCCACATAATTTACTTATACTTGATTTTTCTAATGGCTTCTTTCGATAAGTATTTCATTTTTGACCGTTCCCCGTTTTTTCAAATGCGTATCGGCGATGCAGTCAATTTCACTCTTTAAAGCTATTCCAGCATTCTGTTTCTGTCTTATTCTTCTGTGTGTTATTCCAGTCTATCTTTACTAAATATTTCCTCATGTTCTTATACAGGGTGACCCAAAAAAACAGAACCCATAAAACCCCCAAAATGTTCATTAATCCTACATAGGTCCTTCAAATGTCTTCAATTTTGGTTGATTCAAACCTCAGTTGTTTATGGATGATCTGTCCTCAAAGTCTTAGCCACCTGAGTCAGTTTGTATAGTTTTTATGTTCTTTTCAAAATGTGCTCCAAATGTTGTCCTCGGCGTTGAAGGCACACTTGCACACGTCGCGCAAAATTGTCAATGACTCTCACACATTCCTCCTTGGGGATTTGCCTGATCCTTCCTGTGATTGCTGCCTTCAGTTCACCTATTGTGTAAGGTAGAATGTCTTGCAGAGGCCGTTTCACTCAAAAAAGTGCACATGTGTAGCCATTTCCAAACATGGCATCATCGGCCCATTTTGGTTTGAGGATGAAAATGAGCAACCTCAAATGATGCACACGGAGCGCTATGTGGCAGTACTGAGGAAGTTTTGGGCATCATTGGGAATGAGATCGAGATCAACAGTGGTTCCAGCAAGACCCACACATCAAATGTCTCCGTAGCCTGGCCTAGAGAGCGATTTGATGACAGACTGATCAGCACGAGGTGTGATGTTGAGTGGGCAGCGCATTCACCAGACTTGAACCCCCAGACTTTTTATATGTGGGGGGTATCTCAAGGACAATGTGTATGAGACCAATCACAGGAAAGATCATGCAAATCCCCAAGGAGGAATGTGTGAGAGTCTTTGACAATTTTGCGCGACGTGTGCAAGTGTGCCTTCAACGCCGAGGACAACATTTGGAGCACATTTTGAAAAGAACATAAAAACTATGCAAACTGACTAAGGTGGCTAAAACTTTGTAGACAGATCATCCATAGACTGAAGTTAGAATCGACCAAATTTGAGGGAATTTGATGGACCTATGTAGAATTAATGAACATTTTTATGGGTTCTGTTTTTTGTGTGTCACCCTGTATCTTCCTTTGTGAAAATGTTTCCTGTACCGTATTTTTCGATTCCGTTCTCCTTTTACTTTGACGATTAAAATATATCTAGTTGTGATCGCTATACCCCAGTGGCTCACATATTTTGACATTATCAACACATTCCTTCTCTGAATTCAAAACTATTTCTAATACGTTCTCGTCCCTGGTTGGTTCTAAAACATGTTGAGAAAGGAAACTATCTTGTACTAAATTTTAAACTTTTTGGTCCTCACTCCCAGTACTCTGTAAAGAGCTCCAGTGTATATGCCCATGGTTAACATCCCCCATAATAATACAGTCCTTAGTTACTCACTTCTTTTATAGCGTTTTGTACTTTCTCATTCTCGACTATGCTTATGTTTGGATTTCGATACACTAACCCAACTTAAAATAGCCACCACCTGTTTGCAACAAAAACCATTACTTTCACACCCAGCCGAGACCACATTTCCCTAACCCTGAAAGACTGCACTGGCGGCCGGTGAAACGCCGAATTGAATTCAACATTTTTATGCATGTATCGAGATCTGAATCACAAAACGGTCAACACGTTCGTGGGTGGCCTGCGGTCCAGGAGACTATATCGAACACTCAGATGGTGGTCATTTTACCAACACATCGCGAGGGCACTGAACTGCCTCCAGACACGGCCGGTTCCCGTGGTTTATCCAATTTCCCCGCAACCAGTAATTTCTGTAGAAAGTCGTGTTATTGGCAACTAACGTTAACCTACGCATCGAACAACACACCGAGGTATTTTCTGTTACCTTACGGCCGCTCCAGCTGTCCATCTACGTTGCCAATGTTTGCAGGGCAACAATCCCTCCAGGAAAGAGAAAGTGAAGCCACATAATGTGATAGTTCTGTTTGGATAGTTATTTCCCACTTACGGGTTTCATGTACATTGTATCCAATAGTGAGAACAGATGGACTGCATAGACGTAAGAAAATAAATCTAAACAATTATTTTTGTTGCTATGGTTAAATATATCACCAACAGAAGGCAACAATCGTCTAAAAATTATAACATATATATATATATATATATATATATATATATATATATATATATATGTATATATATATATATATACAAGTTCCAGAAGGTGGCCCGGCCAGACCGATGCCTTCCTTATTACTGTACATATCCTGCGATAACACAACCGATCAATCTAACTTGTCTCTCAGAGAGTCGATAGTGGTTTCAGATTTTTGTAGGAGTTTAGAAATATTGACTGCGACGCGATGTTCCATTTATGTTTTTGTTGTACACGACTTAGCGAAGACAAATGACGTGGGTGTAGTTAAGCTATCAAAGTCGAAGAGGAGATTTTCGGAATCTGAAGCGCATACGACTACTAGTACTACATTCTACGGTTTTCTCTCCGCATATCACATTTGGCAATAACACAGCATCAGGCGCAACAACATGCAATTTGCAACCGTGCGGTTTGGCGATACAATTTCGTCCTTCGTATTCGAA